>JAJGOT010000051.1:1422500-1562500 GCA_022457155.1 Cladopsammia gracilis | reverse complement strand
GACTATGAAAAAATAATCAAAAGTTGGTACAATTTTTTTTTATATTTTATAATTCCCAACTTAAATGGTGTGGCCCCTGCCACTACAAACAAGAAAGGGAGTTTTTATGAGGGCAGAACTATGGACTCTACTGTAGGTTTTTATTTTCGGTACCATATCTAAATTTGAGAGATGGAGAGCTGAATCACCCTGAGTGCCAGCTGGTTCCTGTAACTCAGGTACTACAATTAAATACAGTGAAAGCAGAACACGGCTACTGTACCTGAAACTTCAGGCAATGGGTTCACTTGTGGCCACTATACATGATACGCTGGTTTCGGATTGGGAGACAAATGGGCCTTGTCGTACCATCGATAAAACCCCAACATTGGGTTAAGGGAGCCCCTTTGTCATGAATGGCCTCTGAAAAAAATTCCAGGTCTAGCCACACAAGATCTAGTGATTCCAAAAGGTGCCGGTAACGATCATACAAGTCGTCTACTATCTGAAAAAGAAATCACATTTTTTACAAAACGAAAATTTCCTGAAACAGCTTTTTAAATTCAATTACTTTGGTTATGATAAGGCTTAATTCTGAAATGCTTCTCCCGAACACATCAGCTAAGTCGCACAAACGATTTGGGTAAACCAATATTCTTAGAAGAATCATCAGCGCCTCCATGCCACTTGCGTGTGTTCGTTGTTGGCAGATGTAGAATCCTGGAATCTGCAAAGCATGTAAGAGACGCTCCATGTCATCTTTTTGGAATCTAGAATCAGAGAAAACAAGCCCTTTATAATTTGTAGAGCTTCTGAATAAATAAAGATTTTTATGCCATTTATTTTCTGAAATTTTTGGCTCTGTTTTCGTGGCCTGTACACCCCAAAGGTACTGGTTTTACGATTATGGGTAGCTTACCGAAACATGGTTTCACATTGGCAGTCTGTCAGGTCAGCAAGATTCAGACGTGGAGCAGATGGGGATGGCTCAGGAAACAATGCACAAACGAGTAAAAAGTCGAGATCATCCTCGTCACTTGAATCAGAACTCTCATCCGAAGAAGAGTCGTCATATAGCATGACCGTAAGGAGGCTATCGACTTCACGCCTGTACAATAATATATGTAGATAGGCTTAGCCTAACAGCGGAGCTCTCTCAATTCTCATATTATACTTAACGCATTTTTTAGCTATAACTTCATTATTCACACTTAGGACGTAAGCATGAAAAGCGAGGCCTAAGGGCCACCAAACTTACCGCAAACTTCCAAAAAAGTAAATATGGCGGCGCAAACAATAGCGATTTGTGATTTAGAGATTAAAAATTAACCCCAGAAGAAATTCATGGAGCAGTTATAGTAAATGAAAGACAGTTGAAAAGTGGACCGTGGAGAAACTAAACTTCCGAAAGGATCCTTGGGAAATGCATGAGACGTGAAGTCTTTCCTGTTATCGTAACGATCATTCCAAAGCGCAGCGGCGCAGCATTTATGAGAGTCTTTTGTCGTAGTTGTAGTCAGCGCTTCTGCCATTTTAATTGTGATGTGGCCCCTAGGCCTCGCTTTCATGCTTATGCCGTAAGTGTGTATAGTGCGCACGCTGCAAGTTCCATAATTTTCAGTTACTAATTATATGCATTGCGCGTCGCGATCCTGTGACGGGTATGTGGCAGCTTTATGTGTTTGTCCACGCTTATTTCCCTTTGCAGACAAGCTGGTCCGATCGGAATTTGAATCGAGTTTTTCAGATAGAGAATAATGAAGGGAAGATTTGTTAATTTTCCCGACATTTCAAAAAACGTTTTTATAAAAAAAGAATTGTTTAATAATCCTTCATGGGTACTGAAAGATGAACGATGCTATAGAGGCATGAAAAGGGATAGCTTTGGCCCATAATTTATAAAATACCGATCATAGCTGTTGAGTTAGACGGCGGTAATAAATGTTTTTCACGAGCCTAGTATAAAGGAAGGAAGGTCTCTGGGTAAAATGTAAATGGTATAGTATTACTGTACAGCGAGGAGGGCCGAAAGTATTACGGCTCTACCGCTGAAAAATTCGATGGAACGTCTGCGAAATTTGTATCACAAAGAAATTGATGTAACTAGCACGAGGTGCTGCGCAAGGACACATCACACATAAAGACGATTTCGCCCGCTATTCAATTCTCAGGCAAAGTGACTGTTTACACGACTGCGGTGTTCCATTCGCGGCAGGCTTGCGACTCGCAAGAGAATTACGCTATGAGTTTCTCAGAAGCCACGCTACAAAGTATTTCAGCAAAGTATTCAACTGTCTTCATCTTATGGAATTTTGGAAGACGACACCCGGGAGTACTTTCCCGCCATTTTTACTCCGCAGCATACCGCCATACGCGGATAACCATTTTCCCGCCATTTCGTGATGAAAAAGTTTCAAGCGGAGCAGGTTATTTCAGTCCAAGCAACAAGAGGAAGCAAGTGAGTGAGTGCGTTGTTTGCTTGTTGAACTATTTCCAGGTCGAAAATAATAAGTTACAAGTACCATATCACGAGCATAATGGAACGTTTTTGTCAAATACATGTAGAATCAAAGTTTTAAGGTTATTTTGATAAAAGGTTGTAAGTGTTTCACATTTTTACGAAGGAATTTAGCTTGCTATACTCGCAAGTAAAGAGGGCATTTGATGTAGGAATTTCAAAACAGAGTCAAAACATTGAATTTTTTCTTTTTGCCACAATAAGGTAATGATTCTAAACACTTGCCAGCACTTATGCCAATTTTGAACTATTCTTGTTAAAGTACTAATATATATTTATTTTCTTGTCTTCGTGACAAACTACTAGGTCAAACGTTTTTGGACGGTACGAAGACAGAAACGTTAGTTAAGCTTAAGAGTTTTAAAATCTAAAAAATATTTTTAGTTAGGTTTGTGGAGTGTTGGAGTTAAAAGAGCTGAGATAACTTAAAAGCATCTTCTTTTGAAATTTGTTAATGTTATATTAGTTTACTGTATAAGCTTAGTTGATTAAATTCTGTTTTTTGTTTTGTTTTCAGAACTGCCTGAAGCTTAGAAAATTAAGATATTAGAACAGCATGCCATCATTTGGACGATATGTCCCTCGCCTTGTGGCGAGGGATAGGCCCTGGAGGCTGTGTAAGTGTTAAGCTTAAAATTTATGATGTCATTAAAGAATCGAAATGTCTAAATGTAGAAATAGCGTTTAGAAAACTAAGATGGTGCTTAATTATTATAAAAATTTTACGCTCAGCTGTGTGTAGATACCCGGCAGCTCGAAAAATTCCTCAACTTAAACAAAGATTGACAATTCTCAGAAGAATTAAAAGAGATTTTTGGTGGAAATTCATCTGTGCGACGAACTGACACATGATATATTTTAACTATTTTTTTTTCTTATTTGTAATTAATATCTCAGGAGATTTTGCTAAAATAGTAAGACTTAATTTAACCGTACTTTTTTATTCATTTTCAGTCGAATGTTAATGCAAATTTGAATTTTAAAATATTTTAAGGCCCGGGAGAAACGTCAAACTTTTCATGAGTCGAACCTAATGCAAATGAGTAAAATATATTGTTCTTGATCATTTGCATATATAGGTTCGACTCATGAAAAGTTCGACGTTTGTCCCGGGCCTAACTTGGCATGAATGCCCCAGGGAAATTTTATGACGGTTACATAAAGAAGTTAAAAACAAATAAATCATGGGGTTTAAAAATGGCGACGAAATTCATTGAAACAACGCTTTGTTGTCACCTTCAAGTGAAAGAAAACGGTGACAGATGATCATATCCATTTGAAATGATCTGTTTGACAAGATTCACCTAAAGTGTGAAAGGATTAAATTCTTTCACACTTTAGGTGATCGTGAAATTTAACTGTCATCTAAAATCAACTTATGTGGAAAGCCCAGGAAGGTCTACTGAAATCGGCATGAAACCATTGACCGACATGAAACCCATCATGTGCCTATGGTTTCATGCCTCGTTCTTTAAAGAGTTCCGACTAGATGCATATCACTTGCGGGAAATTCTGCAATTGCTCCGCCGTAGTTACTAAAAGAAGGAATGACCTACAATGACCTACAATGAGCTACAATGAGCTACAATGAGCTACAATGGCCTACAATGGGCTACAATGACCTACAATGAGCTACAATGAGCTACAATGAGCTACAATGACCTACAATGAGCTACAATGAGATACAACGATCAGCCACAATGACCTACAATGAGCTACAATGAACTTTAACGATCTACAATGAGCTACAACGAGCCACAACGACCTACAATGAGCTTCAACGACCCACAATGAGCTACAATGACTTACAAAAAGCTACAATTAACTAAAATTAGCTACAAGGGGTTTATAATATCACCATCCTTACCTTTATATACCGTAGAAAGTTCCCCGATCACTTCTGAAAATCACCGGAAGTAAAAAAAGGCCATACCTGTACAAACATTCCATCTTACATTATCTTTGAACCGGAAGTGGTCTTGGTTCTTGTCGATCACCGCTCAGGGACGTAACTTACAAGGGGGCAAGGTGCTCGTTTTGTTAGGAACACTTTCCAAGAATACCAAACATTATCCTAAGGTGTCCAAGAATAACCCAGCATGTTCTAAAATTTTTGCAGATTTTCCATGATTCTAGCTTTCGTGGCAGGTGAGAAGCGTTGCGTGACAATCCATGTAGCTACGTGTATAAACGCACTACTATACATGACATAAAGTGTATAAATAATATACCTCATTTCAAAGCTATTAAAATAAAGAATAAAAAAATCCTTCCAAGATTTGAAGAAGGAATCACGGGGCCTTTTGCAGATTGCCGATGCTAGCCGATGATTCCCGAAAGATAGTTTCCGATATCCTTGTATAAACATTTGTGATAAAAAAAGTTGAAGTGAAATGTTTGAAAGATAATATTTTTGAACCGGGAATAAACTTATTTATAATATGACCATACGGCCCCGCTGACGCAATCCTACAGAAAATAGAATCGCAAGGTGACGTGAACGGGGCCGGACGGGTTGACGTGAGCCGGTCCGGAAAGATAACGTAAAGATAACGTAGTACAGGTTTGGCCTTTTGTTACTTCCGGTGATTTTCAGAAGTGAACGGGTGGTCGCTAATTATTCTCCTCTCGCGGGACCGACCTTTCTATGGTATATAACGGTAAGGATGGTGATATTATAAACCCTTGTAGCTAATTTTAGTTAATTGTAGCTTTCTCTAAGGCACTGTAGCTCATTGTGGGTCGTTGAAGCTCATTGTAGGTCGTTGTGGCTCGTTGTAGCTCATTGTAGATCGTTAAAGCTCATTGTAGCTCATTGTAGGCCATTGTGGCTGATCGTTGTATCTCATTGTAGCTCATTGTAGGTCATTGTAGCTCATTGTAGCTCATTGTAGGTCATTGTAGGTCATTCCTTCTTTTAGTAACTACGATTGCTCCGCAGACTGGACTACAACAATAGCATAGCTGGTTAAAAGACAAAGATTGGGTGATCATTGTAGTGACGTGCATTCTGCAACTGGAGTGCTTAGGTTTTGCATGTATCTTGAACTTATTTCGGGTGGTGTTGATTTTAATTTTCAACGTCAGTAAATGTATTTTTTTTAATTTGAATGAGTTAAAATTTGAAATGACGGCTTTTTGTTTCAGATGAAGAAGATGCAGAACCAATAGGTAAATATCAATTGCAGTTTAATTCAAAATGTGTGCTTTAGCTTCCACCATTATCAGAAAGATAATGCGACATACTTAAAAAAGATTGCAGCAAAATTGCCATGTTTATGTAGTCAAGTGTATCGGTACTGCAGAACTGAAAACCTTGTTGGAAATCAATGTCTGTCAATTTCAGCTGAAACCACCCGTACGAAGCAGGGGCATTTTAACATTAATAAAAATATTAATAAGGGGTCTGGGATGAATGATAACATGTTTTGCAGAGGCTAACCCAAATTATTGTTGTTATTTTATTTTAATTTTAGATGTGGATGGTCCAGAGGGTAAGTTAATGATATGTGAATCAAAATACCTGATGATTTCCTTAAATTGATTTGCTATTGATATGACGTTCTTTCTTTTGTTAATGCAGCACCACCAGCTGCTCCAGCAGTAGCTGCAGCAGTACCTGCTGCTGCAGCACCTGCACCTGCACCTGCAGGTGCTGGGGCACCTGCCGCAGCACCAGCACCTGCAGCACCTGCTGCAGCACCTGCAGCCCCAGCCGCTGTCGCTGCCGCACCAGCTGGTAAGTTGAATTTTGCATGAAAATATTGCACTCTGGCAATCACCATAAATTTATCTCGTATTGTTAGGTTTTTAATGTTCTTTATCTCCCCCGCCCCCTTCCCCCAGCGCCTAGTGAGATGAAAATGTGTGCAATGATGGTCTTGTTTTTTGTCTAATTTCCTTTGAAAAAATGTGAACGATTATACACGCAGTCTGCAAATATGTTATTGACCACACGTGAAAGAGAATATTGGCCCAAGGTTTTGACAGTGCAAGGTCTGTACACCAAAGATCAAGGGCCAGGGGCCAGTACGGTCCCGAGTAAGCTCGGTTAATGAGATATTTATTTCACAACTCCTGCTGACAGGAGGACCACAGAAGTTTATTTGGATGATGTGTGGTCCAATACTTACAGAATATCAGATTTGCAATAGAACATTCTGATTGGTTGATTTTAGTTATTGGCCCCCTGACTGTCTTTATTTATTTCATTTTGTTGAATATTTATTGAGTAGCATCTGATTTAGCATACACAGCTAGTTTAAACAGAGCCCTGACGTCTTAGTCGTGTATACACCTTATTCCAAAATGGCTGGCAATTTATTCTTCTTTTGTATGCATGTCAATTAGCCCTCTTTGCCTCAATTTCGCGTGAAAATTTTGTTGTATTTTGTAAGTGCGGATGAAGCAACAAGGGCTAATTAACATACAGATGAAGGAAAAGAACATATCCATATGTTATTTCCTGATCATTTTTCTAAGGTAATGAATGGTTCCTTGCAACACAGAAGAGTTAGACCACTTTGTATAATTTTTATTTGTTTTCCACTTGTAATCAGTTAATTGATTTTTTTCCTTCTTCTTTTCAGAAGGACTTCATCCCTCTGGTAAGTTGGTTATATTTATATTAAATTGCACTACTTGGTAGCAATAGTGTGTATGATTTAATAGTAAAGTGGCATTGCTATTTCAATTTTTTTTCTTTTTTGTTGTTAAATTGCAGCCCCTGTCAAACAAAGTGAGTTGCTGACCTCGCCATTTCCCTAAGACAATAAATAGTTCCTCACAATACATCACAGTTTGAGCACTTTAGATAGTTTGTTTTCCACCTGTAGTCTATTAATTGCTTTTATCCTTCTTGTTCTCAGGAGGAGCACGACCGTTTGGTATGTTGGTAATGTTTATGTTAAATTGCACTACATGGTAGTGTGATGGTAGTGTCTATGATTTAATATTTTTTGCAGTATTGATATTTTATCGATTTTACTCTCTTTTGTTGTTAAATTGCAGCCCCTGTCATGCAACCAGTTGCAGGTAAGTTGTTGCTCTAGCCATTTCCCTAAGATAATAAATATTTCATTGCAATGCACTGCAGTTTGACCAACTTCTCTTAATGTTTTTCAATGGTAACTTGAATTGATTCTAATTTTTCTTTCCACATTTCTGTTTTCAATCTTCAACAGAAACAGGCAGACAGAGACTGAGTAAGTTATGTTTTGTTTTTAATGTAGGTTGTTTATGAGACAGGTTATAATTAGTAAGGTTCCCCCCCCTGCCCAAAAAAATTGGGAACGCCTTAAGAGTAGTAAAATGGCAAAAGATTTGATTTCTCAGAGTCGAAACACCCTTAACCCTTTAAGCCCTAAGAGTGATCAGCATCAAATTTCTCCTTGTAATATCAATGCCTTATCAATCAAAAAAGTCATGAGAATTAAGGACATGATCACACAAGATGAATTTTCTTGATATCCAAACAATTGCTCCCCAATACTTCTATAGGAAATGTATGGGGACAAGAAATGTGAGTTTAAATTTTGGTATTAGGGCGTAAAGAGTTAATGTTTTCATTCGGTATATGTTGACCATATTTAAGTTAGCAAATGCTACGTGAATGAGCATGTACTATGTAGGTTTGGATGCACATGGGAGATTTGCTAATTCAAAGACAATAACACATGATGTGCATGGTATTTTGAATTATCAATAATATTTGTGGTCTCAACACTGTTTCATGTTTTCAAAGAGAAATTTGTGAATGCAGTCATGTTCTGCTTTGTCCACTAGTAGTTTTAAACAGAACAATTTTGAGAAAACACCATTTTTTTAAATAGTTTAGAATGTGATGTAAAAAACAAAATATTGTCATGTAAGGGGTGGTGAGTGTATGTGTGCTCTTTAATTTCCAGCCGTACATCTATTAAAAATCAAATGGTGTGAAGCAGCTATATTCTAATGATGCAATACTAGCTATTTATGTGAATGCAGTAGGGATCATGTAGGACTTCTAATTTGTTTAATTCTCTGTAATCCTGTTGTTTGATTACTGCATTTCACATTCCTATTTTTTTTTATTTTGCAGAAAACTGCTTCAATTGTGGAGGGGCAGGCCACCTCCGCTGGCAATGCCCCTCCCCTCCTACCGCCAAGAAAGGTGGACGAAGGGGAAGGGGTGGCCACCGGGGTGGCCGCCGGGGTGGCCATCATGGCGGAGGAATTTTTTTTAATTTTTATCGTTAATTTTTTTTACAGCAGTAACCAATAACACATGACCCATCACCCTCAAAACAGTTTTAGTGATGTCTGCAAACAAAAAGAAAAGCTTTTTTTGTCCAGAAAGCACGACATTGTTTTTAGAATAAAACTTAAATTTCACTGGATGTGATAATTTGCAGCTCAGTGATGCATGATGAACAGTAGGTGGATGACAATCATGAAACCATGGCTGCAAGAAGCGCCAGTTTTTTTATCATGTCGAATGAAATCTTTTCTTTAAATTGCTATTGACTTTGAAATTTGTTTTTGGAAAAAATTGTTTGAAATCTAGTAAGAACTTAAAAAAAAACAGTGTTAATGGGTTTCCTTTGATTGCCATCCACCAAACTGAAGTTTGACCTTGAAGGATAAAAGGTGATGGGCTGCATGTTAATGGTAACTGCTGTAAGTTATATAATTGTAATTATGATGCTTTTGTTTGTTTGTTTTTTTGCTCAAAGTTTATATTTTCTGAGCGAAAGAAAGTTTCATTGTGATTTTTTTTTTGAGTTTTTGAAATACAGCCGCATAACTTGTTAAAATATCCTGTGATACTACACACAAAAAAGGATAATAAGATATATAATTATTGTATTTCACTTATGCCCAAATTGGATAAAACTAAAAACCTACATGTAGGAAATGCAAGAAAAACGTTTTATGCTTAATTCATTCCTCCCTCAACCAGCAGAAAATCATTGCTTATAAGTTTTGCTGTATTTTAATCCGTGTGTTTTGAAGTTTTCGCAATATTTTTTTATGCAATAAAGTGTACGAGAATGTTAACTGAGTCATTTCCTGTTTGTCGTGATATTGATTGACTTGTCACATGTCGTTTTGTGATATTTCATTGTGGTCTTTGGCTAATCAGGAAATACGTGTTTTTGTTTTTCTGATTGGCTGAATCACACACAGTTGTTTGAAAAATCGTCACGTCTTGTCATTTAGATGACAAATGAGTATTCAAACTATAAATTGTATATGTTTTTATAATAAATGCTTGGGATCTCAACATTACTGATCGAATAGTTTATTGCAATTTTGATTGTTGACGTACAAGCTACTCAGAAATGCAATTGTTTCTATTCATAGATGTTTTTAACTAGTTTGTTTATTACATATTTGGAAAACAGTAAACATTTAATGACTGGTCCCGAGGGAAACAGAGATTCGAGGGAAACAAAATTTACTGTTTCCCAAGGGACCAGTCATTGAGTGATTTGTTATATAGCAACACAAAAAAAAAACACAACACAAGACAGTTTGAAAAACGCGCCGAGCACTCGATCCATCATAATCATGCCACGTTTTGTCAGTCTGATCACGTGTGCTAGCGGGCAACATGAGTGCAATGTTACCCTCTGACATCAAAATTGTTGCCCGCTGTCGCAAATGTTGCCCGCTCAGCACAATTGGCGGGAAACAGTTTGTTTGTTAGATGTCATGTGACAATGAATCAACCAATCAACGCGCGCATTGTATTGACAAAATCTCCTGCTATATAACAATTTAAGTTTTTTTTCCAAGCTTAACATGGATAAAGCCAGAGGTTAGTGGGTGGCTAAAAGTTGCCAACCAATAACAGCCTCAATACAGTACACAAACAGTTCACTGTAGCTACGAAAAGTGTTTAATGGATGAAATCTTGTCACATTAGAGACAGAACATGCTGCAAAGATAAAAAAATTTCTTTACATTATTTTTTGCAGATCTACCTAACTTGAGACCCTGTGTATTGCATTGAATTTAATGAAACAAAATTCACATCAAACTAAATGGAACACACAAGATCGATTTTGTTTGGTCATTGAACACAAACATTTATTCTGAATTTGACTTATGAATGAAATCGAGAGCCATCGTTCGATCTTGTGCAGTAATCAAAGTTTGAGCTAAAATAAAATAGCGACTGGTCAATAACATGCGAACTGTCAGTTTTTCCCTGCCATCAATCAGCAAGTCACTGCAGCTGTCTATGTGCATGATCTGTGGATTTTAATTTGCTTTGTTGGTTTCTGTTTTTCTGGGTCCATTTATTATCTACTAATTTTAAAAATAATTTGGATTGAGGGAAGTCAAAAATGGAGATTCTCAGTTTGGTTCAAGAGTTTGCATCTTACTGAAAAACGCAGTAATGAGCCGTAAAAAACTGACTGTCAAATGACATTTGGAATAGTAGTATATGGTGGGTCAGCAGATGTCCACCACACAAAATAAGCCACCATCGGCAGCGATGAATGCCTATTTCCCCCAATTTGTGACCCTCACCTGCAGGCCTCCTTTCAGTCGGCCTGCAGGTAGGGCACCAATTGGGGGAAATAGGCATTCATCGCTGCCGATGGTGGCTTATTTTGTTTGGTGAGACATCTGCTGACCCACCATATACTACTGGGGTCTTCGTTTTACCCCCACGGAGGCTTATTTAAGCCCCATAACCAGTTTAAACCACCCATAACCGGTTTTAACCACCAGAAAGCGCCCTAAAGTGCTCGGCCATTTCCAATTGAACAGTACACCTCTTTGTATATACAACCCCATGGATGCACTTCAGTTTGTTCGCAGCTATCAGGGTTGGCACGACTGGCTTCACAGTTCTTATTTAGTGGTGGAACGCCGGAGATATGCCCGTAAGAAGAAAACAAAAAAACGTCTGATAGTTGTTTGCCCTTACTACGAATTAGAAATACCTCATGCAACAACACAAAGAAACATAGAAGAGCCTACCAAAAAACTTATAGTCTATGAAGAAAAATACTTTTCTAAAGACATTTCAAAACACTTTTCTAAAATTCCTCTATTTATGAAAAGCTTCCATAAGGAAGCGCTCTGGTGTTCTTACTGTTTTATTAGAACAAAAATCGCCACAAAAGGTATTGATGAGGAGTTATTCGCCGTGTCTGACAACAAGCTCATAAAAATTACTTATATTCAAAATTACTTCGCCAATCTATTCTGCTGTTAGAATTATGTTGTAAATAAAACACCACCACACAAAGACTGACTCCACAACAACTTATCGCCGTTATCACCAATTGAAAAAACACTGGCCCTTTGTATATCAATGATGTCTGGTCTGCAAAATTTCTTGAACTTTCTTAAATCCAGGAAAACTGGCCTGAAACAAAGGAGTCGCGCTTGGGTCAGTGCCAGAAAGAGCACCATCGGTGCTTCAGAAGTCGCCGCACTGATAGGGGCTTCGCCCTTTGAAAATGAAAAGAGCTTACTTTTCAAGAAAGCGCAGGCACCAGACATGGTCAACATGACAGCATGTACCTGGGGCAACCTTTTCGAGCAAATCGCGAGAAAGTTCTTTGAACAAAAACACGAAACAACCGTCTTTGCACACAGTGTCTCGCTTAATCTGGCACAGGATCACCCCCTTTACGGAAAGCTTACATGTAGCCCCGACGGCTACTTCGAAGACAAAGACGGAAACTTTATTCTCTTAGAGTTTAAATGCCCTTTTAAAAGAAAGATAGCCGTTAGATCTATTCCGCGTTATTATGTGACACAACTTCAGACAGGCCTCGCTTTCAGTGGAAGTCTAGTAAAAAGGGGTCTTTTCGTTGACTCGTATTTCAGGCTGTGCCCTTTGAAACAGTTGTCATCAAGTACATACCATAATGCGGAACTAAATGGTGGTGCCGTACATTCAACAAAGACAAACAAAACACTTGCCTGGGGTATTGTTTATCTCTTCTCTAAACAACTCTTAACTAAAAATCAAACTGAGCTTGTTGACGTCGCTGAACAACTCAGGCTAAATTTGAGAAAATAATGGCAAGCATCGAGGAGAAAGAGCTCTGGTGTTCTTACGGTCCTGTGAGAACAGACTTTAGCAAGGAAGCCGAACGTGAGGAGTTCTTAAGGCGACAAAAATTCAAGAGCGAGTTAAGCAGCAATGCCGAGGGACCAAGAGCTGTTGCATTCTTTACTTGGAAGCTACTGGATGTTACAGAACTTCCAATCACCCAGCAAGAGGGGTTCTTAACAGGCATTCAAGCAAGGGCCGAGAGTTTTCACAGGCAGCTCGCCGAACTTAAAAAAAAAATTCATTCACTTATCAATACAGACGACAAAACAACTTCCGCTGGAGAAGTTAGCGAAAATGAAGGCGACGTCGAAGCCTTTCTTCGGGGGCAGTTTAAGCAATTCTAGCTGAATGCATGGCCGCTTGCCAACACCGTTCATACTTTCAGCATGTAGATGGCCCCGGAAGCCTTATGTAAGATAAAATTTTCCGTTTTCTTAGCCCTTCTTTCAAAATTAGGGTTAAGATTTTATAAATTTTGAAATTTAAAGAAATATTATTTGGGAGATAAGGTTTCACGTTTGTATGGACATATTTTGTTTGTTCAATTTCGTCATAGGTTAATCTCATAGAGGGTTCCCCTTTAAAGTTTTTTCCTAATAACTGATCAAGCCTATATTTAAAATTATAATCTGTCTTGACCCTGCTTTTAACTCTTATATTTTTATTTCTGTAAAGGTCTGCATGATAAAAGGCGGCAATGTCTATTATTTCAATTCGGCTGCATATTTTACAGATAAGTTCCGCTGCATCAACCATGAGTGAAAAAGATCCACCACAGTTTTGGCACGATTTTATATTTTCGTTTGTTCTGCTTTGAATGAAAACAAACTCATTTTCATGGTATCGCTTTATTAGTTCTTGTCTTGCCGACAAAGAAAGATATAAAAAGATAATTTGTAACTTATCTTTAAGTTGTGAGCGGTTTAACTCGTCTATATAGTCATTTTCATAGATGCCTCGCAGCCAGACGTGTTTGTGTTTAACATCTAAGTCATCTAATTGAGTCTTGTATTCATTCTTTTCATCCATTTGTCTGACGATAGACAGCTGTTTGTTGAAACGTTCAGCTTCAAGTCCCGTCATGGTTATAATTCGAAATGACAAATGTTCAATAAGTAAACGAAGTTTCTAGAACATACCGAAGCGCCCAATGCCTTGCTCTATATATATTGTTTTACTTTCGATATTTGAAGATTAAACCCAGAGTTTACTCTTTCAAATATGACTTGGACACGTCTGCAAGACGATTTAATTTTTTTTGGAACTCAACTTTGACTTCTTTGCGAAGTTCTTCTCTGATCTTGTCAAGATCTAGCGCTTGAGGCTGTCCACCCTGTGTGGGCTTTGTTTCACCAGAGCGGATCTCGTTTTTCAGTTTGTTATATTTTTCAACCTCCTTTATGATTATCGTAAACTCTGGATCGTTGATGTTATTGTCAGTTAAAGCCTTTGAGACCATTTCATAGACAGAGTTCCGCTTGGCAACAGCGAGCGTGTAAATTTTCTCATGTTTCGCGATCTTTCGTTCAAATTTCTTGCTGAACACGGTGAGGACCGCGGAGGAAGCCCCTGTAACCGCCGCCACACCAGCAAGGGCAGGACTGGCCACAATTCCAACTCCGGATAATGCTGTCGCGAAAGTAGCTGATGACATGCCTGTCGAAACCAAACCAAGACCAAACCAAGACCCACAGCCGTCGTGTGGGCCCGTTTGTATTTTTTTGCGACCTGGCGATAGTGGTCGGCTTCTTTCTCAAGCTCTTTCTGCAAGTCTGTTATTTTCTTGAGCCGGAAGTCTTCGCCATTTGTTGGTAAGCCTGGGTAAAGCGATTGAGTCTCTCTGTAATCCGGTGCCGATGGCAACACATTAGCCGAGCTCATGGTTGTGTATACATATTAATTTATTTCAACTTCAAATTCAAGAGGTGTGTTATTGAAATCAAAAAGTTCATTGTTCGCATCCCTCACAGACAGAGTTATGCTGTTTACATAATCGCCAGACGAGACGTCACGCAAGATGTTCTGCTGTGTTGATTCATAGAAAACTTTCTCATATGGCTTTCCACGAAGATCAAATCGAGCCAAGACTGTCGAAGGCTTACCATTGAACAGGTTCTGTTCTTTATCAACCAGATCGCAGTGGATAAAGTAAGTGCTTGGTGAGTCGAATTTTTTACTGGTTATATGTGGAGGCGTTTGTAGGCCCTTGCCAAATAATAATCTGATATTATTGGAAAGACCTATTACATATTCACCTCCTGGGTTCAAAATCGCCATAGCACCAAGAGGAGAATACGATTCCGCTTTAAGGTCTATAACCCGTTCTTCGTATTTGTCAACTATCGTTTTTGCTAAACTACTAGGAGTGTAAAAACTAGGCTCAATGTTGATTATAGTTGGTTGGGCCTCCGAGCCTGATATTTTGACAGATATTTGTCCTCTTTGTTTCAAATTATGCCACGAATTGCAAATCGAACAAGAGACGAGCCGGATATAGCTCGGTTTCTTAAGAGGGTGGTCGAAGTAGATGGTGTGAGGGTTCGAAGGTGCGACGATTGTTAACACAACCATTGTGTATATATTTAAATTATATTTATACAATCATGTTTGGCAGGCGCCCTGGCGGATTTAATCCTGGTTCAAACCTTGGTCTAGACATTGGCGGGCACGATTACGGGCCTCCACCCCCGTTTTTTCCTCGCCCCCAAAATCCCCTCTATCCAGAACAAAGGTATATCAGTAAAAAACCTCCTGCAGTAAACCCGCAACTGGCTTGGCTGAGTTCTCCGGAGGCTGCAAAACTTTCTACAGCCGCCAAAGCGAAGGCAATCTCAGACTTCAAAATGCGTTTCCCGCACGCGGATATGTCCAGATTTAAAACAGAAGTTTCTTTCGACGAAAAGCACAAAGCCTCAGCAGTAGTGCTTTTCCCAGAGGGGCAAGGCTCCTGGGCTATGCCTTCAGACATACCGCACAAGGATTGGACACAAGCCCTGAAAGACGCCCTTGGCTTAGAGTATATTGGCGGTTTCCCCTATCAGTTGACGTTAAACCGAAACACACAAAAGCCAATCCCTGCTGTTGAATTCTCCACCTCAATCGACGAAGACATGATGATTGGCTCTGTCTTGAACGACGAAGCGCAAAAGATCTATGTTACACCAACCGATTATTTCACAACGAAATACAGAAACATTTTCAGAGACACACAGATTACGTTCACAACCGCGAAATATGGGAGAAAGTGACTCGGCGGTCCGCA
Organism: Cladopsammia gracilis; assembly: GCA_022457155.1. NCBI lineage: Eukaryota > Metazoa > Cnidaria > Anthozoa > Scleractinia > Dendrophylliidae > Cladopsammia > Cladopsammia gracilis. Next base: position 1,546,675 of record JAJGOT010000051.1, on the reverse strand, counting down.
TATGAGTTTCTGACCGCAACAACTAAACTTCGCCCTGTGGTGTGCAACAACCGGCTGCGGGATCTCACGTGACCTTCTGTTTGATAAGAACTCGACTCTCTCCCTAACCCCGCAGCTCCGGTCATTTTACAGGTTTCACGTCTATTTCACAACAAGACGAATACTCTACAAGCTGGGTGGGGAACAGAGCGTGAGTGCTTTGCCAGACGACCCCACATTCAACCAGAAAGACAACAAGTTCAACATCGACGCATACAAGAGGATTTGCCAAGAGTTCGGTGTAGACCCCAGTTCTGACTTCCGTTTCACATACGGCAAAAATCACGGCTTTGGCAATGTGTACATTTGGGTCGCATATGATGGGCCCAGTTCTACTAATTACAACTATCCTGATCCCGATCTAGCCCTGTTTGATGACGAGCGCGTCACAGACAGAAAAGACCCAAACTATCGCGCAAACGGCATATACTTCGTTCGTAACGACCAGGGCGCTGTTAGCCAGTTCGAGCACTTTGTGCCGAATTATGCACAAGGGCTAACACAGCCAGGGCTCGCGCGTATGAACCAATCAATCGAGGCCTTTGTGTACTGCATTCTGGGTGCACAAGCAAACACTCGCAGCAGCATTCTTGGGAGTGGAGGCCGGGCGTTCGAAACGCAGAGAGTCTTCTTAACACTCTTAGAGGACGCCGTAAGACTGAACGACATATCTAAGAGCGTACAGCATTATCAGCAGACCATCCAAGCAACGAAAGTATGGCTAAACTTTGTAGTTGCCCCTGGGAGCTGGCTGATGCCGTCACGCATGGTTATCAATACAGAGAGCGTGGTGGGGTACAATAACAATCTTATGCAGGCAACTCAAGGGATGAAGCTTGGTGTTAACAATGATGTCAATCTTGCCACAAAAAAAGCCTCCCTTCGCCCCATGGACGGAGGGCCGACAAAGATTAATCCACCAAACAGCCACCCATCGAACCCGATTCACAAACAGGCGACACAGGCACAGGGCATCGCGCCCAAACCAACGGCCACACCAACACCACAACCAGCCCCAAAACCAGCCACCAGCGCGCCAGCCCCAACACAAGAGACTAAGATCGAGCCGCATCACGTAAACAAGGCGCTCATTGCTGGGGGCGCTCTTCCTTTAGCAGGCTTGTTTATTTGGATACGTTAACGCTTGCGCTTGATTGTCTTTTCAACCAAGAAAGCCACAACGGCAAGGATCAGTAGCCAGGCGTGCTCGCCAAGAAAGGATAAAACCTGGCCGGCCGTTTTGAAGATAAAGCTCACGATCGAGCCGATCATGCCTGGCAGGGCATTGGCTGCTTTTTTGCCAAGCTCTTTAAGCCCATTTCCAATAGCCTTGGTTGCTTTTGCCAGGCCATTCAAGGTGGTGAGTACCACAGCACCTATGACAATACCGGCAGCCAGAACAACTGCTTGAAGGGTCCAACCATATTTCTTGAAGATATTTTTGACCCTCTCTCGAAGAGGCAAGGCTTCTTCTCTTTCCTGAACTTGTGTTCTTAGTCTTGCCAGTTCTTCTTCTCGCTCAGCAACTCGGGCTTCTGCAGCTTCTCTGTCAGAGGGAGAAGTGTTTTCATCCTCTATCACGCGCTTGTCTTCCTCGTTTTGTCGTACAAGCTCGGCCTCTTGTTCGTTTAACTCATCCAGCGGCTTGGTGGAGTTCAGTCTTGCTTCAACAGCATTTCTTTCTCTTGTTTTCGCAGAAAGTTGTGTTCTTAGTTTGTCAACCTTTGCCTGCTCTTGGTCTCGTTGTTTTTGTATTTTTTGAATGGCGCCTAATTCTTTTTTCTGGTTTTCAAGATCGCCTTGAAGATTTTTCTTTAGTTGTTTTAACCGATCTAGCTCGGTTTGACTCTCAACGCTTGAACCGTGTTCCTGATCCAGAGCGTCAATCCTCGCTTGAGTTTCTTCGATTCTTCCCCTGAGGTTTTGAACCTCACTTGCTGCCTGTTGACGTGCTACAGAAATCCTTTCCGCCTCCTTTAGTTGTTTCTCTGCCTCCTTCAACCTTTGTCTTTCTTCTTTTATAGCTGTATTGTCTTCAGCGACGAGCTCTTCAGCACTTGGGCCAAGAATTGTTTTGAACTTGTCTGTAAATGATTTAAGAAACCCTGAACCATCCTGCTTGAAAATGGGAGTTTCACCACCTCTTGATCCAATGGAGACTATTTTGCTTTCGTTTCCTGGTTTTCTGCCAAACCCAATAGGCCCTAATTTTTCGATATTTGCTCTCGGAAAGCGCCTTTTGATAAAGTCCATGAATTTATCGACCTTAGATGCTTTTTCCGTTGCATCTAAGAAGTCGCCTTCAAGCAGAGGGATGTCTTCAGGATCAAAACCGCTCTGTTCGCGAGGCAGTGTATGCATTTCAATATGCTCTCTACCAGGAGGGTATGGGGTTGATGTGCCGCCCGGTTGAAAGGGGGTTGTTGTGTCAACTTCTTCTTCGTCATCGTCATCGCCATCGTGGTCTATGTTCCAGTCAAGCCCGGTGTTTTCGTTCTCGCCAGGTATATCATAACCTCCTTCTGCCATGATGATATATAAATATAAAATTTATATATACTCTGGCTATGGCTGTGCAACCCAACCTCCTCCCAACGAACGCAGAGAAGACTCTTGGTGCCATGAAAGCAGAGCGCACCGTAAAGCGCATCACATTTGATCGCTCTACAGCCAAGCCTGGCGAGACCCTGTACGTTACGGTGCCCAAGCTCAACGAACATGAGGTTATCGTGTCGGGCTCGCTTGCCTTGATCTTTAACATCAACCTTTCCGGCGGCCACGCAAACAACTATCTTGTACAAAATGTCTCCAGAGCACTAGTTGACAGGCTTGTTGTCAAGTTTGCCGCCACCACTGCCCAGGACACCGTCGGGTACGATATTTACAAGATCTTTGAGGACCTCTTCCTCTCTGTCGACAAGCGCGAAAACATGATTTCAGAGGGCATCCAGAGTGTTGACTTGTGCAAGATTCGCTCTAAGGCCGGCGACAAGAAGACCTCTGGCGCGGATGTGGAAAACAAGCTGGGGACCATTTACAAGAACAAATACCGCATCGATCTGGATCACCAGATTCTAACAGACCACGGCGTCATGTACCCGCAGGCCCTCTACAACGATTTGACATTCGAGATTACGCTCGCCCAGGCTTCTAACGTTGTCAAGGGTTCGGATACAAGCAAGCTTGTCTACAAGTTGACAAATATCCAGCTTGAGTACGAGACAATCCGAAGTCAGCAGCTGGCTGACGCTGCAACAAGTGTATACTCTAGCGGAAAGGAGTTTGCCTACGACCATATCATGCGAGAGGAAGTGGTCCCCTTCTCGAAGGGTTCAGACGCACGGCTGAATCTCAAGGTGAACCCTCAGCGCAGGTCACTGAAAGCCATCCTTCTGCTATTCATAGAACCATACACGGCTGGAGCCAGGGACTCAGAAAAATACTTCAATCCAGACATTACCAAGGTGAATGTTACCATAAACGGCTCACCCAACAGGATTTACAACGAAGGCATCAACGGGTCAGACATGTGGAACGAGGTCAGTCGCCTCTTCAAAAATAGTGGTGACGGCAGGCCCAACATGAATCTGACCAAATATCTCACGGAAAACAAGTTCGGCCTTCTTATCGACCTTCGGTCCATGGCTGATACAACCCTTCACGGTAACGGCCAACGCCTTGTCAACACAAAGGACGGCGTACATCTTGAGATCGAAAGAGCACCCTCCGGCTCGGGAAACGTGCACTGCCACATCTACACCATCAGCGACTCGCAGATGAACATTATGGACAGGCAGCTGCAAGCTGTTCAGTATTAAATATAGATGGACCCCCAAAAGCTGCCCTTCAATGCCCTAATCATAGGACCGACTAACTCTGGCAAAACACAATATCTTCTGAATCAGCTACGCGGGCCCTTCAGGGGCAAGTTTGACTATATTGTTCTCTTCTGTCCAACATTTGTCCGCAACAAGACCTACGACGGTTTCGTAAACAAGGATCCACGCATTTTCGTGATAGTCTGTCAGCAGAATGAGATTGAAAAATGGTTAATTCTAGCCAGTTATCACTTCGACGGGACAAACACGCTCTTTGTGCTCGATGACTGTGCTGCTTCGGAGGATTTGACAGGTCGCAAGGGTCAACTTGTGAAACTTGGCTTCAGTGCTCGCCACGGCGGCTTGTCAGTGTGGGTGATAACCCAACAGGTAACCAGCATTGTGAAACCTTTCAGGGACAACATTGCAGCGGTTGTGCTTTTTTACACCCCATCAAGAAAAACGAAGTTCATCTTTGAGGACTATGCCGGCGATGATCTTGAACCTCAAGAGTACAAAGAGTTGATTGCAAAATTAAAGAGACACGCATTTTCTCACCTAGTCTTCTCTATGCGACGCCCATATGGGGTTGAAGTGAAAATGTGAAAACACAATATATACCTCTGGGCCATGTACACCTCCACCAGTCTCCACAAGCTCACAGTCTTTTCACAGCTTCTTGGTGAATTACAGAGCAGGACGGAAGAGATGCAAATCCAGAAAATCAAAGCCGCTGGCGAAGACGATCTGCGCCTCATGCTTCTTAGCCGATATCCTTTGAAAGTCGTTAAAATGCCAGACACAATGGCTTCACTCATACGGGAGATTGAAAATATCTTACCGGACATCAAGAAAATAATTGAGAATTAATATATACACGATGGCAACAAATCCTGGAGACGAGGTCGCACTGAAGGAAGTCATACAGATGCTGGAGTCAGGCCCTGATAGCTCCTTACCGTCGGCGATTCCTGAAGTCTTAACAGGGCCAGACACTCAGGCTCAACGTGAGAAACTGGCAGTCCTTGTTTCAACAGGCAAATCAAAAGAAGCCATTGTGTACAGCTAACACACGAGCAGGTTAAGCGACTGACAGATAAGGAGGTTGAAAAATTCTACAAAAGATATGAAGCCTACGTCGGCAACAAGACGACCGAGTCTCTGATTGACAGCTTCATAATGCTCGTAACCAAAGGCGTCGGCTTGGCTGTTGATATTGACGATGTGGAGGCCCTGCAGAAAGAACTCAAAAATGACTACATGATTCAACATGAATTGTCATCTCTTGCTGGAGGTCTTGCACTGCGATGAGGACGATTCTTGGCCTTGGCCAATGCTGCTTTGATCACTACAAAACACATCGACTTCAAAAAGGAGCCCCCTCAACCTGCTCCACCCGTTCACCCAAGCAGGGACAGTGAAGGTTACCCACTGGAGGGCTTTGATGAAGTTGATGCACCACGAAGAAACCATGAAGGAACCACGAAGGAACCATGAAGGAACCATGAAGGAACCATGAAGGAATCTTGTAGGTTTTAAAATAAAATATATACACGATGGCACAACCGCTTGAGACGATTCCTGAAGAAAAAGTCGCTCCAACACCCACGCAAATTACCTCTGATACCCCAAAGACTGCTCCAGCAAAAAACCCTGGCCGTGTTGCTTCTGGAAAAGCCCTGGCTGAACGAAACCGTCTGGCAAGAAAGGCAAAAAAAGAAGCCAGCCAGGCAAACCAGGCAAACGAGCCTGCCCCAAACCAGGCTCCCCAAAACGCGACAAAGGCAGAATCTAGCAGCAACACTGTTCTCATCCTTGGTGTTGGAGGTTTGATTGTCTCCGCTTTGGGTGTCTATTACCAGCGCGAGGCCATTATGAATGCACTTGGGCGCAACAAGACACCACCACCAGCAGCAGAGGCCCCTCCACCAGCAGCAGAGGCCCCTCCACCAACACAGAGGCCACCGAGACGAAGACTTCGTGAGATGGAGTAAATATATATACACAATGGCCAATCTCTTTCAAGGCTTCGTAAATGGGGCTGCAATCGGCGGCATTCTTCTTTTTATGTTAAGATTCAACATCGCGGCTCTAAAAACAGTTTGGCGCTTAGCCACAGAACTAACAGAGAGCGATGAGGCGTCGACTGAAAAAAACATAAATATACACCATGTCTGACAACAAGCTCGTGAAATCTGTTCTTGATGCTGCCACAATCACTGGCCTTGTCGCTGGTATTGGCTGGATTGGCAAGAAAATCATCAAAGAAAACCTCACAGGCGACCCCAGCGCGAACCCGATGAATTACGTCAAGTTCACAGCTGTCATGACTGGGAGCATCGCGCTCAAGAAATACCTCGAGGCCCAGAAAATCCTCCCTTCCACGATGTAATTATATACAAGATGGCCTCAATCGCTATCATGGTTGGTGGAGCAATTCTCAATGCGGCCGCTTTCACTGGCGGCAATTATCTTGCAAAATACTTGTCTGGCGATAACGGCCAAGCTGCAATGGATGAAAAGATCAGACACGATAAAGGGTTAGAAGCCTATCAAGCGGCCTACGCCAAATACCAGAAAGACCGCACAAAGCTCCTAGACTGGATTGCAACCAATGATCGGATCAAAGATCAAGCGAAAAAGAACTTCTCCAGAACTGACCAAGCTCTAGTGCTCTACAATCAAACACATCGGGAGCAGCAAATTACACTCCCCAAAGAGCCAGAGTTCTCTGACTTCTATAAGCCAGGCCCTCAGCAGAAGCAAGGTGAACTCTTGTTTATCGGCACTGGCGCACTCGCCCTTGGTTATGCAGCGTTTCGCTTTCTGTAAACACATATATATGGAGGCGAAACTCTCAAAAATCTATTACGGGCCCAAAGGCTATTGGAAAGGACTTGCCGCTGTGAAAAAGCTAGCTGCAGCAGCCAAGGTCTCAGAAGATGTAGCCAAAAGGTGGCTCGTCAAACAAGCCCTTTGGCAAATATATCTCCCTGCGCCACGCCACATCCCTAGGCCTAAGTTTGATGTCTTCACGCCCAATTCAGTGCATCAAGCGGATCTACTTTTTTTGCCACACGACAAACTACCTCACGGGAGAAAGGTTTACAAATATGCTTTGACAGTTGTTGATGTAGCAAGCCGTTACAAAGCCGCAGAGCCCTTGACCTCGAAAGAGTCTGATGAAGTTTCGAAAGCGCTGGCCCGGGTATATAGGCGCGGGCCTTTGAAATGGCCAAAACTGTTGTAAGTCGACCCGGGGACAGAGTTTATGGGAGCTGTGACTAAAGAGACTGGGGCCCATAAAACAACCATTCGCCGTGGGCGCGTTGATATCCACAGAGACCAAGGGATTGTTGAAAGATTCAACAGAACCCTGGCTGAACGATTATTTGGTTACCAGTACGCAGTTGAAATGAATCTCCCCTCTGGTCGTTCGACAGCATGGGTCAAAAGGCTGCCAGATGTTATCTCGGCCTTGAACAATGAAGAAACAAGATTGACTGGCAAGAAGCCCGTTCAAGCAATCAAAGAGAAAGCCACCTCAGCTAAGCCCGCGACACCATATGCTAGGCCTGTGGGATTCTCCGAAAAGAGGCTCCCTCATGGAGTCCACGTGAGATATCTGTATTACCCCGGTGAGCTTGAGGGTGGTGGCAGGCGGGCGACGGATCCGATCTGGTCTTTGAAAGTTTACAACATTGAAAGAGTTGTCACCAAGCCAGAGGCGCCTGTGGTGTATTACCTCTACGATGGGCCCAAGCGGGGGTTAGTTCGTGAGGAGTTGATGGTTGTGCCGCCGGGCACTCAGTTGCCCCCAGCTGGGTTATGAAAAGGCCTGTTGCAATCTGTTCTTTAGACATGCTTTTTAAGGCTTCTATCTCTATTGGTGAAAAATAAAAAGCCTTGGTCGGGCCTCTGCTTTCTTTTTGTCGAGGTGATAGAAGCAATCACCATATTTCACTGCCTTTCTTTTTGATGAAGTGAAGGGGCCGCTTCTTCCTCGCCCCATATTGTGATATACCAGGGGAGTGTCTTTTGTTCAGTTAGCCGTGTGAAACTCGATTGGCTCTGTGTGAATGCCGTCTGGTAGCACCCAGCGCTTGTCGTAGTAGGCGCTGAGGCCTAGCTTACGCTGTTCGTACGTGTACATGGCGCCCTCGTGCATTCGAAAGCCTCTGTTGACTGCCATGTCTTTGAACCCATCGAGGGCTCGCTCGTATCTTTGCCAGTGGAGCTCGTTTTGACGCTTATTGACGCCCTTGGAGGACATCTTGGCCTGTCCGCTAGCCTCGTCTTCAACGTAGTAACACTTGCTGCACAGAGCGATGGCTCGTGTGCCTTCTTTTTCAAGCTTGAACAGGCCAGGCTCTCTGTTGCTCCACTTGTCCCAGGAGAGCCACTTGTTTTTCTCCCTTTCGAACTGTTTGCGAAGTTCTGGTCGAACTGCCTCTTCCAGAGTGTCGTACGAAAGGGCGAAGTACATGCTGTCTGTGTCCATCTGGATGAGCTCGAAGTCACGCCTGTCGATATAGTGATCTAAGAACTCGTAATAGAACTGCAGCATGCGTAACTTGGCAAGTTGATATACGACGATACCGACTTGAAAGGGGCGGTTTATGGTGACCTTGTTTTTGCGCAACTCGATCTTGTATGAACCCCCGATGTCTCCGAGATCTTCAAACCAGGCTGAGCGCAGGTGTTTGTCGACAGTGTCTTCGTCGTTGGTGTACACAACTCGCATCTGGCGCTCGACGGCCTCGATGAACTTGCCGTAAGCCGAGTTGCCCAGAAGCTTGAACACTTCTGCGAGCAAGGCTTTCTCTTTGTCAGCGTCACCTTTCCTTCGGTTGTCTGCAACCTCCCGGACGAACCAGTCGAAGACCTTCATCGGGATATAGTCGAGCGTGCGGTAGACAGCAGTCACTTCGAGCCCGTGATTATAGAGCCACTCTAGCACTGGAGCGTACAGCAGCACCTTTTTGGCTTGGAGAACACCAAGCAGCTTCTTTTGTTCTGGCAACTGGGTTCTGTTGCTTTGCGCTAGGTAATCCTTCATGTGTTGAGGGACACCCTCTTCGCTCACGCAGGTGTTGATGAAGAGCGGAGGAAACTCTTCGAAATGCTCCCACAGAGCCCGAGGGACTTCGATGTCGACCTCGGCAAACCCGAACCACTGGCCTGTCACTAGCTTAGTGATAAAGGTTTTCGCAGCCAGTTGGGGATCTTCGTAGTGAAAGACTTTCTCTTTGCCGCAGGGCACTTTTTGCAGCATGGTGCTGGGGTACAGTGAGTTGGCGTCGAAGCCAAGGATACGCTTCACGGGGCGCGCCAAGTCATATTTGTGTGAGCGGATGCGGGTCTCGCCGGCTACGTGCTTGCGTGTGAACACAAGGCTGGGGCCGCCAACCACCGCAGCTTTCAGCATTGCGTAGGCTTCGGGGCCTGGGGCAAAGAGGGGCGGCCGCCTGTTCTTGGGCCCCCTCAAGGTACCCCGCAGGATATATTGCATCGAAACCCCGGGCAAGGAGACTGCATCTTTGAAAATGTCAACCCCAAGCTCGGTGTAAAAGGCTTTCATTTTCTCGAGCGCTTCGAGAAATGGTGCAACATCGAGGTTGTTGTAATATTGCAGCCAGTCTCCGAAGGTCTTCATCCCGCGCTCTTTGAAGACCTGTTCGCATTGCTTGTACTCCTCTGGAGTAAGTGTAAAGCAGTTGCGGAGTTGTGAGTACCAACACCAGTAAGGCGGGAGGCCCTTGTAGTCGAGTTTGTCAGCGCTGTCAAACCATTCGTATGGGAGCCACGATTTGGTCTGTTTGGCCCCATACGTCTTCACCCATTTCTCGTAAGTGATGCCTGGGGCGAGATAGTTGATGATATCGAGAAACTTGAAGGAGGGGGTATTGATAAACATGATTTGTCTTTGTTTCTCGCCAGCAAAGACACCGCATTCTTGCCCGAGGTGCGAAACAAAGTGCTTTCGGATAAGATGCAGATCGTATCGGCCTGAGTTAAAGCCGACCACGGGGACCTGCTCGCACCAGTGTTTGATAAGATCTTTTTGAGCCTCTGTTAGCCCCTCAAGATCTGGAGGCATATATCGTCTGGCTATGTCCTCTCTGATTGCGTTGCCGCGGCGCTCCAGAGATTGATAAAACAGATGGATAAGCTCTTGGGGATCTTTAGAGCAAATGTACTCTGGCTCAGGCTCCAACGTGTCTGCAATGGAGACTGAGATAGGCACGTGCTCGCTTTCGTAAGAGAGATCCCTGGTCGGCTGACTTGCCTTGGTCTTGTCTTGATAGGCTTCGAAGTCGTAGACGATAGCGTGTGGATACGTTTCGTTTCTTTTAGGGGGGATTCGATCGTGCCACCAGGGTCGGGGCATCTCGTGCTCCCACCGCTCAACTAGATTATAACCGAGCATCGTGCGGAGCTCTTGACTAATTTGCGCAGTTCTTAAGAAGGCTTGCTCCCTTGTGATTGGGTTGCCTTGCCTGTCGTTTTTGATCGCTTCGTTTCTTTGTTCTGGTAAGGGAAAACACTGGCGGCAACCGTGCCAGTGGCAGCCATGAAACTGGAACACAGTGTTGCTCTCTGGGTGATAGCCGTCAACCTTGTAGCCACCAATGGTGCGCTCGCCGCCATGGCCACATCTGTGGTGGTGGATGTGGATGCCCCTTTTCCGGGCCTCATATTCAAGCCAACAGGTTGCTCTGATACCAAAATTGGCTTCTGGATAAAAGGCCTTCTCGAAAGCTGACTCCGGGGCAAGGATCTGATTTCCGGGGCAGGAAATCTTGGTTTCGCCGCGAATGCATGTCTTGGCGTGGCGGGCTAGATGACAGGCTTTTGTAAACCTACCCCCACACTCACCACAAGTGTAGTTGTTTGTGACTTTGTTGATGTCGGTGATCAGAAAGGCACGTGAGCCATAGATGCCGACAGTCATTACGGGAGGGTGGGTGCCAACTTTGTCATAATGTGAAGGCACGTAACTCAAAGTGAAGTCACCGTTGTCTGTGACTGTATAGCCCGCAATCCCTTGTTTAAAGTGTCTTTCAAGCAAAGGAAACTTTTTAAAGGGCACAAGATTGCAACCCGGCCGAGCCTGCTGCTGAGCATCGAAAAAGCTTTGCGCTAACGCTCGGGCTATTTGAGTACACCGATTCCAACGGGCGCCTTGATGAACTGCCAAGCACCGAAAGACACAAAGATCGTCGTTGAAAGTGTCAAGGGCTCTAACGTGGTGCTTATTGCGAAGCCAGTCAGGCAGCCTACCAAGACCGATCAACAAAGGTTGTCTGTCAAAGATCACTTTGAGTTCAACGGAAACGGTGGCTTCGAAGCTCCATTTAGTGTTAGGGCGTTCGATGTGTTCACCTTGAAGGCGAAGCTTTTCTCGTTGTTGCAGCCAGCGTTTCGTCTCTGAGAGCTTAGAAAACCAGGGGCTGTTAAAGTTTGAGTACCAAACGATGACCTCGTCATTTTCGATGTTTCGTAATCTGTACCCATAAGAGATGTTAGCTTTATGCCTTCTGCGAACCTCTTGTTTGATGCGGTTCATCATTTGGGGAACAAGGGGTTTTGTGAGACCCTGAGTGAAGCGCCATTTAGCTGTTCGCTGCACTCGACCGGGCCGGCCTTGTTGGCCCCGTTCACCAGGCCGCATAGAGTTCAACAATCCGATTAGGGGTTTGAAAGTCCCTCAGATGCTGTCGGTCTAAGGGATCAAACCCTGCAAGAGCCTCGTTGCGAGGGGCCTTTACAAAGGGTTTTCTTTCTTGCACGTTAAGCCAGTCATTCAGCTCCCGCTGACTGATACCTTTAAACACGTTCAGTGCACGCGCCATATATATGTATGTCATAAACAGGGGACCAGCAAGGTCAGTTTATGCAAAGGGGTCTACTCTGTTCAATTGGAAATGGCCGAGCACTTTAGGGCGCTTTCTGGTGGTTAAAACCGGTTATGGGCGGTTGAGCCAAATAAAGAGGGTGGGTGGTTGAAAACGCTTTCAGGCGGTTAAAACTGGTTATAGGTGGTTCAAACTGGTTATAGGGCTTAAATAAGCCTCCGTGGGGGTAAAACGAAGACCCCAGTAGTATATGGTGGGTCAGCAGATGTCTCACCAAACAAAATAAGCCACCATCGGCAGCGATGAATGCCTATTTCCCCCAATTGGTGCCCTACCTGCAGGCCGACTGAAAGGAGGCCTGCAGGTGAGGGTCACAAATTGGGGGAAATAGGCATTCATCGCTGCCGATGGTGGCTTATTTTGTTTGGTGGACATCTGCTGACCCACCATATACTACTGGAATATGAAACAAAAGGTCAAAAACATTCAGATGGTTTTCACATAATGTGAACACTAATACACACTTTTTGACCACACAAAATCAAGCTTAATGGAACAATAGCCCTTTGTGCGGTTAACCTTTCTCGTTGTATTACAATAAAAGTCAACATGATTGTGAGCCTGTTTCGGGCAGAAACTGAAATTGACTTGCAATGATGTACACTTTTATTGTAATGCAAATGAGAGATCATCTTTCAAAAGGCCTATTGATTTTAATTTAGTAATTGATTGAGTTTGAAAGCAGAATGTTTGATGTGATTCAACAGCTTTATAGGACATAAAACAAGAAAAAGGTTTCAACTTGACATCAAAAGACTACAAAAGAGTTTTCTTTGAACTCCTTCTCAAGAACACAAAGCAGTCAAATTCTTTTTTAAGTGCTGCATCAAAGCAGTCCATAATAAGCAAAATGTTGACTCCTCAGTGAACTTCTTCAAATTCACCACTATGAAGTCCAAGAAAAAAGAATATTGTTTCCCTCCGTGTGATCTATGGAAAAAAAATTAACATAACATGAACATTAACTTACACGTAGGGTCAAGAAATTAAAGGCATAATTCTGCATTCCGCCCACATCCCTCCACATTCTTGATGGCATTTATTTATTGTAATGTGCTATAATTATTGTGAGCACTCAGTGTTGTCCGAGGGTGGGTCATTGTAAGTGAAATTTGAGGGGATTAATGTGGGCTAGGGAAGGGCCTTATTGTTTTTGTCCAATGATGCAGCACACATATTGAATCTCATGAGCTGGTACTATGGGTCAGGAAAACAGGAGTACTCTGTATATTGCATTGTGTCAAAGTTAACTCCGAATTGTTTAAAAGGCTACCTAGGAGAAAAACATTGTAAATTTTGTAGTTTTAAAAGGTAATAACTTTGAATGAAAGTTTCCTAATATCGGATTCAGTAGTGACACGAAAGAGGTTTTGGCTGATCACAGAGGTGAGAGTTGGGTAGTTTTGTCTTTATTTTGAGGAGAAAACTGGACACTAAACTTTGTTTTATGGAATATTCAACTGTAAGTTTCTTTCATCATAGCTAATTTGATTGGGTTCCATTTAACAATCCTGATATAATGCCATATCTCTGTTAATTTTTAGCCGATCAAATCGGCTTTCAAATGTCTAAGATATAAAGATTTTTGAAGCAATACATGTTCCTCTGCCAAAAATCCGCCTTATGAATTTGTTCATGGATATCTTTCCTGCATGATGTTAATGTAACCTATAATAAGCATTGTTTTAGTTTTATCCTCTCACCTTTATGTCATTGATGGCAAGACAACAAGAATTGAATAAAGAACATACATTAGCAATTGTGTTCATCTGTGTGTTCTGTAATAAAAATATATATATATTCTGAATTCATTATTCATGTAGAAGGGTCGGGTAAGAAATCATATGTAGTTAACAAATTTACACCGGTTTTTTTTGTGGTGTGGACTCTTATTTACCACGATTTACGTCATTACATGGTCAAAATGTTGTGGACTCACGAGGAGCAGCCGAGTGAGTCAGCAACAAATTTTGACCATCTGATGATGTAGATCGTGGTAAATAAGAGTCCATACCACAGAAAACCAGTGAAAATATGTTTTTTACAACAATAATATTTAGGAAAAAATACAAGGAAAAATCAAAGTCTTAATTGTTACAAAACGTGACAGCAAAGAAAGAGCAAGCGTTGTCTATAACTTTCTCTCAACCTGATTGTTTTTTTTTTCAAGCGCGCGATGTTAGCGTCAGCACCGTTGTCTAGACTCTCATTTACCACTCACGTCGACCAATCAGATTGCGAGTTTAGCGGCAATTGTGGTAAAAATGTCTTTTGTTTGAGCTAATATGGGATGGACTAGACCAAGCACCATGGGGTTAATATTGTAAAGTTGTTCGTAAGAAGAACAGACAAAGAACTTGAACTAAACTGGTTTAATCCAGACAACTTACAAGCTCCCAAATCAAAACCGGAAAGCATGGCCTTTTTAAGATCCGTTGTCATGGTAAAGCGATGACGTAAGACGCGGGGACCGGAAGTGAAATAAAAGTAAACTAAAATACAGCAATATCGTTACATCTCCCCTTCTTTCAAAAGAAAAGAAAATAAAATGCTTTAGGAAAAAATCTCAATGTCACTGTCCTATAGCTCAAACAAATTTTTTTTTTCTTTTTACAAAAAAGTTTGACATGTCCTGTCTTGGTGGATAGCAAATCACTGGTAACGTGATGGTGGTCGAACGACTCGTCCACATCGTGTTGTCATCACCGGTGGCGGGGATGCCTGCTTGCTCTGTGCTGTCTCAACTGGGTGATTTGTTTGTGGCTTGTCTGTCTGCACTGGTGTTGTGCTGTGCCGATCTGTGCTCACAGGGGTACTTGGTGTGGCAAATGGCATCAAGGGAATTTCGTTACTGGGTACTGGTCTTGGAGGTAGTTTTATCCCAGGGTCACTGTTGGGCATGACTTCATGTGTGTGTCTCAGATGTCTCCTGTTTCTCCTGTAGACTCGTCCATCTTCGGTTCGAACTTGGTACGACCTTACGTCTACTTTGCCTTCGACTCTCGCTTGTGTCCAATCCTTCTTCTTGCCAATCTGGGATGTTGATGGTTGTAATCGCACTATGTCTCCTGGGCAAAGTTCCTCTAACTCCTTAGCTCCCTTGTTGTAGTACAGGCTTTCCTTTGCTTTCTGAAGCTTCAACTTCTGACTAACTTCCTCTGGGAGTTTAGGCTTAAGCAACTGGTTAGAGGTCGGAAGCCGGGTCTTGGTTCTTCTTCCAAATAATCGCTGAACAGGTGAAGAGTTCAGGGTTTCTGTGGGGGTGTTCCTCCAATCCAGGAGCGCAAGGTATGGGTCCTGTTCTGACTTTACTGCTTTTGCTAAGATGTTTTTCGCCGTTTTCACTGCATTCTCAGCTTTCCCGTTTGACTGGGGATATGCTGGAGAACTTGTTACATGTTCGAAACCATAAGTGTTTGCGAACTCTTGGAACTTGGCAGAAGAGAAAGGCTGCCCATTGTCTGATACCAGCTGGTCTGGAATCCCGTGTCTCGCCACGTGGGCTTTCAATTTCTTTACAACTTCTTCTGCTGTCTTGCTTGTCAATCTGTCAACTTCGAAAAAACTTGAATAGTAGTCGACAGTCACCATAAACTCTGTGCCATTCAGATCAAAGAGGTCCACTGCAATTTTCTCCCACGGTCTAGTAGGCAGTTCATGGCATATCAGTGGCTCTTTCCCTTGCTTTGCTGGCTGGCTGTTGCAAACCTCGCACTTTGCTACATAAGCTTCGACATCCTTGTCCATTCTTGGCCAATACACTACCTCTCGGGCCCTCCGTAAACAACCTTGAATGCCGATATGACTAGCGTGAATCTTAGCTAGCATATCGTCTCTCATACTTGCAGGAATAACTAGCCTTTCCCCTTTGAAAACAAATCCATTTTGGATTGAAAGCTCTTCACGGAAGGAAAAGTAATCTCTGACGTTTTCTGATACTTCTTCTTTGCTAGCTGGCCATCCTTGTCTGATTATGGTCTTCAGCTTCCGAAGGGTAGTGTCTGCTTCTGTTGCTTCGCGAATGGCAGTTTGCGTTGCTTCTGATACGGGTAGATACTGTATCATGTTGATGCTCTCTAGCTCTCTTTCTGTGTTTGCTCTCATGTTCTCAATGTTCAACACATCTTCTGCTCCGACCTGTGTTGTGTTTCTGCGTACTCGATACGCTCTACTTAGGGTATCCGCCAAATACATTTCAGTGCCTTTTTTGTAGGACACTTGGAGGTCAAACTTCTGTAATCTCAGCAACATTCGCTGGAGACGTTTGGGGGCACTGAGTAGGCTCTTGCGGAAGATGCTCTCTAAAGGTTTGTGGTCGGTTTGAATCTTGACTGGTCGTCCATACACGCACTGCTCAAAACGTTCCACTGCGAACAGGATTGCGAGCATTTCTTTCTCTATTTGCGCATAATTTACTTCTGTTGCAGTCATGGATCGGGATGCGTAAGCAACTGGCTGGCCTCCTTGCATAAGACATGCACCCAGTCCTCGGTCAGAAGCATCACACTGGATTTCGACTTCTTCTTTGGAGTCGAAGAACTTGAGGACGGGAGCGGCTGAGAGTATCTCCTTGACCTGCTTAAAACTGCGTCCTTGTACTTGCTCATCCCACTGGAACTGGTTTCCCTCTTTCAACAGATCTCTCATCGGGGCAGTAATTTCGGACAGATTAGATGCAAACTTCTGCAAGTAGTTTACCATGCCGAGAAGCCGCTTTACATCTTGCTTGCTGGATGGTGTTGGCATCTCTACGATACCTTGTACCTTGTTTGGATCAGGCTTGAGACCATCTTGACACATGACATGTCCCATAAACTTAACTTCTTTACACCGAAGCTTAAGCTTATCTTTGTTCAACTTGCTGCCTTTGGTACGGCAGCGTTCAAATAAGGCTCTCAGTTTTGCATCATGATCAGACAGTGCTTCTCCTTGGGTCTCTCTAACACCAAAAACTAGTATATCATCAAATATTGGTTTCACTCCATCCAGACCTTCTAGGGCGCATTCTAATCTCCTCTGAAACTCTTCTGGGGCGGGCGAGATTCCAAATGGTAAACGAGTCCATCTGAACCTTCCCCACGGGGTACCAAATGTGGTGAGTAGGCTACTCTCGGAATCAAGCTGTACATGCCAAAAACCATTTTTCGCATCTACTACACTAAAGACCTTAGCATTTGCCAGTAGTGGTAGCAGATCATCTATCAATGGAAGGGGGTAGTGGTTTCTCTTTAGTGCCTGATTTAGCGGTTTTGGGTCGATACAGAGCCTTATCTTCCCGTTGCTCTTCTTGATGACTACCATGGAAGAAATCCAATCTGTTGGAACATCTACTGGTACCAAGATGCCTGTCTTTACTAAGCGATCTAGTTCCTGTTTCAAAGGCTCTTTCATCGCAAGAGGGACTTTTCTCACTGGGAGTGCCACTGGTGGTACCGTTTGGTCGAGCTCAAGGTGAAGTTTTCCTTCCAGCTTTCCTTCACCTGAGAAGATATCTTCAAATTCGCTTACAATGTCCTGCTGTGTGGGAGGTTCATCCGATAGCGACATAATTTTGTCAGCATTGATAGTGATAAGACCAAACTGCTGGACTGTTTCAGCACCTAGGAGCGCAGTGTGACCGCTTGGTACAACGGTGTATTCAACGTGCAAGCACTGTTCATTCTTTGGGTTTAGGGTCTCAACCTTGACACGTCCTAGAGGTTTTAGCTCTGATTTGTTGAACATGACTAGAGTAGTTTGCGAGGGCTGAAGGCGTGTCATCTGAGGGTCATGATAAATTTGCTGATAGATATCTACTGGGAGAATGTTGACAGTCGCACCACAGTCCAACTGGAATTTCACTGTTTCATCCCTCAACTGCATCTTAGCAAAGATCTTCTTAGGACTGTCCTTTGTGTGGACTGCACTCACAGACTCTACCGTGAACAAATCATCATCACAATAGTCATCACTGTCCTCCTCACTGAAATCTGGGGACTGCCGTTCTAAATTGTGCACCTCTGATTTCTTACTTGGCTGCTTGTTAGCTTTCTGGCTGTTACAAGCTACTGAAAAATGATTCATTTGGCCACAATTGCCACACTTCTGCTGCCACGCTGGACAGAGTTCCTTTTTTCGAGCATGAGTTCTGTGACAGAACCAGCATTTAATTTGACCAGGTTGTTTACTAGTGGTGGGTAGCGGGACTTTGCCGGTTTTCCGCCCTGACCTATTACGAGCATCTGCCTTCCACTTTGGGTGCCCTGTGGTAATGGCGCTAACTTCCTCCGCTTGGGACATTTCTTTTAGCTGCTTAGATGTGGTTTCACTCGCACGGCAAATATCAATACACTTATTAAGTGTAAGTTTATTCTCAGCTAACAGTTTTTTACGAGTGCTGTTATCTCTAATTCCTACCACGACTTTGTCTCGAATCATTCGATCTTGCATACTACCAAAGTTGCATGTTTTCGCTAACGAGCGTAAAGCTGTAAGAAATGAATCAAATGACTCACCAATCTCCTGCACTCTCTGATTGAACAAATAAGCTTCATAGATTTCATTCGTCTCACCAATGAAATAGGCGTCTAGAAGCTCTATGACTTTATCGATTTGGGTCTTCTCCTCAGTATTTGCAAAATGCAGACCATCGTAGATTTCCAGAACATCTGGGCCAATGCAGGTTAACAAAGTTGCTGTGCGAAGATCTCCGCTTTGTGTGTTAAGCCTTGAGGCGACTTCGTAGTTTGTCCAGAGTCGCTTGAATTTCTTCCAATTCACTGCTAAGTTCCCTCTGAAGTCAAGTCCTGACGGTAACGGAATAGTAGACTGGAAAAACTGAGGAACTGCTGGCTGCGGCTGCGATCCTGTTGTTTGTTCGACGTCGCTCGAGCTCGAAGTTAAAGGCATTCTGAACAGTATTCCTTTGTTTTCTACTTTCCAAATTCACTCAACAATTCAGCGACGATTCTGTAGGAAGAATCCCATTCACACTGACACCATGTAAAGTTGTTCGTAAGAAGAACAGACAAAGAACTTGAACTAAACTGGTTTAATCCAGACAACTTACAAGCTCCCAAATCAAAACCGGAAAGCATGGCCTTTTTAAGATCCGTTGTCATAGTAAAGCGATGACGTAAGACGCGGGGACCGGAAGTGAAATAAAAGTAAACTAAAATACAGCAATATCGTTACAAATATGCAGCTTCCGAGAGCAAACTCTCTTCTTGCCCTGCTTGAATAAATTGACTTGCTATTGATTAACCTTATATTGTTATGGCCACCAACATTCTAGTGTACTGTCATGGCATATCATATTTCTTATTTGAACAACTAGCTGGAAATCATTGTTTTTATATGTCACCTCACCTGAATTACTCCACACTGAAAGCAAGTGCATAATACAGGTATGAAACATTCATGTATGTGACCTGTAGTCAAAGAAATAATGCAAATTATTAGTTACCTGATGGAAAGGAATAGATATGGGAATGTTTTTCAACTCTCGAGGCTTTCATTAGTCTGCATGTAGCAAACAACAGGCTATAAAACCATCACTACACCTGAGGACTACATATGCATGGCTCATGCTGTCTGGTAATTTCTCTTAATATACTGTACCATGAAATTAAGAAAACATTAGTCCTCTCTTATTAAGAAATTATATTCATGTGGGCATTAAGGTCATACTGTGTAAATTTGCATGTTTGTAAAGTTATCCTCTTCAGTACACATTATTACATGACTTGTATTATTGCTGATATCTAGATATCTTCAGATGTTTTTTGTTGAACTTATTCACAAATTCAAGCAGTTTATGAAAGTGATATGAAGACATTCAGTACAGAGAAATTTTCTTTTAAAAAAGATAAACAAGCGCAGGATTTGTTTCTTAATGTTATGGTACATATTACCCAGCATATCAGAGGCATTTCTGCTAGCTGCCATCTGCTCAAGAACATTAACCATAGAGCTGGCATCTGCTAACAATTTTAGCATGGCCATCTGCTCATTCTTTTTTATAAAGAAGAGCTGGCACAGTCAAACTATTAGTATCATTTTTGCCAGCTGCCATCTGCTTATTCTTTTTTTCGGAGAAAAGCTGGTACAGTCAAACTATTAGTACTATTATGGTACAAGACTTTGTGACAATTTCTATGAATGTAGGAAAAAGCTTTGAGTGGCATTTTGCCTCACAATGCAATCAATCAACTGTATCAATGAATGCGACAACTGATACAATTAAACACTCAAACTGACTTGGCTGAAAGTGAAATAGGAAAAACTGATTGATTGATGGTGTAATGCTGATTTTGAAACCATGCAAAACACTAAGTTGTCTTCCTCACACTGTTTCCACATTTTTCATGTAAATTGATTTCGACAATAAATATGACAGAGTCTGTCAGGCTTCACACTGCACTACTGACTAATGGATTGTGCCCACTCCACAAGTCTACGGAATGTCTCCTCCTGGTATGCTGGTGACAAAGACTGGCGATTTTGAGTTTCTTCTGTTAGTGCACGTAGTCTGATCATTTCTCTTGCTCGAGCCCGAGTTGTGGCTGTGTCCACTGCACGGAATCTCTCTTCATCTGCAAGGAAGTCCTCATGGAATGCGAAATCGGGATCAATGCCTTGTCCACCCGAAGATTTAGCCCGTGATAATGCAACAAACAAAGCGCCAGGATTTTTTGCTTCAAAGTTGTGCATTCCTGGGTGGATGACAATGTACCGGAAAGGCTCTCCAGTTCCAACGGTCATTCCCTGGCATTTATGGATAGTCATGCCCCATGCCAGTCTAAGAGGAATTTGAAGACGCTTGCATCTACAGGAGCATTCCATGGAACGAGTTATGGGTACGATTGGCATGACTGTAGGATCTTGATCAACGAAGGGTGGTCCAGTATAGCTTGAAAACCGTACCATCACAACATCAGGAAGGGGTGGAGGATCATCACTAGGTTTAGCACCACCTAAGTAGACTATATCCACAATTGTTCCTACTGCACCATTAAATAGCCCCCATTCTGCTTTTATATTTGCCACCAGCATTACCTTGCTGTCACGGCAAAGGTACAGAAGTGGTAACAGTCCACCTGCCTTGTTGCTGTCAGCATTCTGTGCATGACGGCCACTGTTGGTCGCTTTGATTTTGGCAACGGGATGATGTGGCAATTTATTACACTCAAGCAGCTTCACTTTATTTCGGTCCCACTCAAGGCGGTGTGTGGGGAAAATGAAAAGACCGTGCGCATCCATCCTTCGCAAGAGGTCTTCACCATGGCTTCTGCGTAAATTGTGCCACTGAAATTTCTGTAGCCAGTGTACTTGCTCTGGAGTTGTAGAGTATGTGCGCATTGACATCAACACATCTCGCAACTGATGTTCAGAATCTGCTTGCCGGATGATTTGTGTGAGCTCAGCAGCGGTGTTAAAACTTGTCCATACCAAACGACCATGATTAGATGGAGCACTGCGTGAGTCAGAAATATAGGTCGGTGTGTCACATACGGGAGGTAGCTGGACATCATCTCCGAGTAAGACAACTACAGGAACGCCTCCCCAGGGCTCCTCTGAATTAGCTCCTTTATTCATTCCATAGCGCATGTGCTGTTCCATCCATCCCAGCATGGTACGTCCAAACATAGAACGTTCGTCTCCCACAAGGACCTTAAGATTTTTGCATTTCTCTTGAATCTTCCGAAGAACGGTTCCTGAAGGAACTGTTAACTCACTGCAGGAGTTTGCTCCAGTCGGGATTTAAAGAAAACTGTGAACAGTGCTACCTTGCACTAGATATGCAGAGTTTCCAGTTGGCGTGATGACCTGGATGGCATCGTTATTTCCAAATACCTGTCGAACCAAGCGTTGCATGCACTTGATCATGTAGGACTTGCCTGTTCCACCTGTTCCTGAAACAA
The DNA here is from genome assembly GCA_022457155.1 of Cladopsammia gracilis. Lineage (NCBI taxonomy): Eukaryota > Metazoa > Cnidaria > Anthozoa > Scleractinia > Dendrophylliidae > Cladopsammia > Cladopsammia gracilis. Next base: position 1,524,997 of record JAJGOT010000051.1, on the reverse strand, counting down.
CAAGTCGCAATGGTACATAATCTTGAGGGTGCTCGATGTAGTTCTGCAGGGTCATCAAAACCAGGCTTACTATGGATTTCTGCTCTGTGTTAAGTGTTGATGGGCTCACATCTGGTAAAAGCAAGCTTCCATGCTCTGACCTGGTTTGTTCAACTTCTTGGATGCGATCCTCGAGCCATTTCGTGGCACCATGGTCTTCAGGGAGTTGAAGAGAGGTGCTGCTCCAGTCATATTCTTCTCCGCCATCGTCATATTGGAAATCTTCTTCCACTCCTTTGTAGCATTGATTCTGACCAGCATAAATATCAACCCAATCTGGTTGCTGCACTGCATCTACTGGCTCATTTTCTTCATCGTCATTTTCGTAGATGTCTTCTGCATGCCCCTGTGCCTGACGTTGCGCTTTCAGGACTTGAGCCTTAACAAATGTGGGACAGTCGTCTGTCAGCAGGAATGATTCAAAGCGCTCAATCCATGAGGTCTCATCATCCTTCACTTCTTGAATTGTAAACCAGCTAGGCCAGTGGAGGAGGACCATGGTCCTGCAGTAGTCTTCCTGAAGAGGCCACGTAGCATGAGTGGCACCACCACTTACCACGGGTACCTTCCCATTCTTTGATGCAAACTTGTACCAGGAACAAAGCTAATCATGTGGTCTGGCAAGGTATTTGTCTAATGAACTGCTGGAGGTAGCTGTGTCACCATTACGTTCCAGGCGCCTTGAACCTTTCAGTGATAAGTATGAAAATTGTCGACTGCATCGCCAGAGTGCTAACCCGCTTAGCTCAAATGAGGCCTCAGGACCACTAACGTCTCGCCGTCCAACAGTCTTCATTAGCATCCGGGCACAAATTGATCTCCCAGACACCTCATCAGCTACTTCAACAGCATTAAGCATGTCCTTGAAAAGGTCTACAGTTGCCCCTGTTGGTTCATTGCCCTTGCAAGCATATCCGCACACATAGTCGGAAACAACAAGTCGCAATGGTACATACAAGAAACAACAACAATGGTACATACAAGCAAACAAACAATGATTTCGTCTGTACTGGGGCTGTCGGGATCAGACTTGGACAATATCAAGCTCATGTCACAGTTAGCCCTCCATGCTTGCAGGTGATATCGTGAGTGCTGTATTACACGCGGATGATCTCGTGGTAGCTCAAGGCGTGAAGCTCCATTACGGTCATTGACATTCTCTGGACTAGTACGAGGTTCCTTGCCGCGGTTAAACTCTGATCCAAACTCCATGCGACACACACGTTCTTTTGGTTGCAAACCAGGTCCTGGGTGACGAGGAGTTCTCAAACAGTAATCGGAGCAGGCATGAATTCCGACACGATTTACCAACTGCAGATGATCTTCAAGCACTGCATCTTGTGTTGATGCAATATCCATAAGCATCTTGATTAATGGATCATCTTCATTTGGTAAAGGTTCAGCTGTACCCTCAGGTGGTGGCCAAAATTCCTTCCTTGGCTCTCCATTCTCATCATTACCAGCTGGATGTGATGCCGTCATGTCAAAGTTTTGTTCTGCCCACTGACTCAGCCGAGAAGTATATTCGTGTGTATCACACCCTTGTTCTGTAGCTTCATGGAGAAGCTGGTGGAGTTCTCTGTCATGTCTCCAGCTCAGCTGATGCCAATGAATTTGTCCACGGGATTTAGCAAATTCATATCGATACCAGTAGTCAGTAACACCAAACACGGGCTTCACCACCTTGTCATGGTATGCCTGAGTGCGCATATCAAAGTAACTTACCACAACATGAGTGTTCTCTTGAACTGCCTTGAACCGTGCATTGCTGTCTTCTTGCAGATCAACTGTTTTACCAGTGGTCTGCACAATGTACTGCTCCAGAAGTCTTCTTAGGGGAGGGAAGTAGAATTCTGCACAGCTTCCAGTCATGAAAAATGATGGCAGCCTAAGCTTTTCGTTGACCATAAACTGTATCAAAGCTCGAAGCTCTCTGCGCCTTTGTTCCCAATACTGTGAGGTGCCACGAAGACTTGCACCAAAGTACAGTAGCCTGTTCACAACGGTAGTATCACCCCTGGCAAAACGTTCTTGCAGGTCGGCCACAGTGATGTGTGGGTCTCCGAGTTGTTGATCAACAAAGTATCTGCTCTGTTCTAGCGCACGTTTCCTCATGATCATGTTGTGCACGACAAATTTCCATACTTTGTGCTTGGCAAACCGCCCATCTTGGTACCACAGCAAATGTTCTGCCCACTCGTGAAGACATGTACACGTTCTTGGACGGTTTATATGAAAATCACCCTGACCAGTTGGGAACAAGCAAGGAAAAGCCATAGTGAAGAAGTATGGTGTTGTGAACTCTGATGCTGGAGTGGAGTTTGTCGTGGGCCATGGGATTACAGGGCGTTCTGCTGATCGGGTTGCACTGTTAACATTAGGTGGTCCAGGATCGGTTAGCTGGTTCACTGTAGACCGTATCTGTTCTTCCACATTCAATCCTGGCTCCGGGAGAAGAACTCCTGAGACAGTGGAGTCATCTTCAGTGTCTACATCTCCAGGGTCTACTTGGTGTGGGGCTGGCCCTCTGTCATCCATATGTTGAGCACTAGAAAACTCCACTGTTCTCAGATTTGGCAATTCTCCATCACAAGGTAAGGCATTGATGCGAGAATCATCAATAACAATGTCAGCGTAGCTGATGTTGTTCGCTTGCAACCAACGGAGTGCTTCTTCTACACGTCGCCGTCTGACTCTAAAGTCTTTATGGGTGTCATTTTTTCCTTGTCGGCGCACTCGAATGATGTCTATGTCCGATGGTAATCGTGGAAGAATTGTTGCTGGTTCCTGAACAGCCTGAGGGAATGCGATGCAGTGACCCTTTGAAGCAATCCCACCATGCTTCAACAAATGGACGTGTATTGTTGGAGCAATTCTGGCTATAAGCATCTGCTCTGCATCAGTCAAATTACTGAGCTCATCCGGAACACATCCTGGATCCATATTGTTGTCAGCAGACCAAACTCTTTGTGGATTTTTATCTTTTTTACAACGATTGCACAAATCTTCAGTTCTAGTTGCTTTATTTGTTAAACGCCTTTCTTTGCACACTTCACAGAAGCTAAATCTGTAGCATAACTGGTCAAGTTCAAAAGCGCGAATGGCACAATAAGCACGATTTTCTTGCTCGGTCGATCCTGCGGGTGGTGGTGGAGGCAGATCCTGGATAACTTCTCTCAACCTTTTTTCCTCTTTTGCAATTCTTCGCAAATTTCTCCTCTCTCTTGTCCTGCGTTCATCTGGAGTTTCTTCTTCGCTTGATTTTGCATGCTCGTATGTTATGCCTACTGCACGCGCCCTGTCTAAAAGAGATAGTGGTTCAATTATACTTACTCCTCCATCTTCTATGCGAATATGTCCATCATTTTCCTCACCAAGCTGCTGGTCTGCATGTGTCACAGATGTTGGTGATGATATGGGAAATTGTCTATGGCAATGCTGTTGCGACACATCACCAACACTAATTTCAATTTCTCCTCTTTCGCACTCTTGATTAATTGCTCCCCCTAATGATTGAAGAAAATACACCTTTTTGTATAATGTCCATAAATAGATTCAACCGTGGACAAAATAGCTTGGGACACTTAACAAAATACTACACAATGACAATTTTTTTCGAAGAGAGAAACTATTGTTCCATTTCCTAGTCCCCCCTCCCCCCCCCCCCAATACAAAGTTGAGACATTGTGGCTTGGTTATATGCATAAAACTCAACATTGTATCGGGGGTGGGGAGGGGGAGGTAATGACAAAGTCAATTTGTGGGGAAAAAGGTAAAGTGTCCCAAAATTTCTGACCAAGATTGTTGCTTACTTATTTGTGTCTTCTGAAGGCCATATATACCGGTACCCCTACTTCTCTGTGTGGCAGGGTAACCAAACATGTTATTAAAATACTATACTGGCTGAAATGTCACATAATGTCACATACAATTCTACTGGATGGTTTTTCACGTCACCAGTGCTTGGAGACATGAAATCATGGACAATTGTTTTAATTTGTTATTTTTCTAAATCTTTAAATTGATCGGCCCGATTGAGAGCGGTCAATTCACTCACTCACTCACTCGCTCGATCCATCACCCAGATGAAAACTTTTTCCTCATATCTACGTTGAGATAACAGAATTTGACCTCAATGATCAGTCAAATCCTTTGTAGCGCAGTGGATAAGTGAAAGGACTATAGAGCCAGGGGCAACCGAAGGTCGAGAGTTTGAATCCCGCCGGGGACGGATTGATTTATTTTTCTTTTTTTTTTCTTCGAAGTGAAAGTTACTTTTTTGGGGGGTTGTTTGCATTCATCAAAAGTCGTTACATTTAATTAAAAAAAAACGCAAATTATACTGCCTTCCCGTTAGCATTTCGTATTCACGGGTTGGCTCGAAGAAGCCTTTGATTAATTCATGGATGATGAATTACATAATTTCTGCCGATGGACACATCCATGTATTTTTTTAACCAGTTGGTCTTAGAAATATATCTTGTTCTTGTCAAATTAATTTGTATGATACCTTGTAAATCAAGTGCAATATCAATTTGTGTATATGGCCTTGAGAAATCATGTCTCACTATTCTTGGTTTTTCATGACATCATAAAAAATTGGAAAATATAAAGTATACGTCCTACAAAGCTGTTTCTAACATGGTATGTGGATACCAGTGTTATAATCTTTCAAAAAAAGTTTCAGGTTTTAACAATGTTTTGCTTCCGATTTATAAAGGTTTTTAATGTGTCACGCAATTCATCACACTATTTCACATACAATGTAAGCTGTGAAAATAAACAAAATGGAACAAGTTGAAAGTTATTTTTGTATTATAGATGTTTATAAGCTGATTAATTATATCACTTATAGTGGATACAATATTTTGCGATGAGATTTTCGGTATAATTAACCAAAGACTTTGAATTTTTGGCCGCTCCATACATTTCTTACAAAAAATATGTAATACGTGTTCGCCTTAACTCTTGAACGAAATGCTTTTGCGGTTCAACATTTGGCCAAGATGTGTAGTTTTAAACTCTGTACAATTCCATAAACATTTTGGAATCAAAATCTATTGTTTATTGCTTCTGAATTTTGATATGACCTAAGTGAAAACCAAGAACAGAATCTGTTGCATGGAAAATCAATTTGTGCAGCTGATGTAATATTCTGTAAACATTTAATGGCTAATTACAGTTGTATTAAAGAAATGCATGCATTTTGGGATAAGTGCTGCATGAACTCAGCACATCTCCATTTAATGTTTATATACTGAAAACCATGCAGTTGTACTGTTTACACAATAGATAAAATCATATCATTTTAAAAACATTCTACTTAACATATCACTTTCAAAACTTACCGAGAGGGGCATTGCATGACTCTAAATACCACAACACCACAAAAAATAAAACAAGAACTGCATCTCCTTTGATAAAATACTGACATTATGATATAATAGGCCAATTTCAATATAGCCTAAGAAAACAGACGTCGTTAATTTCATAGGGGCCCCATGCAGTGGTGGCGCCGTGAAACGACGTCTGTTTTCTGAGGCTAATTTCAATATCACAATTCTGACTTGGCTCTGAGATTAAGGTGAATAAAACAAAAGAAATTGATTTTTCATCCCTGAACCTCAATATTATTGTGATTTCTTTTCCTTTATTCCCCAAAGCCTCAGTGTCAAGTATGAATATTAATGTTTAAAAACGTGGCCTATTATTTTATGGCCTTCTATGGCCTATTGTTAGTCCAATGCCCTTGTTTCAGTACTTTTCACCATCCTTTTCGTCCTTATAGAAAACAAAGGTTCTTGTGATCCAACCCGTGAATAAGAAATGCTAATGTGTAATGCAACAATGGAGTAAGGTAATGTTTTGTATACCGATACTGACATGGTTCGATATACAGTCGATCCCATTAACGTTGTTCAAGAAAAAAAGACGTTTACAAATTAACAAAAGTCACGTGCCTCATTAAAATTCAAATTACGCGCGTGTGGAAACTGAATTATTCCATTTGAACGTGCAGCTGAACACATGTGTAGAAAATGGCCACGGCGGGAAGTTCAAAACAGTTTTTAAACTATTTTGGATGAAAAAAAAAGTAGTTACCTAACAAGAATAATAACTAATTTCCCAGTTCTGGAAAGCGTCGAAGAATTCCGTTCGAAACCAGCTCACATTCTGACAGATTTGGCGGATAAGCTTATGAAAAAATGTCAAATTGGCTATATTATATACAAGTGCGTTTAACTGTCATTGGACTTACAAAGAGATTAGAAGCTATCCCTGGTACGTTTTTGCATAAAACAAGTGTTGATATATTATTCTCCACCTCAAATCGTCGGAAAAATCGTTTTTGGTGAGACATCCTACCAGCTTTCAAATCTCTGCACATCTTCTCTACTATAATCATCTCTCTTTGGATACAGGTTTGTTTTTTAAGATTCTAATTAACAAATGTGCGGCATTTGTAGAGCATTAATGTCGTATATCGCGCAATCATTCCTTTCTTGTGTGTGCATCTGATCTATGACGCACTGCAACAACTTTCAAAAATATGCGATCGCACTGCTCGCATAGTCAGTGAATTATGTTTCATAGCTGTGATTGAATTCTGTCTTACGATATTCAAACTGTTTGTCTGGGGTCAGGAGCGTTGTAGCTCCTGGTGAGGGTGGATCAGAAATATTTTGAAGATCTGCAGAAAGACTCAGACTTCGAGATATTTGGATCATATCAGAGCGCGTCTTCACTCTTAGTGATTGGAATGTTCATCCCAATCCCGCTTTCATTTTTTATGAGTTCACTGGGTCGTAATGGTATTAACTATCGCTTTTCTTTGATGAAAGTTTAAAGTGAGAATGTTTATGTTATATTAACTATATTTAAGTTCATCGACATGCATAAACAATTCCATCGCAATATTGTGTCGTTTATTCAGTTGAATGGAAGACCCTTAACAATGGTGGTCATTTTAAAGCAGCCCGAGGGCAATGATTTGAACCAGCGATTTGCTTAATTGTACGTCACATATCCAACAAAAATGCCTTCAGCTGTAGGAAAAATGTGAAAATAATGCTTTAGTTCAGTGCTGTTGCTGCTAGGTGCATCAGGTCGTTCTGAATATTTGAGTTCCTCTGACCAAAGCACACCCGTGTCGACGTCACTGCTTGCTTTAATTTATACCCGATCAGTTATCAGCTGACTTTTAGGGACTCTTGATGCAAGAGATTAGAATATCTGCTAGTCTACATTAATTTGGCAGCAAAATGAACGAAAAACATTCAGGTTTGTTGAGTTTCTTTCTAAAACAAGTCAGATTTGTTTTAGTTGCTATGGAAATGCTGTTGTTGAGCGTCTTTCTAGAACAAGCAGCGGCCAAATCTGAAGTGCCAAATTGTGGTCGGCTTGTCGCAACAATTTTTAAATTGTTAAAATGGTCTAGAGACTGATCATAAAAGAAACCTGCATGATGAAATTTTAGCAAATTTCCACCGGTTTTCCGTGGTGTGCATGTGGACAGTCTTATTTACCACGATTTACGTCATCACATGGTCAAAATGTTGTGGAGTCACGAGGCGCAGCCGAGTGAGTCAGCAACAAATTTTGACCACGTGATGACGTAAATCGTGGTAAATAATTGTCCACACCACGGAAAATCGGTGGAAATCTGTTTTTTACCACAATATTTTCACAAGTTGAAACTTTTTTAGGCATTGCGTGATGTTAGCGTCAGCACCGTTGTCTGCACTCTCATTTACCACCCGCATCGACCAATCAGATTGCGAGATTACCGGGAGGTGTGGTAAAAAACTTCATCGAGATACAGGATTCACAAAAATGGGTTAGGTTCATAAGTCTGTAATCTGCGAATCATGCCTCGTTTAGTTATGCTTTAGGGACTGTTTTCTTACGAGGCATTCTCAATTTGGTTTCCTTGGCACGTGCAGTGAGCCTGCGTTGTTGCTTTAATGCAATCTTTATTTCGATTTAATTCACTCGCAAACACAAAACTTATCAAATTGCAATCCATTTCCATCCTGGCCATCCGCTGATATAAATACGGATGATAGTTTCAGAGCACTAATATACATATTGTTAACGAAACAGGACCATTACTTTAAATTTTCTTTGATACAAATATGTGTTTTGGCTTTTTAATAGTACCATTTCCACTCTTTTAAAATGTGATATGTATTCCGTGTCGCTTTTAATTTATAACACGAAAGATGAATTATTTTCCGGGAAGACAGCTGCAAATAATGGAAAGTTACATTTGAGTCATTTTACAACCAAAAGACTCTTTCATTGTGAAAGTGGATGTCAAGGTAGATATGATTATTAGAGATTGGAGCTGTGGATATTTCTGGCAAGTGAGTATTCTTGGCTCAGTGGACTCCATCAAAAACTATCGGCGATACACGAACTAGAATGTCCTTCTTTGGACGAAGCACAAATTTATTTTTTTTTCTTATGAAGGTTTTAGTTTTAATTAAAATTCAGGACACATTAGCACAACAACCACTTCCAGTCTTTAAATCAAAGGCTCCTTGCGAACCAAGTCGTGAATATGAAACAACCATCGGACCTTTTCCTACCCTACTCAAGGTGGGTCCTCTTAGATTGTACATGTTATGACTACTTCCCCCAGTATGTTGCGGATCCACATACCAATATCTCTTACCAAACAGAAGAAGGAGCTCTAAAACCTTCCTGTGTCTACGTAGCTGAGGGAGTCCTGGGTTATTCTCCAGAGCGTATAGCAAACACGTGGCAAGTAAAATCCACTGCGATTTTTATCGACAATGCTTTAAAGATAAATTACAGTCCGTACTGCACAATCTCAGCTCGGCAATGTTTGTCAGCCTCGCACGAAGGAGTGTGTTTACTAGCGAAAATGAAAATTACGGGACAAACTTACCTTTTCCTTCATTATTAATGTCAGATGTCCTTGCCAAACAATAATAACAAGTAAGCCCGAACGTTTTCCCAAACCGACGTTTCATCTCATCGAACATTTTCGTAAACACAACGACCGTAATGGCGGACTTGGTTTGCTCTCATGTACTCCATGTATTACTATTACCGAAGCGTAACTATCAACAATTTAATATAAATTTAATATAAAGTTTACGATGAGTGAGTGACTTTTCTCCAGTAACCGCGATAAGTCGTATTCACGACTTAAAAAGTATGATATAAATCTCCTTCAATGGCATTATACGAAGTCTCCCCACCGTCCCGATGATTATGAGCAGTACCGTACAGAAGGGAAGGGAAGAGGAGGAGTGCTCCTTAAAAGTGTTGGTATGGATGTGCAGCATTGCTCACTCTCGCTTCTTTGCACATATTTTATAAATTACAGCGACCAAGAACCGTATTCATTAAATCCTTGCTTAAGATCGAAATATCACGAGAAAGAACATAGGGAAAACATAGAACCTTTCTACGATGTGTCCTGATTAATGCACAGAACAACATTTTTCTCTTTCCACGGAGTTGTGCTAGCCCTATTAAATCAGGATCAATTGTTTGCAAGTATCGCGTGACTTATTCCCAGACAGATGACGTCATCCACCAACCATTAACCGCACCTGAAAAACCCGCCCGCTTCAATTTCCTCTTTCGTTTTTGGTGAGACATCCTACCAGCTTTCAAATCTCTGCACATCTTCTCTACTATAATCATCTCTCTGTGGATACAGGTTTGTTTTTTAAGATTCTAATTAACAAATGTGCGGCATTTGTAGAGCATTAATGTCGTATATCGCGCAATCATTCCTTTCTTGTGAATGCATCTGATCTATGACGCACTGCAACAACTTTCAAAAATATGCGATCGCACTGCTCGCATAGTCAGTGAATTATGTTTCATAGCTGTGATTGAATTCTGTCTTACGATATTCAAACTGTTTGTCTGGGGGCAGGAGCGTTGTAGCTCCTGGTGAGGGTGGATCAGAAATATTTTTAAGATCTGCAGAAAGACTCAGACTTCGAGATAATTGGATCATGTCAGAGCGGGTCTTCACTTTGCTGTGTGCTGTAACAGTATTCAAAGAGTTTTTTTATTCAGTGTTTAGCTTTAAACCTTATGGACTAGCTTAAGCTCACTGTCACTGATTTCATGACATCAGGCGCCAAGAAGCTACTACAGTACGACATGTAGGACGGTTATTTATTTTCAGATCCCCGGTTGTTTTCAGTTTTATGCATATGGCTAAAATTATGCAAGTTGAAGCTTGTTTCACGCTCTCATTCTGTATATCAAAACAACGAAGCTGCAAAGTAAACCTTAGCGGTGAAATATTTCTGTGAAGAGTCGAGCAGTAAACTCGGCTATCGACTGTTCAACTCAATCGGCTTATTGAACTAGTGAAAGTATGGGCGCTATTTATGTAAATATCATGTCTTGTTTAATAGTGCACTCTGAGTCTACAGCTCCTGTGCTTTCGGTTTGTACTGACAACAAAGCACCAATTCATGTCCTTTAATGAACTGCAGCCGAAATGAAACGCCGCAATAAAAAAGATAAATTTTGCAAAAACTCTGCAAATGTAGATTTTTATGGTAACAGCGACGGGTTTTCAGCTTATAAGGTTAACAATTTATGCACTTCATTCGCAATCAGTTTGAAATACAAATGAAACAGGAAAATTAATAGCCGATGAAATTCAGACGCATTATGTGGTACGCGAGAGCAGTTGTAGTGTCGAAACAAACACATTTTCTCATGCGTGAACAATATTGTTTAATAATTCCTGTTTGATGGAAAAATAAAAAAAAACAAATATTGGAAGCCATTAGTAATACGTCAATGAAATGTGTTAAGTACTAAACTATCGCGTGACTTACTCACAGGTGGTGACGACATTCATTCCCCATGAAGGCGCACCTGAAAGCGTTTGCTAGTTTAGATTCTTATATTTTAAAAAAGTGAAAGAGTTTGCATAAAGAGAGTCACTGTCGTATGTCGCAATCATCATTCCTCCTGTATGTGTATGCATCTGTTCTATGGAGCCCTGCAATATTTTCCGCACTTATGTTTCGTGGCTGTGATCGAATCGACATCTCACGATATTCAAAGTGCTGTGTTTGTCGGTTGGTTAAGTGAGAGTGGGTAAATATGCTTCCAAGATCTGCACTAAAAATAAGATCAGCGAGATCATATCAGAGCGCGTCTTCACTCTTAGTGATTGGAATGTTCATCCCAATCCCGCTTTCATTTTTTATGAGTTCACTGGGTCGTAATGGTATTAACTATCGCTTTTCTTTGATGAAAGTTTAAAGTGAGAATGTTTATGTTATATTAACTATATTTAAGTTCATCGACATGCATAAAAAATTCCATCACAATATTGTGTCGTTTATTCAGTTGAATGTGAAGACCCTTAACAATGGTGGTCATTTTAAAGCAGCCCGAGGGCAATGATTTGAACCAGCGATTTGCTTAATTGTACGTCACATATCCAACAAATATGCCTTCAGCTGTAGGAAAAATGTGAAAATAATGCTTTAGTTCAGTGCTGTTGCTGCTAGGTGCATCAGGTCGTTCTGAATATTTGAGTTCCTCTGACCAAAACACACCCGTGTCGACGTCACTGCTTGCTTTAATTTATACCCGATCAGTTATCAGCTGACTATTAGGGACTCTTGATGCAAGAGATTAGAATATCTGCTAGTCTACATTAATTTGGCAGCAAAATGAACGAAAAACATTCAGGTTTGTTGAGTTTCTTTCTAAAACAAGTCAGATTTGTTTTAGTTGCTATGGAAATGCTGTTGTTGAGCGTCTTTCTAGAACAAGCAGCAGCCAAATCTGAAGTGCCAAATTGTGGTCGGCTTGTCGCAACAATTTTTAAATTGTTAAAATGGTCTACAGACTATTCATAAAAGAAACCTGCATAATGTAATTTTAGCAAATTTCCACCGGTTTTCCGTGGTGTGCATGTGGACAGTCTTATTTACCACGATTTACGTCATCACATGGTCAAAATGTTGTGGAGTCACGAGGCGCAGCCGAGTGAGTCAGCAACAAATTTTGACCACGTGATGACGTAAATCGTGGTAAATAATTGTCCACACCACGGAAAATCGGTGGAAATCTGTTTTTTACCACAATATTTTCACAAGTTGAAACATTTTTTAGGCATTGCGTGATGTTAGCGTCAGCACCGTTGTCTGCACTCTCATTTACCACCCGCATCGACCAATCAGATTGCGAGATTACCGGGAGGTGTGGTAAAAAACTTCATTGAGATACAGGATTCACAAAAATGGGTTAGGTTCATAAGTCTGTAATCTGCGAATCATGCCTCGTTTAGTTATGCTTTAGGGACTGTTTTCTTACGAGGCATTCTCAATTTGGTTTCCTTGGCACGTGCAGTGAGCCTGCGTTGTTGCCTTAATGCAATCTTTATTTCGATTTAATTCACTCGCAAACACAAAACTTATCAAATTGCAATCCATTTCCATCCTGGCCATCCGCTGATATAAATACGGATGATAGTTTCAGAGCAATAATATACATATTGTTAACGAAACAGGACCATTACTTTAAATTTTCTTTGATACAAATATGTGTTTTGGCTTTTTAATAGTACCATTTCCACTCTTTTAAAATGTGATATGTATTCCGTGTCGCTTTTATTTTATAACACGAAAGATGAATTATTTTCCGGGAAGACAGCTGCAAATAATGGAAAGTTACATTTGAGTCATTTTACAACCAAAAGACTCTTTCATTGTGAAAGTGGATGTCAAGGTAGATATGATTATTAGAGATTGGAGCTGTGGATATTTCTGGCAAGTGAGTATTCTTGGCTCAGTGGACTCCATCAAAAACTATCGGCGATACACGAACTAGAATGTCCTTCTTTGGACGAAGCACAAATTTATTTTTTTTCTTATGAAGGTTTTAGTTTTAATTAAAATTCAGGACACATTAGCACAACAACCACTTCCAGTCTTTAAATCAAAGGCTCCTTGCGAACCAAGTCGTGAATATGAAACAACCATCGGACCTTTTCCTACCCTACTCAAGGTGGGTCCTCTTAGATTGTACATGTTATGACTACTTCCCCCAGGATGTTGCGGATCCACATACCAATATCTCTTACCAAACAGAAGAAGGAGCTCTAAAACCTTCCTGTGTCTACGTAGCTGAGGGAGTCCTGGGTTATTCTCCAGAGCGTATAGCAAACACGTGGCAAGTAAAATCCACTGTGATTTTTATCGACAATGCTTTAAAGATAAATTACAGTCCGTACTGCACAATCTCAGCTCGACAATGTTTGTCAGCCTCGCACGAAGGAGTGTGTTTACTAGCGAAAATGAAAATTACGGGACAAACTTACCTTTTCCTTCATTATTAATGTCAGATGTCCTTGCCAAACAATAATAACAAGTAAGCCCGAACGTTTTCCCAAACCGACGTTTCATCTCATCGAACATTTTCGTAAACACAACGACCGTAATGGCGGACTTGGTTTGCTCTCATGTACTCCATGTATTACTATTACCGAAGCGTAACTATCAACAATTTAATATAAATTTAATATAAAGTTTACGATGAGTGAGTGACTTTTCTCCAGTAACCGCGATAAGTCGTATTCACGACTTAAAAAGTATGATATAAATCTCCTTCAATGGCATTATACGAAGTCTCCCCACCGTCCCGATGATTATGAGCAGTACCGTACAGAAGGGAAGGGAAGAGGAGGAGTGCTCCTTAAAAGTGTTGGTATGGATGTGCAGCATTGCTCACTCTCGCTTCTTTGCACATATTTTATAAATTACAGCGACCAAGAACCGTATTCATTAAATCCTTGCTTAAGATCGAAATATCACGAGAAAGAACATAGGGAAAACATAGAACCTTTCTACGATGTGTCCTGATTAATGCACAGAACAACATTTTTCTCTTTCCACGGAGTTGTGCTAGCCCTATTAAATCAGGATCAATTGTTTGCAAGTATCGCGTGACTTATTCCCAGACAGATGACGTCATCCACCAACCATTAACCGCACCTGAAAAACCCGCCCGCTTCAATTTCCTCTTTCGTTTTTGGTGAGACATCCTACCAGCTTTCAAATCTCTGCACATCTTCTCTACTATAATCATCTCTCTGTGGATACAGGTTTGTTTTTTAAGATTCTAATTAACAAATGTGCGGCATTTGTAGAGCATTAATGTCGTATATCGCGCAATCATTCCTTTCTTGTGTGTGCGTCTGATCTATGACGCACTGCAACAACTTTCAAAAATATGCGATTGCACTGCTCGCATAGTCAGTGAATTATGTATCATAGCTGTGATTGAATTCTGTCTCACGATATTCAAACTGTTTGTCTGGGGTCAGGAGCGTTGTAGCTCCTGGTGAGGGTGGATCAGAAATATTTTGAAGATCTGCAGAAAGACTCAGACTTCGAGATATTTGGATCATATCAGAGCGCGTCTTCACTCTTAGTGATTGGAATGTTCATCCCAATCCCGCTTTCATTTTTTATGAGTTCACTGGGTCGTAATGGTATTAACTATCGCTTTTCTTTGATGAAAGTTTAAAGTGAGAATGTTTATGTTATATTAACTATATTTAAGTTCATCGACATGCATAAACAATTCCATCGCAATATTGTGTCGTTTATTCAGTTGAATGGAAGACCCTTAACAATGGTGGTCATTTTAAAGCAGCCCGAGGGCAATAATTTGAACCAGCGATTTGCTTAATTGTACGTCACATATCCAACAAAAATGCCTTCAGCTGTAGGAAAAATGTGAAAATAATGCTTTAGTTCAGTGCTGTTGCTGCTAGGTGCATCAGGTCGTTCTGAATATTTGAGTTCCTCTGACCAAAGCACACCCGTGTCGACGTCACTGCTTGCTTTAATTTATACCCGATCAGTTATCAGCTGACTTTTAGGGACTCTTGATGCAAGAGATTAGAATATCTGCTAGTCTACATTAATTTGGCAGCAAAATGAACGAAAAACATTCAGGTTTGTTGAGTTTCTTTCTAAAACAAGTCAGATTTGTTTTAGTTGCTATGGAAATGCTGTTGTTGAGCGTCTTTCTAGAACAAGCAGCGGCCAAATCTGAAGTGCCAAATTGTGGTCGGCTTGTCGCAACAATTTTTAAATTGTTAAAATGGTCTAGAGACTGATCATAAAAGAAACCTGCATGATGTAATTTTAGCAAATTTCCACCGGTTTTCCGTGGTGTGCATGTGGACAGTCTTATTTACCACGATTTACGTCATCACATGGTCAAAATGTTGTGGAGTCACGAGGCGCAGCCGAGTGAGTCAGCAACAAATTTTGACCACGTGATGACGTAAATCGTGGTAAATAATTGTCCACACCACGGAAAATCGGTGGAAATCTGTTTTTTACCACAATATTTTCACAAGTTGAAACTTTTTTAGGCATTGCGTGATGTTAGCGTCAGCACCGTTGTCTGCACTCTCATTTACCACCCGCATCGACCAATCAGATTGCGAGATTACCGGGAGGTGTGGTAAAAAACTTCATCGAGATACAGGATTCACAAAAATGGGTTAGGTTCATAAGTCTGTAATCTGCGAATCATGCCTCGTTTAGTTATGCTTTAGGGACTGTTTTCTTACGAGGCATTCTCAATTTGGTTTCCTTGGCACGTGCAGTGAGCCTGCGTTGTTGCTTTAATGCAATCTTTATTTCGATTTAATTCACTCGCAAACACAAAACTTATCAAATTGCAATCCATTTCCATCCTGGCCATCCGCTGATATAAATACGGATGATAGTTTCAGAGCACTAATATACATATTGTTAACGAAACAGGACCATTACTTTAAATTTTCTTTGATACAAATATGTGTTTTGGCTTTTTAATAGTACCATTTCCACTCTTTTAAAATGTGATATGTATTCCGTGTCGCTTTTATTTTATAACACGAAAGATGAATTATTTTCCGGGAAGACAGCTGCAAATAATGGAAAGTTACATTTGAGTCATTTTACAACCAAAAGACTCTTTCATTGTGAAAGTGGATGTCAAGGTAGATATGATTATTAGAGATTGGAGCTGTGGATATTTCTGGCAAGTGAGTATTCTTGGCTCAGTGGACTCCATCAAAAACTATCGGCGATACACGAACTAGAATGTCCTTCTTTGGACGAAGCACAAATTTATTTTTTTTTCTTATGAAGGTTTTAGTTTTAATTAAAATTCAGGACACATTAGCACAACAACCACTTCCAGTCTTTAAATCAAAGGCTCCTTGCGAACCAAGTCGTGAATATGAAACAACCATCGGACCTTTTCCTACCCTACTCAAGGTGGGTCCTCTTAGATTGTACATGTTATGACTACTTCCCCCAGTATGTTGCGGATCCACATACCAATATCTCTTACCAAACAGAAGAAGGAGCTCTAAAACCTTCCTGTGTCTACGTAGCTGAGGGAGTCCTGGGTTATTCTCCAGAGCGTATAGCAAACACGTGGCAAGTAAAATCCACTGTGATTTTTATCAACAATGCTTTAAAGATAAATTACAGTCCGTACTGCACAATCTCAGCTCGGCAATGTTTGTCAGCCTCGCACGAAGGAGTGTGTTTACTAGCGAAAATGAAAATTACGGGACAAACTTACCTTTTCCTTCATTATTATGTCAGATGTCCTTGCCAAACAATAATAACAAGTAAGCCCGAACGTTTTCCCAAACCGACGTTTCATCTCATCGAACATTTTCGTAAACACAACGACCGTAATGGCGGACTTGGTTTGCTCTCATGTACTCCATGTATTACTATTACCGAAGCGTAACTATCAACAATTTAATATAAATTCAATATAAAGTTTACGATGAGTGAGTGACTTTTCTCCAGTAACCGCGATAAGTCGTATTCACGACTTAAAAAGTATGATATAAATCTCCTTCAATGGCATTATACGAAGTCTCCCCACCGTCCCGATGATTATGAGCAGTACCGTACAGAAGGGAAGGGAAGAGGAGGAGTGCTCCTTAAAAGTGTTGGTATGGATGTGCAGCATTGCTCACTCTCGCTTCTTTGCACATATTTTATAAATTACAGCGACCAAGAACCGTATTCATTAAATCCTTGCTTAAGATCGAAATATCACGAGAAAGAACATAGGGAAAACATAGAACCTTTCTACGATGTGTCCTGATTAATGCACAGAACAACATTTTTCTCTTTCCACGGAGTTGTGCTAGCCCTATTAAATCAGGATCAATTGTTTGCAAGTATCGCGTGACTTATTCCCAGACAGATGACGTCATCCACCAACCATTAACCGCACCTGAAAAACCCGCCCGCTTCAATTTCCTCTTTCGTTTTTGGTGAGACATCCTACCAGCTTTCAAATCTCTGCACATCTTCTCTACTATAATCATCTCTCTGTGGATACAGGTTTGTTTTTTAAGATTCTAATTAACAAATGTGCGGCATTTGTAGAGCATTAATGTCGTATATCGCGCAATCATTCCTTTCTTGTGTGTGCATCTGATCTATGACGCACTGCAACAACTTTCAAAAATATGCGATCGCACTGCTCGCATAGTCAGTGAATTATGTTTCATAGCTGTGATTGAATTCTGTCTTACGATATTCAAACTGTTTGTCTGGGGGCAGGAGCGTTGTAGCTCCTGGTGAGGGTGGATCAGAAATATTTTTAAGATCTGCAGAAAGACTCAGACTTCGAGATAATTGGATCATGTCAGAGCGGGTCTTCACTTTGCTGTGTGCTGTAACAGTATTCAAAGAGTTTTTTTATTCAGTGTTTAGCTTTACACCTTATGGACTAGCTTAAGCTCACTGTCACTGATTTCATGACATCAGGCGCCAAGAAGCTACTACAGTACGACATGTAGGACGGTTATTTATTTTCAGATCCCCGGTTGTTTTCAGTTTTATGCATATGGCTAAAATTATGCAAGTTGAAGCTTGTTTCACGCTCTCATTCTGTATATCAAAACAACGAAGCTGCAAAGTAAACCTTAGCGGTGAAATATTTCTGTGAAGAGTCGAGCAGTAAACTCGGCTATCGACTGTTCAACTCAATCGGCTTATTGAACTAGTGAAAGTATGGACGCTATTTATGTAAATATCATGTCTTGTTTAATAGTGCACTCTGAGTCTACAGCTCCTGTGCTTTCGGTTTGTACTGACAACAAAGCACCAATTCATGTCCTTTAATGAACTGCAGCCGAAATGAAACGCCGCAATAAAAAAGATAAATTTTGCAAAAACTCTGCAAATGTAGATTTTTATGGTAACAGCGACGGGTTTTCAGCTTATAAGGTTAACAATTTATGCACTTCATTCGCAATCAGTTTGAAATACAAATGAAACAGGAAAATTAATAGCCGATGAAATTCAGACGCATTATGTGGTACGCGAGAGCAGTTGTAGTGTCGAAACAAACACATTTTCTCATGCGTGAACAATATTGTTTAATAATTCCTGTTTGATGGAAAAATAAAAAAAAACCAAATATTGGAAGCCATTAGTAATACGTCAATGAAATGTGTTAAGTACTAAACTATCGCGTGACTTACTCACAGGTGGTGACGACATTCATTCCCCATGAAGGCGCACCTGAAAGCGTTTGCTAGTTTAGATTCTTATATTTTAAAAAAGTGAAAGAGTTTGCATAAAGAGAGTCACTGTCGTATGTCGCAATCATCATTCCTCCTGTATGTGTATGCATCTGTTCTATGGAGCCCTGCAATATTTTCCGCACTTATGTTTCGTGGCTGTGATCGAATCGACATCTCACGATATTCAAAGTGCTGTGTTTGTCGGTTGGTTAAGTGCGAGTGTGGGTAAAATATGCTTCCAAGATCTGCACTAAAAATAAGATCAGCGAGATCATATCAGAGCGCGTCTTCACTCTTAGTGATTGGAATGTTCATCCCAATCCCGCTTTCATTTTTTATGAGTTCACTGGGTCGTAATGGTATTAACTATCGCTTTTCTTTGATGAAAGTTTAAAGTGAGAATGTTTATGTTATATTAACTATATTTAAGTTCATCGACATGCATAAACAATTCCATCACAATATTGTGTCGTTTATTCAGTTGAATGTGAAGACCCTTAACAATGGTGGTCATTTTAAAGCAGCCCGAGGGCAATGATTTGAATCAGCGATTTGCTTAATTGTACGTCACATATCCAACAAAAATGCCTTCAGCTGTAGGAAAAATGTGAAAATAATGCTTTAGTTCAGTGCTGTTGCTGCTAGGTGCATCAGGTCGTTCTGAATATTTGAGTTCCTCTGACCAAAGCACACCCGTGTCGACGTCACTGCTTGCTTTAATTTATACCCGATCAGTTATCAGCTGACTTTTAGGGACTCTTGATGCAAGAGATTAGAATATCTGCTAGTCTACATTAATTTGGCAGCAAAATGAACGAAAAACATTCAGGTTTGTTGAGTTTCTTTCTAAAACAAGTCAGATTTGTTTTAGTTGCTATGGAAATGCTGTTGTTGAGCGTCTTTCTAGAACAATCAGCGGCCAAATCTGAAGTGCCAAATTGTGGTCGGCTTGTCGCAACAATTTTTAGCGGAGCACTCGCCGGGCCGAAGGCCTGGCTGCGCAGCCCCATACTCATAGAACCTATGCCCGTCATTTTTCATGGTCATGGCTAGCGGAATGTTTCGCGGGCGCGTTGTGTGCCCGCCGCCCGCCGTACGCGTCAAGTAAGCTCGCGGGCGCGTATGACATCGCAAAACATGCGCGTATGACGCCACACAACATCCGGGATCTTGAGGTTTTGTTTTTCGCGCGGCTACACAGCCGTTAGCTCGGCAAACACTTCTATCCTGAATGGTTTGGATCTCTGCTGTGTTTAGCGGAGAAGTAAAGTCGTTATTTCCCTGCATTTTTTTGCAGGACGTGGGCCTCCCGAGATTTTTTCTTTCAAGGTGACAAGGTAGGGGAATCCTATAACTCCATTTGAAACCCAACTAAGGATCAAATTCATGATACACGACCAACTCAACTTAACCCAAGTCAACTTAGTGAGTGACAAGGGAGGATCCACATTTATCACATAAATCACGTCTTAGATTGCCATGTTGCCAGCATGGTTGTCCTGATGGTGTAGTGGTTATCACGCCTAACTAGTATGCAGGAGGACGTGGGTTCAAATCCCACTCAGGGCAAATTTTCTTTCAAACATTTATTCAGTAAATATATATATATATATAGATTTGTAGAGATGGATTACTTGGTCGAAGACATTTATTCACTGCTACTCAGAGTTTCATGCTTCTTACGAAGCAATCATCAGGCAACTGCCTACAATAACGGATACATAGAATACATACAAAATTTGAAATTACAGAACAATACCTAATGGCGTGACGTGCGGAGATATGATTGGTTAACTAAACGAATACAGCAATAATTCCTGTTGAAAACTGTATTCGTTTAGTTAACCAATCATATCTCCGCACGTAACGCCATTAGGTATTGTTCTGTAATTTCAAATTTTGTATGTATTCTATGTATCCGTTATTGTAGGCAGTTGCCTGATGATTGCTTCGTAAGAAGCATGAAACTCTGAGTAGCAGTGAATAAATGTCTTCGACCAAGTAATCCATCTCTACAAATCTACATATCGCTCTAGTTTATCTATTGAGCACTTTTATAGCTGATGAAGTCTTCAATTCATTATTTTATTATATTATATTATATATATATATATATAGGCTGAATAAAAAGGTTTACACAAACGGTGAACTCTTCAGCAGAAGGATCCAAGGATACGACGCCACCACGTGAATTTGTAGATAAGTATAATAAAAAAAACGATGGGGCGAACTTCTTACTGGTCCTGACTGGTTTTAACGTTTCGGCCTTCGGCCTTCTTCAGAAATTACAAAGAATTAAAAACTAAAAACTAAAAACTATGTACAATGATTAAGTTATACAAGTTGTGACTTATATACATTAAGCTACAAAAACAAAGGAAAACGAGGTTACGTAACATAACAAAAGAACTAAATAACAAGGAAAAATTTAACGCTAAAAATAACATACATGATGTGATAAAAACCTTAATTAATGATTGAAACAAAGAAAACTCCCTATCGAGGGCCCCCGAATAATCATATAGGTCACTGTCGGAATGACAGGACCAGCACGTCTTACCAAAATTTATCAAATTTTATTTTATTATTTTATCAAATTTTAATGAAGAAGAGGGGGGTTGCTTTAAATGTGATAAAAGATGCGACCTTTGCAAAAGATTTTTACTTCAAGATTCGAAATTCCAGAGTTCTGCCACAGGTCGTTATTATTCTATTCGCCAAAGTTTGTTATGTTCGTCCAAAAATGTGATTTATTTGGCCACCTGCAATAAATGCAATTTGCAGTATGTAGGTTCTACATCCACCGAATTTAAAGTCCGTTTCAGAAACCACAAATCTAGCATGCTCAATAATAGGAGAACATGTGAATTGGCGGTACATTTTAATAGTTCTGAACATGATATTTCACAAATTAGCTTTATTCTTATCGAACAAATTAGATCATTTCAAAATACATTTCACCTTGACCAATTGTTGCTCACTAGGGAGGCTTATTGGACAACCCAATTGTTTACGCTCAATCCGCATGGCCTTAACAAGAGACGTGAATTCAGATCAAAAAACCGCATTAACTACAATAATTAACGCACGTATCTTGCAATAATAGGATTGTCTTTTTCTTTTCCTTGTTTTATTCTTTGTTTGTAGTTGTTTTGTGTTTGAACGTTCTGTCGGGGGCACTTGGTAAGACGTGCTGGTCCTGTCATTCCGACAGTGACCTATATGATTATTCGGGGGCCCTCGATAGGGAGTTTTCTTTGTTTCAATCATTAATTAAGGTTTTTATCACATCATGTATGTTATTTTTAGCGTTAAATTTTTCCTTGTTATTTAGTTCTTTTGTTATGTTACGTAACCTCGTTTTCCTTTGTTTTTGTAGCTTAATGTATATAAGTCACAACTTGTATAACTTAATCATTGTACATAGTTTTTAGTTTTTAGTTTTTAATTCTTTGTAATTTCTGAAGAAGGCCGAAGGCCGAAACGTTAAAACCAGTCAGGACCAGTAAGAAGTTCGCCCCATCGTTTTTTTTATTATACTTATCTATATATATATATATATATATATATATATATATATATATATATATATATATATATATATATATATATATATATATATATATATACAATTATGTATACAATGTGCCCTCCCGGTTGTTACCATAATGGCTTTATGGCAACTCCTGAACTTGGGCACAAGATGTACAGTTACACATTGTTGGATTGCATTGTGGAGTCACGAGAGTGCTCAAACTGCAAGCAGTGAGCGAAGCAATATGCCAATAGTGAACACCTCTTACGAGACTCTCCACCCAATCCAGAGAGTGTCAAACTGTATGAACAGTGAGCGTAACATACAATTATGTATACAATGTGCCCTCCGGGTTGTTACCATAATAGACAGATTTAGCAAAGACAACGTGACGTGAGATGAGGACGGCGCGCGCACAAGGAATGACAGATTAAGACTGGGTCGACAACGCCGTCGCGTTGCGGGTAAAAGGGATTTAGCAAGCTGAAAACAAGACGGACAGCGACGTCGATTATGCTCTCGAATAGATAAATGGAAAAGGGAAATATAAAAGAAATATGTTATTAATTTCGTACGAAAGACAACAGTCCTCAGACTGGTAAGTTAGTCTTTCCCTATTCTAAGTTTGGGCGCTTTGACATCGACAATTGGGAAGATGCTGAATGTCGCACTGAATTGCGAGTTACAAAAGACGATCTGCAGTTACTTTTTGATAATTTGCAAATCCCACAGGATATCATCTGTTTACAGAGGTCGGTGTGCGACGGAATGGAAGCTATGTGCATTCTCCTCAGTAAAAAGGCTAGCCTATCCTCCCGCCTATCCATGTCGTTATACAGATATGGTCCCCCGCTTTGGGAGAAATCCCACAGAAATGTGTTTAATTTTTAATAATGTCCTGGATTTAATTTATACCAACTATCGACACAGACTTGAAAACTGGGACATGAATTTTTATTAAACTGATCTCTTACAGCTCGGGTATTGACACAGAACTGTGGCGAACTGTTCAATTTGCTTGCCACACCCTTTCCTTGCCTCCGGGTTTACTGATGAACATCCTTCCCCGCCACTTCCTTTAACATGACAAAGTCTTTTTGCTCAGTCCACACCATCACTGATCTAGAGTAGAATAAAAAAACCAAATGTTAATAATTTATTACACCTTTTGTAGATAACGAAAACAAAAAATGAGTTTTCCACGATTTTTGATCATACATGTAGTACCACTTTAAGTAAGCTTATAATATTTTATTTGTATTGTAACGTAAACCTATCTTCAGATAAACACTTTGGGTAAACATATTGGTCATTTGTCGCTGACAAGTGACGATAAGCTTAAGCTTAATTTTGATTTTGACAATATTTTTTTTCAACATTTATACCATGAATGGCTTATAAGCGCGAGGAAATATTGTCGATTCCTTTCAAGTTTGTTTTCGATGCCGTATGAAAGCACACAAGAACATGACTTTTCGCAGTTTGTTTTTCTACTTTTCTTAAAAAGTCAAGGTTTATAAAAACAAAAACAAAAATTCATACCCGAAGGGCGGTAAAACGTTGCTACCGAGTGTTTATACTTGCGACCTGATCAAGAATGGGCTACAAATCACAGCTACATACAAGGCTCTGTGACTAAAATGGTGTAAATATCAAGGCTGGTGGGAGGTTTCACTTCTACAGCAGTACACATAAACTATTAACGTACACAGAAAATGGGAAAAAGTGAGCGATAAAATATAGCTCATCACTTCGCGCACTAAAATTAAAGTTCTAAAATATGCTTACTTTTTTTCCCGTCGCTTTTTGGAATTCCATTTCCTCCTTCCATTATACACTCAAATCCTTTAAAATAAAAGCAAGATAAATGTAACAATGAACTTATTAAATCTACCGCAGACCAAATTTTTTTAAGCTTTGGCTAAGCTTAAGCTTATGTAATAATTATAACGTGTTGTTGTTGAATTTGTTGTTTTGTTGTAATTGGGTTGAACCGTAACCGCTAAAAATGCAGAATAAATTCATGTCTTTCTTATCTCTCCAGAATAAAAAACTTATCAAGCAAAACAGCACCATTCTTCCACAAAAAAGTCGAAAAAAAGACGACATGAAAACTCAACTGAGGAAACAAACACAAAACCGAATCAGTATAAACAAGTTTTGTCGGTTTTTTAAAAGTTATAGGCGGTGTCGCGTCCTCATTTCACGTCGCGTTGTCTTTGCTAAATCTGTCTAATGGCTTTATGGCAACTCCTGAACTTGGGCACTTGACGACCGGGCTATTTTTCAATTTTAGTAATTCTCAAAAACAGTTTTACGCGACCGTCTGCATACACAGTACATTTAGACCGTACAAACTTTTTCTCTGTCTAGAATAACTAGTTAACTGGCTCGTCGCTTTGCGACGAGACAGTTCTTAAAATACCCTTTTTTTTTCTGTCGTATCACCTGCCCCGGGAATCGCTTTTGCTGCGGCCAACACCGTTCCTAGTTTACTTCCGGTTTTCTGAAATGACGTAATCAGTGATGTAATCAAAACGACGTCACGGCAGCGTCACGCGGTCACGCCGTAACGCCGCCAACCCCAACCCACACTACACTAACCTTTACCTTCAAGTCAACCTATATATTAGGCAAAGACGAAGTAGGGGCATTCTTGTGGGAGCCGAGTTTCTTATAAAAGCAATTTGAAATAGAAACGTGCTGTACATTTAACTATTATAGCGCGAAAGCGCGCGTGATATCGCCTAATACTTAGCCGACGAGGCCGTAGGCCGAGTCGGCTAAAATTAGGCGATATCACGCAAGCTTGAGCGCTATAATAGTTTTATAATTCAACACATTGATAACAAAGCACAGTTTGAAGTCTTTGAAGAAAAAATATCCAAGCCAAGCCTTTTATTTTAAAAAAGCATACATATGTTTTACCGCGCTAAACTTGCAACATCACACGGTTCATGAATGAAAGTGGCGCCTTCGTCAATATTGTGCAAGCTTGAACACTATAACTGTTTTGTAATTCAACACATTGATAGCAAATCACAGTTTCGAGAAAAAATTCATTGAGATATACAACCTTTCATTAAGTAAAAAGGCTAACAACAATATTTTGCCTCGCACCATTTCTTAAACAACAAACAGCGAATGCCGAAACTTTTGCTAAGCTAAAATTAATTTAGTGTACACAGTTGAGAGTTTCTACGAAGAGCTTTCGTCTACTCAAAGAACAGGACAAAGTAGTGACAACAAGAATTAAAACACAGTAAAATGGCATAGAATGTCTTAGTTACAAGTGTTTCGTATCTTGAAAAGGTCAATTCAGAATCAAAACAAATTGAACAAACACACGGCTACGAACCTAAACATAGCGGCGAAAAGTCGGAAAGATCGGCAGCGTGGACAGTATGTCTTATAAAAATTCACAGCTAAAGGATACAAGAAACGGTTAAAACATCGTACCTGTAGTTGATTTGGCTTTTTATTCCCTTCCATCAGCACCAAATGTTCAAACATCGAAGTACGAGCTGAGTCAATCAATGTTGTTTACAAACTTGCTCGTTTCTTAGCTCCTACAGCCGTAATGACGAGATCAGAAACTATTCTGAAGAAGCATCAAGCCTATATCATATTCCAGAGGTGATTACCAAAGGAATTTTACGAAAATTGTGCTCCTTCATTAACTCCTTGTCGAGCGGTCAAACTTTGAACCAGTTTTCATTCAGCTACGCCAAGAAACACTGCGACCAGTACAGCGACCGCGACAACGCGAAAATTTCGCGCCTTTTTTGTCCAATCATGTGAACAATACTTTTTCTCTTTTCTTTTCTTCTCTTTTTTTCTTTCTTCTCCCTTTTTTAACTAATAGTTCACGCACTTTTTCGCCCCAAAACACGAAATTGCAGCCAGCAGTCATTTTCACTTTCCTTCAAAATGCGAAATTTACCGCCATCGCTGGTTATATATCATGTAGACATAACGCATATCGATAACTTTTTGACCATATTTGGGCAGTGTATCAATGTGTTGAATTATAAAAATGCTTATTACGTGCAAGAGATAATTCTTGGGAACATGCGGGTTCTCATCGTCTTGTTGCTTTAGAAAAATTGCTGCTTTTGTTATGGTACATTAAAATATATGACAAGTGTTTCTTACGCGTGCGCATGTTTATCACTCAAAAGGAAGATTTTGTTGGGGGGAGGGGTGCGTGACTCGTTCCAGACCTTCCTCTGCTCGATTGATGGTGCAATTTCGCTGTGGTTATAAAAGCAAGCGATATCGTTCGTTTGCTGTTGTAAAACAAAACGATACTGCAACAAGACTCGGCTGTTGGATTTGTGAGACATCGATGGTCAATTTGATGCAGCTGCTGTGACATTCATCAATCGCAAGACTGACAAATTTTGGTTAGATATTCTCTCCAAGGTAAGCGCTTGTCTGCAGCCGTTTCTGTAATTAGTTCAAAATACAACCATATGTTTTCCACATTTTCTTCGTTTTAGGAGACGTCTCGGAGGAAGTCACGATCATTTAAGGGAAACGGCTTTGCTTTGAGATTTATATCCTTTGTATATCGCTACCGTGTGTGATTTTGCAGTGTTTTCGTAATTAGTATAGCGAACTGTAACCAATAATTAAGGAACTATAATTCAAATATTTACCGTTCTAATTTCGACGGAATTGTTAAATATTAAATCTCTGTGATTTTCGAATGTGTTCTATTTCTGGTAAAAGGAAAGCGGGTTGAATTTTTCTAACCAAACCAATTGTTAAACAGTTGAGTTTAGATTGAATAATTAATCGTTTAACACGTCGCGGCAAGTCACAGAACTGCTGAGTAAACAATTCTCAACCATTACGTCATGGGGTCACGTTCAAATTCCACGCATCTCGTATTTCTGTCACGCTATGGTCGGCTGTTGATGATTATTTGATCTATCATGTTGATATTGTTTATTTATTCGAAATCCTATCACCGATTCTCCAAAATGCCTGTGTTTAAACAATCCTGATTCCTTGTAGTAGGTGGTTTCAAGGATTTTAAAGCGAAAAAAAAAAAAAAAAACAATACAAAGTTCAGAGAAAAAGATATAGACCTGAAATTGCAGCCTCCTTGAAGCAGAGTGTGGAATGTAAAGCGAACTGTGGAATGTAAATGTGGACTGGATTGTGCATATAATAGACTCTAGATTGTATATTGTGGATTGCTAATATAAAACTCTAAAATGAAAACCGGGTGGAAAATGACACCAAACGAGCCAGTTTCGAAGCCCAATGGGCTCCTTGTTTGACTAATTTTCGAATAAAATACACGTGTTGCGTATCAAAAATTGCCCGAGAAACTGATTTGGAAATCAAAATGGAAAAACATGAATACTCAAACATATTTGCATAAGGCGACGCGAGTGAAGATAGAACTATGAAATCCAAGTCTTGTTTTGTTTACATAAAATCGCTTTTCAACCTATGTAATGAATGAAAAAACACATAAAAATGGACAACACAATCTTCTTTCGAAAAATTTTATCAAAATCTTCATAAGTTTATGTTTAAAAGCAAAACGCGTACCATTTATAGTGCATCGAGTTGAATTCGAGCTGTCTTCGATTAAATTCAAGAAATCAATATAACTGAATTTAAGCACGTTTTATAAATTCTCGAAAACTAACACGAACACACAAAAAAAAGTCAATCACAGATTGATATCAACATAAATTCCTATCGAAAAATGTAATCTGTTTTACCTTTAAGTCCCTCCACTGCTTGGAAATTCTTTAAATCTCCGCTTCTTTGGTTCTGAAATCCGTAATAAAAACAAACATCTCCGCGCATTGCTCCTGCATTGATAAAACGTATGAAGTTCCTCGAAGCAAGATTTTATCACTTAAAGCTCTTCTTTTTCCACTAAAGCGGCACCCTGTCTTGAGTAGCAAACCGCGAAGAAATGCAGGGAAATAACGACTTTACTTCTCCGCTAAACACAGCGAAAGAGTAAGTGTTTACCGAGCTGACGAGTGACGACTGTGTAGCCGTGCGAAAAACAAAGCCTCGCTTTGCTTTCAAAATTGCTAAGATTCCGGATGATGTGTGGCGTCATACGCGCATGTTTTGCGACGTCATACGCACCCGTGAGTTGGCCTTGAGGGACGCACCGACACACTTCAAGGAGGCGCGCCCGCGAAACATTCCGCTAGCCATGACCATGAAAAAATGACCGGCATATAGGTTCTATGAGTATGGGGTTTCGCAGCGGGCCTTCGGCCCGCGAGTGCCCGGCTACAAAAATGGATTTGTTGTTTGACTATCTATATTTGCATCATTGATTATAAATACAAAAACATGCCGAGGTCCTGATATTCCCCTACTTATTTTAAAATTACCAGCTGCTGTTGTTTACTATTGCTTCTTTCCACATTTTCACGTAGGTAAGTCCATTTATGTGGTTTCAGATATTGGCTTATGTACAATTATAATAAAATTTTGGTCGAAATAAGGAATTGCTTGCGAAGTGATGATTTCAATGAAGCACAGCTTTTATCGAATATGAAACACTTCGAAGTTCAAGTCTCTACCATTCTCTATTTTCGAATTGCCCATAAATATAAAATACACTTTGTTTGCCCCCAAACTATTGTTTTGAAATGCTCTTGGGATATGCAATCCTCCCAAGAGCATTTATAAACAATAGTTTATGCAAAATTTGGGGGGCAAACAAGTGTATTATGGGATATTCGAAAATAGAGAATTATAATTTACACCATTGAAAAGATACAATAGGCTAGAAATTAGACAGCTACTTTTGCCCGAATAATTGAGTCTGACTGCACGCTGAGGCGAGGTTTTTGTTGCTTTATAAAGAGCATCACATTGACTAAACAATCCATCTTAGAGCGACATTTCTTTAACACAGAGAAATGTTCCATAAGGTCTCCTGGGACGTCGCAGTTGTGGTCTCTTTTGAAATGTTTGTAAACTGAAGACGACGAGCTTCGGTGCCCTTGCACTATAAGTGACTGCATATGTAGCCAATGTTGCCCGCATCACACAGGGCACATTGACAACGGTACACAACACATTGTTGGGCGTTGCCTCTTGTCTGGCTAGATCTTCGCCAATCTTGTCACTGGTAAATACTGGCTGGATGTTAGTTAAGGTTGCGACACTGACAAACATTTCTCCTTTTTCAGGATCCCTTGCTTCCGCCGAAATACTTCCTCGAGCAAATACGTCATCGAGAAAATGGCTGTCGTCGCTGTTGAGCCCGTCGTTGCAGCAACAATCGAAATTATCACGGTTTCTGTAGAGAAGGGCACAGAGGCTGCTGTCGTAGCGTCTATCTCTGCAGCCGTTACGGAGGCTGTCGAAGTAGCTGTCTCAGCTGCGATCAGTGCAGCGATTGCATCCGCGATAACTTCGGCCGTGTCGGGTAAGATTACTGAAATGACAACCAGACTAGTCGAAGACGCTCTACAAAAAAACATAGATCAAGCGGTAAAAGATGTCATCGGTTCCCAAGGGGTACATGACATTTCTCAAGCCATCACGGCAATACCCTCAGACGAGGCAGTGAATAAACTGGCAAAAGCAGCGTTTGAAGCCGTCAACCCTCACTTGTGGGTGTTCACGGATCCTGCTTACTTCAGACTCACAAGGTTGACGAGGGCCCTACGCGCCGTTAAGAAAGGGAAGAAACCGGAGGACGACGATGACGACGATGATTGTGATGAAGAAAAGTGCCGATATTTCGACGGTCCTGAAGTAGAAGACGATGCGGAGGACTTTCTCTTCTTCTCTGTATTTGGGAGTGGCGATTGCAAGGAAGGCGAGGAAGTCTATTCGATGTTCGCTCAGTGGAAGAAGCTCGTGGCAATGGTAGAAGACCCAATTGGGGGCCATGTTGTCACTCAACTCTTCCAAGAAGTCTTCCAAAGCTGCGTAGATGATGAAGAGGATTCTTCTCTTGGTGCTGGAATTACAATCCTAATCAAGACGATTAAGGATAAACCTGTGAAAGTCTCTTACGGGACGATTGTTTATTTTGGCAATAAGATCGTCTATAACATTAAAGGGTCATCGGTCGACAAGCGCAAGCGGAACTGGCTAAAAGCCTACTTTAAATTAGGATATGGAAAATGTAGCAAGTGTTACATTGCATCAGAAAATCCTCCGTGTGGCCACACAGTTCCTCTAAAAGGAAGTATTGTGGGAGGGCACATGTGGTCGCCTGCTCTGAAAAAGGCAGACAAAAGTCTGTACTACTATATCCTTCCTATCTGCAAGAGGCACAACAAGCATAACGTTTACGACGATCCAAGCCAGGGATGGCTGAAAACCACGGCGGATGCTAAGGCTATGAAAATCACATCTACCAGCAAAGTGCCCGGATGGAAAGGTAAGCTGAGCAAACTGATTGGATCCAAGCTCCTGCTCATGACCCTGACGGACATTGATGGTGAAGCAGCGCACATTGGTGGTAAAGCAGCGAACATTGGTGGTGAAGCAGCGCACATTGATGGTGAAGCAGGAGAATTCCACAAAATCGTCCAGCCGAAGGAACTGACAAACTGGTTGTTAGGGGAGGCGACGGACATTGATGGTGAACCAGGAGAATGCCACACAATCACCCAGCCGAAGGACCTGACAGACTGGTTGTCAGAGGAGGTTCACAAGATCGCTCTCGAGTTTGCAAAGGATGCGATTGAGACCGTCTTCAAGGAGGTGGCAGCCACAGTACTGGGAAAACTCAACGAGATCATCAAAAAAGCGGGTGAGGATGCAGAGAATTGGGCGAAAAGTGAGGGCCATGATATCATGCTTAAATCACTGATTCCTTTTTATGGAATATACCAGGCCATCAAGCGTCTGCGTTCCCTGAAAAGCGATGCAATCGGTAGATTCCACAGTGGAGCGCAGTCAGCACTGGCGAATTATAAGAATGAGTGTTTAGGTGACGCGGAGCAGGCACGCAGGAAGCAACGCCTCAGTGAGGAAACCGATAAGGTAATCGCATCCCAAAAGTGGAAAGACCGTATTGGGGCTTTCGAAAAGACTATCGCTTCGACAGTGCCGACATTGGTTAAGCCTTGAAAACAGTTAATAAGACTATGTACTGGGAGCACGTAACTTCCACGAACTGAAATGTCAGTAAAATGCATGTATATACATGCGGCGATCTGATGAAACTTCCCTCCAGTTTTTTTAATAATTTACTTTAAGTGTAGCAGACCTGTTTTGATCTAGTTGGTTGGGGGGAATATTTAGTCAGAATTTCTTTACATGAAGTTTAGTATTCGAGTTTTAGCCAAAATAGTTCAAATAGAAAATGATATTTAGGAGACTGAATTAGTCTGGGCGTTTGCCGATCCAAGACCTATCACACTGTGTTAATCCTATGTACACCAATTCACTGCGTGGTTGGACTAACGGCTAAGTCTACAAGCTCGAGAAGCTTCATGGTTTTACAAATTAATGCTGATTTTGGTGACGTTTTATTTACTCATTTGTTAAAGTTAGTGAAAAAATTTCTGGTGGCATTCGCTGCATTAGCTTCATTTGTATCACGCACTCTCTTTGTGACATGTGCTGTTAGCTTCATTTGTAGTCACGCACTGTT
This sequence comes from Cladopsammia gracilis, assembly GCA_022457155.1. Taxonomy (NCBI): domain Eukaryota; kingdom Metazoa; phylum Cnidaria; class Anthozoa; order Scleractinia; family Dendrophylliidae; genus Cladopsammia; species Cladopsammia gracilis. The sequence goes on along the minus strand of JAJGOT010000051.1, from coordinate 1,493,218 downwards.
TTTGTGACATGTGCTCTCAAGATAGCTATTTTTAATAACTTTGTAACTATTTTTATACCTTGTGCGAATGCGCTATGTTGAAGAGCATTTTTTTAGATGTCGTGTGGTTCCATTTTACGAGTTTTGCCTTTGCTATATTTTACATAAGTTGAGACAGATATTGTGTGATTCCATTTTATTCCATATAGTGTGTTTTTCGAGGACACCAACTATTTCTGTCCCGCAGTTCATGTTAGCTCTAGGATAGTTTATTCGATTTTGATCAGGTTTTCCTTTTTCTGCATTTATCTCTCCTTTTCAGTCCCCGGGGGTGACTCTTTCGAAAGAGGGGGGGGGGGGGGGGTAATATGTTGAGGAGCATTTTTTAGATGTCGTGTGATTCCATTTTACGAGTTTTGCCTTTGCTATATTTCACATAAGTTGAGATAGATATTGTGTGATTCCATTTTACAAGTTTTACCTTTTTTATATTTTACATAAGTTGAGAGTTTTAAACTACAGGGTCTACGAAAATAACTTAGTTAACAAGCTACAAACGTGACTTTGTACATCAGTACTTCAAAGCAACGCGCACGTGCCAGGGTGATAAAAGTACAACGTGAGCTAAAACTCGTTCTCGACTACAAATTATGCAACCTAGAAATTTTCGCACTAGAAAGTTCTAAATCATATTCCCTCCGCTTTTGTTGGCTACACGCGGGCCACTATTGCCTGGCGAAATTAATTACTTTTTCTTTTAACACGTAAGCAACTTTTGTCTTGTTAACCCAGCTAAAGTAATTAGGGACGGACCATTTATTTGTAAGAATTTTTTTTACTCATATGCTTGAATTTTTTCACGTGCTTTCTTGTGCACGATTTTTTTTTCTCTTAAATTTCTTCTGCAGGAATTTTTTTTTTGGCAATTGCCCAAACCCCTTCCCCCCACAAAAATTAAATGGTCCGTCCCTCATTAAGTTGTTTTGATCGTACCAATCCAAGCGCGTTGCAAAGTCGATGGTCTGGTCGTCTCAGTTAATTCGTGTGTAACTTATTTTAAAAACACCTTAAGTAATTATGATATCCTAAGTTATTATGGCCGATTTGCCAGCAAGAACTGTGGAACTTCCGTTCCATTTGCGGCAAGAACACCGAACACTTTAATAAGTTGTATACAGGTAGTTATATTAATCACGGTCGGCGTCCTTTTCACAAACTAAGCCTTTGTTGTCTAAATAGTGTAATCAAATTAAACAGATCACGTCCCGAAAAGTACAGCGCACCAGTAACCACGCAGTGATTGGGATCAAAATACGGCCAATTGAAGTTAACTCTCCTTACTTCAATACTTCACCAATGAGTTTGCAGTTATTTTAGGCTTTATTAGCGAAGCCCAAAATAGCGGCGGTAATCCCTCAAAGAACTCCGTTGTTTCTATGAACCCAAAGACACTTGAATAGTAACTAGGTTTCGACCAATTACAGCGGGTTGCTGAGAATTCGAATGAGCTCCACTTTAGCGTGGGTCTGTCTAGGAAAAGGGTGTCAGTAAAACGCGGGGTCGGGGCCGGGGTCGGGGTGGGTTTAGGTCTAGGATTAGGTATGGGATTAAATATAATCCCTTTACCTAATCCTAACACGATGCCTAATCCCATACTTAATCCTAGACCTTATCCCACCCCGACCCCGTCCCCGACCCCGCGTTGTACTGACACCCTTATGAAAAGTGCAGTTGAGGCGCGGACGCAGACCAGAGCAGACGAATAAACCTCTCAACAAAAGTCATTCTACGCGTAGTCAGAAAGACCAGAAACACCACCCAAGTCAAAAACCCCTCAACACATTTTGGTGGAGAATCTACAAAGGTCCCTGTACTTCCCGCAGCCAAGACACCAAGTTTCCAAGAAACAACTGTGAGTTTTAATATGTTCTGCTGTCAGAAAATTAAGGAAAACCAAGCCAAATCCTAAGTAGTGCGGCCCTTAAGCTTTTCAGTACTCTGAAAACACATCGGTCGCCGCGAGGACGAAACAGTTCTTTTCGGAACTACACGATGGCGAGCGCAACGTTTTGTCTATATAGTTTTCTTAGTTTTCAATTTTGTACACGCGCGTGCGTGCTTTACTTTCCCCGTAATATCCGCTAACCGTGGTCGGGGTAACAATTTTTTCATTTCTGTGGGACGTAGCTACGTTTTTACTCGGGTGACACCCTACACACTTTCCACACTGTTGACACGAAACAAATTTAAACTTCTCATGGCGCTATAAGCGACTGAACCTAAAGAAACCGAATATTGCGACGGCACTTGTTTTTTTATCTGATTCATCAGACAATTTGGTCCAATTGGCTTCGCCGAAAAACAGCCAGTCAGCAATTTTAGATCAAACAACTCAAAATTCACTTCAGGAAAATTCATCACCAGAACTTGACCAGATTTCTCGTGAATATCCCGACAACCAATTTTCCACCGCACGTTCGTGGGTCGAAAATCATTCCATAGTTCCATCCTCGGTTTATTCGGACGATTCAGATAATGCTGACGCCGAATCTATAATTTTTAATCTTTTAAGGGAAATCTTTCAACTTTCCGATACACAATCTACCAATTCTAAAATGGAAGTCAAAGAGTTAGCAGATATGTTATCAGCTCACAATTAAGAGCAAGCAGACCAGTGGAAATCGCAAATCTTAGCATTAACAAAGACCTTAGATAAAACACATTCCACGCCAACGTTTTCAGCAACAAATTCCATGATGCCAAAATTTTCTGGTTCAGAGTCAGAAGACGTTACGGAGTTTTTAACCAACTTCAACAGAGCTGCGCGTTTTTATAAGTTTAGCGAAGAGCGCAAAGCCGAGGCACTACCACTTTATTTAACCTCTACGGCGAGCATTTGGTTTAACACGACACCAGATCTAACCGGAGGGAATTTTGACTGCCTTTCTAGCTGACGCGCTCAAAAAGCAGTCCCACGCTGAATCTGACGTTTGGCTACTACGGCAAAAATTACATGATCGTAAACATTTGCCGGCAGAAAGCGTTTCAGACTTTGCCGCGTCAATTCGGCGTCTTTGTCAGAGAATTAATTTGCCGCGCACGGAATGCGTTACTGTTTTTATCCAAAATTTAAGACCAGAACTGAAAAACTACGTCATATTGCAACAACCAGGTACCCTAGAACAAGCCGAAATGCACGCTCGACTTAAGAAATCATCACCTGACCCTAAGCTCGTAGATCGTTCGACGAACGTTTAGACGCAACTACGAAATTACAAAATTCGCCCAAGCCAACGCCCTCGCCAGTTGTAGCAGCATATGCCCCACCCACTCATCAAACTGATAGTTTGCCACACCCATCTCGGGATAGACAATCACCCTCTCGGGATGAAATCACACAATTGATTAGACAAGAACTACGTAGGTCATCGATCCAACGTTTTAATGGCCCAAACCAACGAGGTCGGTCCTCTTTTGACGGCCGTCCAATCTGTGATTACTGTTCGAAACCTGGTCATTATGGAGGTTTGCGGTCAACGACAAAACCAACGTAGGGATCCGCGAATTCCGTTTTCCAATGGACCACCTCGACAAACCCAACCTTGGGGACGATCCCCTCCTTCCTAAGGGTCTCCTGCTCCGCAAATTTTAACCTAGCTTCGATCTCTTCCGCACGGAAACGACAAGAGATCGAGACTGTTTCTTGCGTTACAAATGTTGATAGTACCAACATACCACACACACCAATAGCACCCGCCACTACAGTCGCATCCACACATCCACCGGACTTACTTGTATCCACACCTCCTCAGTCATCTATAAACAAGACAACTACACCACACGTTATTCCAGAACAAACTACTGACTCCAACGACATTTCCGAACACACTGCGTCGCCAAATGACATTGACTTAAAGGCGCACGAGCTTACATTCCCGAGTAGGTTCGATGGTGGCTCTCATAATTCAAACCCAAAACAATATTTTGCTGTACGATCAGAACAAATGGCCAGCCGCCGACTTCAGGAGAAACAGCAAAAGGAATAAACTCCAGATACAATGGGTCTCCATACTCCCGAGCCAGGCGCACAGAAATTAAGTATAGTAACCACCGTTCAAACACAAACAGTTCGTTTTAGCGAAGATCATGACACACCAACGGCACCTCGCTCGCTCGACGATAACCACGCACGGAGTTCAACTTGTTGAACTTCATGGGACACGTCGCGGGGACAAAAAGTCCCCAAAATTGGTGTTGCACAATTGTGAAAGTATCAGTTCACACGAGGGGACGTGTTGCTGCAACATGTCCCTGAGACATGTCCCCGCAACATTTTCATGTGTGTGCAAGCGCTATGATTTTGTCCTGTTACATGTCCCCACTGCACGTCTCTGCTACATGTCCCTCAGTATGTACTACACAGATTTTTGTCGCTGCGACATGTCCCTGCTACATGACCCCTCGTGTCTGACCACCTTTACACTTGTTAAGTGCAGCTATTGTTTTCAACCTCTGAAACAATGGCTACACTTATAAGGGACTTTTGAAATAATTTTAAATGAAATAGGTTTTACTTTTTTTACCTTTTTGATATTGTATTTTTAACATTTTTAATGATGTTTTTAGCTTGGATTTGTATATTTTTTATATAGGTTAAAATTTAAGTAATATTTGCAGGGCCCCACTGAAAACCGCCAAGGCGAGTGGGCTCCCTTGTTAAGGTTACAGTGTACCTTCAGATCGAAAATTTATCGAAAGTTTTTTTGGTGTCAAAATAAAGTTTACAGAATGAACATTCATTAAAAAAAAATTATCGAAAAATAGTGAAAATTGACGGAGAAATGACAGTATAACTTTTGTGAGCGGAGTTTGTTTATGAAGCGATATGTATTTTTAAGCACCTTTTCTCAAAGTTAATTTTTCGCCTGTTGGGGACACTTTAAAGAGCTACAACTCAAAGGAAATTTGTTCGATTTTCCTCAAATTTGGACAGAAGCTAGGCTAACATATAATCAACCAAAGCGTGTCGGCGAATTTCTTATTTCCGAAAACCTTTTCGTCAAGAGCCATTTCCGTGCGATCATTCCAATTTTTTTTCTCCCTTTTTCGAAAATATTCTGTAACTTTTCACTGCAATTGAATATGGGAAATCGCCGCCACTTTTTTTTAGCGCTTCGTGTCCGGAAATCCGAGAACAAATCAAATTAGCAAAATACAATAATCGCTTTGAGTTATAGCGTTTTAAAGCTGATTCGGACGTTCGAATTTAGACGTCGTAAAAAATTCGACAATTCACTTTATTACCAAATGGTTTCCATATTTAGATAGCCAGCTCTATAAGCTTTAATTTGATATCTGGGTTTAGGTATGTTAAGTGTAATCTTAAGACACTAGAGCTGTTATACTGGAGACACCCCCAAAGGTACACTGTAACCTTAAATATTATTATTATTACACTTGTAAACGTTTTATCAAATTGACCCCTGGAAAATAATCCTTGTTATATTGTCACTGGAAAAACAACCCCGCACACATATCCTCGATTGTACTTAAAATGATGGCTTTGGGAACGCCAAAGTGTAAGAAAAAACGTTTCAGTTGTATATAATAATATATATACATAGCCCAAGCCTAACAGCGTCGCACTTTGAACAAGCTTAACTAAGGTGAAACTTAACTAAGGTGAAAGGTTGGAAGCACAAGAATTAACATTGACGAACGGGCTATTTTCAATTTTAGCAATTCTCAAAAACAGTATTACGCGACCGTCTGCACAGTACATTTTTATAGACCGTACAAAAATTCACAAAAACAACTTTTCTCTGTCTAGAATAACTAGTGCTACTAGTTTCCGAATAAAATACAGTTTATGTTTGTCAAAAATTGCCCGAGAAACTGATTTGAAAATCAAAAATTGCAAAAATACACAAACATATTTGCATAAGGCGATGCGAGTGAAGATAGAACTGTACTATAAAATCAGTCTTGTTTTGTTTACATAAAATCGCTTTTCAATCTATCTAATGAATGAACAAACACATTAAAATGGACAACACAATCTTCTTTAGAAAAAATTTATTCAAATCTCCATTAGTTTACGTTTAAAAGCAAAACGCGTACCATTTAATTATAGCTCATCGAGTTCAAGCTTTCTTCGATGAAATTCAAGAGATCGATACAACTGAATTCAAGCACGTTTTAAAATCAATTCTCCAAAAATAACAATAACACTAATAAAAAGTCACTCACAGATTGATATCAACATAAATTCTCATCGAAAACTGTAATCTGTTTTACCTTTAAGCCCCTCGCTTGCTTGGAAATTCAAATCTCCGCTTCTGGTTCTGAAATCCGTAGAAAACAAACATCTCCCGCATTGATAAAAACGTAATACATGAAGTTCCTCGAAGCAAGATTTTATCCCTGAAAGCTCGTCTTTTTCCACTAAAACGGCTTCTGAGTATACCTTAATTAGTATCCCTGTCTTGAGTAGCAAACCGCGAAAAAATGCAGGAAAATAACGACTTTAATTCTCCGCTAGACACAACAAAACAACTAAAGTGTTAACCGAGCTCACGGCTGTGTGGCCGCGCGAAAAACAAAGCCTTGCTTTCAAGATCCCGGATGTTGTTCCAACACGGCGGGCGGGCACACACGCGCCCGCGAAACATTCCGCTAGCCATGACCATGAAAAATCACGGCACAGGTTCTATGAGTATGGAGCTGCGCAGCCAGGCCTTTGGCCTGGCAAGTGCTCCGCTATAATAAAAGAGTCTAACCCGTTTGGTTTTTAGCACTTTTTATTTCCCAAGAAGAATCAAACTAACAGTGTCTTTCGCTGTCAAATGCTACACCTTTTTCCTTTTAATGCTAAAATGCGTTGGTCTTGCTTTCTAGGTTTTTTAAAGAGTCTGACCCACCCAGTTTGCATTGCGCGCTTCTCTTATTGTTATGATACGGCTCTATTCCATATTTGGGCAAGCATATCACCTCTTGCACGAGTGAATTTCTCATATACAATACAGTATGGACTTTCGGGGGCCCTGAAAATGGCGGATGAACCAACGTAGGCGCGCAATGCAAGCTGTGTGGATCAGATTCTTTAAGGTCTCCCTTCACTGCTTGCTACCTGTTAAAAAACAAAAACAAGATCGCATCGTATCGGATCGGATCACTGCCACTTGTTACAGCTTTCATAATTATTTACGACTAATAGTTGGCGTTTTTAAAGCCTAGTTTCCATATGATTGCTACAATCGCTGAACGTTTTTTTAGCGATCGTAGCGATCATAAGAAAACCAGGCTTGTCGAATGACTTTTCGGCTGATCAAAGAGCAGAAAAAAACGCACGTCACGTGACTTTTCTTTTGGTTTTGCTTTTTTTTGGTACCCAGAGTATCTGGTTTCTTCTATTGGCCATAAAGTTAGGAAACCTAAGTGAGTAATACAAAGATGTCAACGAGAGACAACTGATCCAAAGTTTCACAATGGAGGTGGGGTGCATTTAAACTGTTCACTGCCAAAAGCGTCCAAAGTCAAAATTTACGAAAGATACCAAACTTTATTTTGTATAATACTAGAATTCAAAGTACACTTTAAGAAAGTACTGTTCAATAACTTTGTTTTAAATGGTTACACTTTAGAATTTCGTCGACAAACTCAAAGGTTAGAACCTCCTTGTACGGCATGATAAAAGGTACCATAAAAAATACTGCTGAAGAGCTTTTGTTTGAATGGTCACACTGTAGGATTTGGTCCACAGACTGACAAGTTAGAACTACGTTGTACAACATATTAAACAGCACCACTTAAGAGTTTTCATTTGAATGGTCACGTTATAGTATTTCATGTCTTTTATCCACAGCCGGACTCTCAAAAGTAGAATCACCTTATACAAGCATGCTAAGGGTGTCAGTAAAACGCGGGTTCGGGGCCGGGGTCGGGGTGGGATTAGGTCTAGGATTAGGTATGTGATTAAATATAATCCCTTTACTTAATCCTAACACTATGCCTAATTCCATACCTAATCCTAGACCTAATCCCACCCCGACCCCGGCCCCGACCCCGCGTTTTACTGACACCCGCATGCTAAACAGCACCACAGGAAAGTACTGCTCAGTAGCTTTTATTTGAACAGTCACAATACAAGATTTCATTCATGTACTCAAAAGTTAGAAACACAGTTACACGACTAACGATTTTGACTGTGGTAGTGAACAGTTTACTTGGATTACTTTCTTGATTTCAAACTTGGTTATAATTTGTATCGTGTTATTGTTAGAATGTGGTGTAGTGGAAGTTTATAAATTTTAGAGGTTTATAAATTGCTTATTATCACATTGTAAAATTCACACTAGACGTTACAGTTTTTTCATTTTGCAAGTCGCAAAATTCTTTGCAACAGTTCTTCGGTGTTATATCCGCTTTTAGAATAAAAAAGGCCACAAATAAAAGCTATTTAACGATGAATATAACGAAGAAAATAAATGACTCACTTACGGGGAAGACAGTTTTCCCATTTCTTGTCTTTGTCAAAATCTGAAGTGGTGGCGCACCAAGGCATCCACACCCAGTCAATGATACATTTGTAATGCTTCACGCCTTTGTAAGTGAAAGGAAACACACAGCAACCGTCATTCTTGGTCTTCCACGGACAGGCTGCAAAACAAACGGAATAAGGAGTGATAGCTACAATGATGGAGCGTTGGACGAATGCCAGCAGTTTCATACGTTTTTACAGCATTTGTAAAACACTTTGGTCTCTGCGTTACTGCAAAGGTATCCCTATCACCCAAAACAATGTTGTTCAACATGAAACTACATTGGAACGGAAACGTCGGAGAAAGCAACATTGCGAGAACTACAGGGGAGAGGATTTCCAAAGAATTTCTTTCGTCAATGTTGAACTGACAATAAGGAAGCTGGTCAAACTACTGTTAAGTCACCAACCATCAAAAATGATGCGCGCCTAGCAGAGGTGGTCGCTTATGAGAGGTCTTAAATAGAGCTGATTCGCTATTATGAACAAGTGGTCGTATAGCACAATTTAAAGCTAGAAAATCATCTTAAATCTGAATGATTCGTGTCACTTAGTTGGGAAATTCTTTAAGGTTATAGGTTATCTGCTAGGTTATTTACGTTTTCTGCTTATTTCGGCCAATCCGCATCGAGGTTACTCGAGGTGAAATCATATCATCCATCATTACCAATTCATTAGTTATTTTCTAACTGAATTTATTTATATTAAAATTTTAGAATATCATGACTATAATGTTGAAATTGGAAATTGAAAAAATTTCGAGAACAGGGCAAAGTTGATAAAGTGGGTTATGCACACTATGATGAGAAACACACTCTTCTCAGTCAGTTGGCGAGTTCCACTATTTATTTTTCAGTGGTTGTATTCAGCTACATAATCCGCTGAAAAGTTGTTGGTACACCTATCCAAATTCTTGTTCTCCATCTCCACAATCTCCCATTACTTAATTGCAGAAGAATCGTAGTATAATTAAATATCGTTATTAAAATGGGAGAACAAAAGCTGTAGTTTTGCTTCTTACCGATGGCACTTCCGTAAACTTCTACCCGCATACATGGTTTGTAGTTCCATTCCACCGGTACAAAGCGAATGAAATGCGCGGTGATTGGGCGGTTCAAATCATGTTTGATCATCTCATTGGCGTTAGTGTTGCCTGTGAACTCCTACAAATTAAAGGAGGAAAGAGTTCTATTGTAACCCGTAACCAGCTAACCAACCGAATAAACTATATAGACAATTAACGAAACAGACAGACACCCAGCAGACAGACAGCAGACATACAGACAGACAGCAGATAGAAAGATACACAGACAGACAAACAAACAAACAGAAAGACAGACAGACAGACAAAAAAACAAACAAAACATACAGCACATGGATGATGACACTGAAATGATGTTCCTAGTTAGAACAATTACGAAAACAAAACTAGCATTTTTATCTATGCTACAACAGCGGTAATTACAATTGATAATCTGCATCTAACTGTTGGTGCAGCTTTTAAAAGATATTGTCATCCAAGCCAGGGGAGAGGTTGAGAGAAGGTAGTAATATCCTTTGTCATTTACAACTACAAAACGCAAATATATAATTTTTTTATTTGTACCTTAACGGTTCCATTTTCCGTATAAAGGGTGAAGTTCTTGCCGTCCAAAGAGAATTCCAGTCGATATTTCTTAACCCAGTCAGTGCTATAGAGCGGTGAACCTTGAGTAGCTACAGCGCATGTGTTGTATCTGGAAGGAAACTCGACTTGGAGATAACGCTGCTTATCCACTTCCCCAAGCATGTTTGGACACCACACTCCATCTTCGTTGCCAAGGCGACCGGACTCTGGTCGGAAGGAGTGAAATGGCTCTTGCCATGATGACGCGTCGATGTTCTCATCTGGGATCTTTTCGTTCTCCATGCCGATTGGATTACCACGACACTCAATGTCTGATTAGATAAAAAGATTATCTGAGGATTATGCACGAAGTAGATGGTTTTTCGAATTCATTGTGAAGAGAATATAAATCAAGGTCTTATTGGAAAGAAAGCAATGGTCAGCTATAGGGTGAGAATGGAATAAGCACAGGCCGCGAACGAAAATGCTGCTAGTGAACGTAGATCTGTAAAAGATCTAAACAGCCAAAAATAGCAGTCGGCAAACAAACAAAGAAGCAAGGCTGATACTACGTATAAAAACTTTGCAAGACATCAACATGACACGAGGTAGAACCCAACACAGTAGGATCGTAGCCATCCTACTGTGTTGGGTTCTATCTCGTGTCATGTTGATGTCTTGCAAAGTTTTTATACGTAGTACAGCCTTGCTTCTTTGTTTATAGGGTGAGATACTGACCCCTAAAGTGTGACCACTCAAATAAAAGTTTAGTTGTTGATGACTACGTAGTAGCAGTACTTTCGTGGGCTGTTGCTTATTATATTTTATACATTATGGTATTTTCAACTCGATTATAAAGAAAGCTGCAGACAAGTACTTTGTGATGTAATTATGTACGCTCACTTTCTATAAAATGTGTAGGTAGACTGTGAAAAAGGGCGATATTTAAAGGCTCACCTTCACCCAAAAGACGTTGCGGTCGTTTGTTTTTGTTTTGAAATGCTCCATTGTTCATACGCGTGATCTGATTGGTTGCACGCATTCAAGTGTGAATTTCGTGTTACATGAAATTCAGCACAGAAAGTGATCATGGCGCGCACAGCATTTTGGGTGAAGGTAGGCCTTAAAGGTGGTCTGGGAATAAAATCAACGCTTTTTTTTTCATCTCCCTACCTTTACAGCGGTGATTTGATGTATTGCAACGATACGTGTTCCAGTATTCATACTGCAACAATAACATCAAAAAAATAAAAATGGAATTGCGATAGAACAGAAAACTATTCAAAATCAATTTGATGATGGATTTAAATTGCAAAGGGCGAAATGTCCAGGGCTTTGTATGGAATAATAAAAGAAAAAGAAATGGGGCATCTATCGCGCTAAGTTATTCACATAACTTAGAACAAAAGAATGTTAATTATCTGTTCTTCACTTATTAATATTCACCTTTTGTTTCTATCAATGTCAGAGACATCGAAACGTCGTATCGTTTTAATTTTTAATTTCTGTATTTCTAGGAAAGGCATCGAATGTATTTATTTAATATTTGGCTTTGAATATTTTAAAACGCCTGAGCGAGTTCTCTGAATTGGTGGAGGCCCATATGGCACCTAAACAATGACTTATCTGTCAAATCAGCCTACTGTAGCATTCAGTGGGTGAGCATATCGAGTTTTTTCTAAAGCAAACAACGGAAATTGTTCTACCATTATACAAAGCTATAAAAAAGCGAAATACGGACTACTTGCTTCCTGCACGGTTTTAAATAACTACAGCTGTAACTTCCTCTCCAGTTTACCAAGCTATTCAGTGTCGCTTGACTCATTTATTTCTGTTTTACATTCGATTCATGTGATTGAATAAACATAACTTAAACCTGTGAATTAACTACTGCGAATTAATGGCGCCCAATACATAAAATACGTTAATCAAAGCTCTCCAGCTTCCCGTATTTTCAATTTGTATTTGAAAATTCAATAAATTTCCAGCGGTTAAAAGAGGGTACCAATACATCTCATATTCTACTTATTGCACAAGACCAGTGAGTGTGTTTTTGTTGTCGTTGTAGTCCTCTGTATCGTCGAATCTCTCCTTAATTTTCAAACGCTACCCTCGAGACAAATGTTTTACCCCCAATAACCCTACTTCTTATGGACCTCTTTCCCTTCGGTGTCCAAAGATGGTGGACTGTATTTTAGCACTAGTAGTGATTAAGCATCAAATTTCTCCTTGTAATAGCAATGCTTAATCAATAAGGGAGGTTATGAGAATCAGGGATATGGTCAACCAAGTTGAATTCTCTTGATATTTTAACTTCTCCTCACTACTGATAAATAAATGTATGGAGACAAGAAAGGAGAATTTGTATTTTTATATTGGGGCTTTAAGGGTTAAGTTATACCAACCGACTGTTCCGAATGTCCAAACTTCTCAACCACTTCTTCAAAGTCACAGGACTCTTCCCCGTAACACTCCTCATCAATGTTATCGTCAAAGAAGCGCTTGTGAAACGACAAGGCTTCATTCTTGCTTAAGACCACATCTTGGGCGCGCTCAGAGAAGCCTATATATGGAGAATACACTTAAAGATAATTTGCATGGTATAATTTGCAACTGTCGTCATAGATTTGTAGTTCGCGACGTACCATATTCATACACTCAAACTTCCTTTGTCTAACATTGTGGCGGTTCTGGCTATTAACCTCACATCTTTTTATTTAGAATTGCACGCAACAGGAACAAGCAATAAAGTTATTTTCTTGACTTACAGACAAAAAGCAATTCGCGTCCTGTGTAAGAGCCTGACTGAACTAGAAATCTTGTTGCGGACGCAAATGTTTCCCAGTTTAGCCGCGCGAGAAACATTTGTTGCGGACGCAAATCCTGCTTTCCGGACGCAAGGAAATGTTCCCCAGTTAAGGCACATTAGAAGAAACAATGCTTCCAAGTTTAGCCAGGTCCTAAGCGTGGTGTTGGGTCGTGTTAGCATGCGTCAATGAAAATAAGATAAGATTGTAGCTAGTTTATCTGCCCTAAATAAACTACTGTCGACTGTAGTGCAACCTGGCTATAACTCAGTAACTCGTGCTTGTGGAAGCACGTTTATAAAAGAAAATTGAGGATGGCAGTTGTCATTGTTACTTAACTTACTCGGAGAACTCTGGATAATGGATACCAGAAGAACAGCGAACCATATGGAGGACATTTTGTTATGCACAAAGATGTGAAAGGGTGTTGCCTCGTAATGGACCTACTAGTTTTGGCGCCTGTTCTTACCGTTAGCCCGATATGCCGTCAAAGCAATTACACAACTTCAATTGAACGTCAATTTAACGCCAATCAAACTTGATTATTATCCGTCGAATAGGCTGAATGCAAATACAGCTAGAATAATAACATTGCTAATCACAGAATGGGCTTAGTTATAGCTAGGTAAGGAAGGTCAATATTTACTAGAAGCAGTACAAATGTAAAAAAAAAAAAATGAACAAAAGGAAAAATGAAATGTTAAGGAAAGGAAGAAGTAAACTAACATAAAAAAACTAAAAAATATATTGACGTGGCTTGTTAGTTCGTGCCTTAGAACACGAACGGCAACAAGATAAATGCGTCTATTAAATATTACTTGTTGTTATTAGGCTTAAATAATGTACATATTTACATTTGAAACGTCTTTAACAACGTTAATTTCTTGATAAAGAGCGCGCGTTCTGCTCGGGTGCACGCAGTGAGTTTTCAGTACCAAAGGATGGGGGGTGGATAGAGGTATGCAAACCCGGCTAATCCGTTCATCTGAATTTTTTTCTGAAACGAATCCTCAAATTGTAAAAATGTCCTGACTTTTGTTCTTGCAGTTGCCATGTATTAGAAAATATTCGACGGAATATTTAAGCAATAGCACAGCAACACAACTGATCTCGATATTTTGGGTAAAGACATCAGTTTTTTTATGGAACAAACGTGATACCGCTTTAAAAAGTGTGTTTCAGCTGAATATATAAAAGCTGGAAAGCGGAGAGTATCGACGTTTTCAGTTACTAATCATTCTCTGCAGTTAATCCTGAGTTAACTTTAAAAAAATGAACCTTCCTTTTAAAACATTTCTGGATCAACCTATGCTACAATACCGGCGCTACGCACGGAAAGAAGAAAATTTAAGAAGAAGATTTAAGCGCCGTAAAATAGGGAGAGGTGGTGGTCCTTTCCATCTTTCCTCAGTAGTAACCTCCCTTACTGACCATTTGAACGCCTCCCACCCACCCCACCCCCCTGTCGCAAGCGGCTATACGATGCCTGATGCCTTGGTGAAATGCAATGGAATGAGTATTGTAGGGGGAGGAAAGGTTACCGTCTGAAGCGGCATGCGCTATTTGCAAATCAAAATAAAAATCTTACTCAGTATAGAATGATAAAATAGGAATGAATTTATAAACATGTTTATTGAGTGCTTTTAGTTCTACGAACATTGCGCGTGCGTGATAAATATGTTAAGAGCAAAACAAGAACTCGAAAATACCACAAGTTATTTTTTCGATTCTATAGCTATAAGTCTGACTAAAAGTTCTTCGTGGTGCTAGAACTGTAGGCTTCATCCTTTTCAAACTTTTGTCTTCAAGTCTGCTTCTGTAGAAAAAGAGCGATATATAATTAATTGAAAAGAAAAACACTCTTAACTGAAATAATTATCAAAACGTTAAATCGGTCTTCGGTCGGCCTCGACAGAACCTCTGATACCCGACAGCGCTGAATAACGCACTGCGCATGTTCGTTACGTCTTTGCTTATCTCTTGGTGGAAAATTTGTGAATGAACAAAATTTCACCCTTTCACCGATGAAAACAAAAATGTGTCCAACTGAAATTAGATACAATGTTGAAGTAGCTGTCCAACAACACAAAGGCTTTCCTTAACCACACAACGCGGGGCTTAACGAACGGGTTTATTTATGACACGGGAAAACCCCATAAATGCCAGCCATTTTAAGTAACCCGCCACAGTCGGCGCCTGTTTCACATCTCTGACCGTTCAGTATTATTCAGCGCTTTCTTGATACTCGAGTACAAACAACGACACCATTAACAACATCAGTACAAATGGAATTTTCAGCCCCTTGGGCCTTAATTAAGGAGGGAGCCTGGTCCCCATGGGCCCTTCCCATAAGTCCGCCACTGTTTACTTGGATGAATATGCTTAGTGTAATCTCGTATTCAGACCTCCGACGGTCAAGCGGAATTTCAGTACAAGCACGAATGAGATCCGCTGGGTACTGTAAGAAACAGCGTGTAACATTTAAAGGTTCTATTCTGGATCAAAACATAATGCACATTCGACAAAAGTCTAATCTGCCCCGAGTCCGTGTTCTCTTGCGCACGTGTATTCAGTGGGGCCTAATTATGTAAAGTGATATATATGATTGGTCGATCTAGTAAAAATCATTGCGCAACAGAAGATATCATAGTACGAAAATAACATAAAGTGGTAGTTTCTTGGTGTTGCGGATGGTGTGATCACCAAATGACGTAAAACAAAAGATTCAAAAGACACTGAACAATACCCACACCAGAACACAATAGCTAACCAACGATGGCTTCCGCAACACCAAGGAACACCCCATAAAGTTATACACGACTTCATAATGGCGGACGGCCCGGGTGGAATGGAAACTAGACTAGTAAACGAACCTAAGCATTTTCCCCATTCTCCGTCCTTATCATAGTCGCTAGTTGTTGCGCACCACTTTCTGCCAAATGAGTAAGATGTGCAAGTAAACATTCTTTCACCCTCATACATGAAAGGAAACACGCAGCATTTGTTGTCTGTTGTCCTTACTGTGCAATCTGTAAAACAAAACAAAAAATAAGAGGCTTCCGTTTTACCACCATTATACACGATATTTTAATAAAATAAAATGATAGACAAATGTGAATTTCATTGGAATCCTCAAGGTGGCTCTTACTTTCACTGCTTCCAGATCGAATTGGAATTTGGAAATGTTGCTTTTTGTTGAGAGAGGAAAACCGGAGTTCCCGGAGAAAAACCCTCGGAGCAAGGGAGAACCAATAACAAACTCAACCCACATATGACGTCACATCCGGCATTCGAAGCCAGGTCACATTGGTGGGAGGCAAGTGCTCTCAAAACTACATCATCTGTGCTCCCCCATAGATAACTTTCTGATTTAGGTATGTTGGAGATCCCAAGGAGGTAGACAAACGGAACATGTTTTGTTAAGATGTGAAACATGTTGCCCTATATTTCTTTATAAAGGTGGATGTAAATATGATTGGGATTAGAGGCATTTGACAATCAGGAAATCATGTATTTTCCCACAATTTTTCTGGCATTTTGTTTTTAATTTGTTGCGTGCACTAGTGTAAACGCAAATCACACTACGCAATTTCTGGAATGCCATAAGCATGTCTCACTGTTTCTCGTTCTTGCTTAAGGCCTGTTTACACAGGCGATTTTTTTGTGCAATTTTTGTTGCACTCGTCGATGCAATTTTTGTCGCGCGCAAGTTGCATCTTCAAATCGGCGATTTCAATGCGATTTGGGCGCGATTTATAGCGCGATGTCGCAGAGGTTTCGAACATAATGCAACTTGGCAGCGTTTTTGGGAAATCGCAGCAAATATCGTACCCGAATCGCACAGGAAATCGCCGCTAGTTTACACTTGCGACAGAAGTTGCATTGAAGAGCGCGACAAAAATCGCATCAAAAATCGCATTTGTAAACGGGTCTTTAAATAAAGCTGTTATCAGATCTAATATAACCGCTGGCCATAGGAAGAGACTATTTATCATTAATTGGGCTTTAGCTTTGACTTACTGGTAGGTGTTCCATACACCTCGACACGCATGCAAGGCCAGCTTTTCCATTCTTTGGGCACAAAGCGGACAAAAAGGGCTAAAACAGGTTGATCCAGGTTGTGTTTTACCATATCATTGGCATTCGTATTTCCGGGAAATACCTGTTAAAAATGAAGACGTTAGCTGCGGACAGGCAAAGGAGTCACAGACAGGGTGAGGATGTTCGAGGTAAGAATAAAGATGATACTTTTGAAATATAACAGACACCCCCAGCTGTTTAGACAATCTTCTGAAAATATACCATTTGTAGATCAATCAGTTTTATCTTACGAACCGTGAACAAATGAAAAAATCTCTTAATATGCTTTTTACTTGGGTATGTTTGTTTATTCATTTCAGATCATGTGATGTTACTCTAGAGTATTGGCTCTTACAAATTTTATCATATTCACGTTTATACAATGAATGCATATTTTAAGAAAGATGAAGAGACAATTCACAAGAGAACATCACATGATTTTAAATAGGCAAACAAACACGCCCAGGTAAAAGGTATATTAGGTGCAGTTGCACACACCACGGTAAATGGCATTTCACATGGTAGATCATCCCGCGGTGCATGACACTTGGGTTTAGTATACCGTGTTAACCAGCGGTTACACGCGATTTGTGATTTGCCAAGGTAAAAAAATTGTCATGCAATTCAGTGAATCACTTTTCCTTGCGGTTACGTGTTCATGTCAAACGGAGCATCGTGATTAGCTATTGTACCTTGGGCATCAAAACACCGTCGAACTTACCAAGTTAAATGTCATGGGCGCTTCGTGTGATCTTTTTTATGGATATGGATATTAATCACGGGAAATTTACCTCGGGAAATGTCGGTCACACTCACTAAATGCAGTTTCCGTTGGTGAAAGAGTCATTTACCACGGTAAAAGTGCCCCGTGTAACCGCACGTGACCACCTTCGTCATATATAGTATGTCGGATGGTCGTCTGTTTAAGAGTGTACCTTGTTGGTGCCATTTTGTTTGTATGTAACCCAGTTCTTTCTGTCCAGTGAAGTCTGAATCTCGTATTGCGTGACGTAATCTGTATCGTGCACTGAGGAGCCCTGTGTGGCTATTGCGCACACTCCATGGCGCTGAGGTAGCTCGACCTAATGAGGATACAAACGATTGCATTGTAACTGACGTAGATGTGTCACATCATCAAAATATGTCTTACAAATTAAAAAACATCGTGATCTTTTTAAAAATTAAGTCTTTTTCAACAGAAAAAAGTCTTTGTGATGTCCATCAAGAGAAAAACAGGGATTTTATCAGACTGATCACGCAGAAAATGCGAAGCGGTATTTTATTCTATGATAAATGATCATCATATCAAGAATCAAGTGAGAAAGACATATGAAAAAAAACTAGCATCAAACTAAGTTGAGTTAAGATTATTGGGTTAAAAATGTTCAAGAGAAATGTTAGAAGCATGCAGTGTAACGTGTAGTGTAGTTAACGTAACTTCAGACCGTTTAGACTTCAGTCCACGTGTTTTTCGTAAACGTTGAAATCTATGTTTAGTTTCTCTCTCTCATTGTCTCTACCTTCCACTCACGTAAATAAATTGTTTACACACAACAACAACGACAAATCCAACCCTCCCACCGAAATCAAACACTTTTTCTTTTTCTTTCTTACTGGGACTGACGCTCAATGGTTGCTCTCAGCACTGAACTTCTCTGATTTCCGGTTCATATTTTTACCTGGTATGTAATGCGCATGTGAACCTTATATGTTATGCGCATGTAACCTGGTATGTAATGCGTATGTGCCGGAATCTTGTATGTAATGCGCATGTGAAATGTGTATATGGAACTTGCGCATTATAAGTTTAATTATCATTAATTATTATTATTAACCTGAAGATAAGGATGCTTGTCTTTCTCGCCAGTATTCGGGCACCAAGATCCCTTGCCGTTATTCAGCCGCCCTTGAGACGGACTAAAATCTACATATGGTGAGTACCATGAAGATGCAAGAATTCCTCCTCCTGAGATTTTAGAGTTCTCCATTCCTAGTGCATTCCCTCGGCAAGCAAGGTCTGAAACAGGATAAAAATGAAGCAAAAATTTTAGTCCTGTTACAGGACTGTGATGCTAGAGCCTGTGCAAGGCAAACGGTTATGCTTTCGCATTTGTTTGTACGTAATTGAGAAGTAATAGAAACAAGGCTGAAATTGGTAAAGAAAGGGAAACTGAAGCACGCGCGCTTCATATCCATTGGTACTCTCTAACAAGAACTGCGAGCTCAAACAACTCGTACGAAAAGAGAACTTAAACTTGGTTACGTTGTGTTGCGCTCGTTTTCACGTCAGTTTGCGCTTGCTTTTCACGCATTGAAGAGGCTCACTCTAATATCGACAAAAAAGTGACGCTAAATAGTTGAGCAAGTAATGGGTCGAATTGTATGACTTAATTGTAACACACACAATTAAATGGTACAAAATGCAGAAATGGAATCCTGATTACCTGAAATGTTCTTGATTAAGGCGAAATAGAATAGTATAAATTTCATCAACAATATAATTCCGTCAGCAGTGAATTTTTTGCCTCGACTTGCGATACCATAACAGAAATGTGTATTGTGGATCTCGGAAAGTTAAGACCATTAACAAAGACTTGCTGGTATATGATATTACCATCACAATCCTTTTTGAACTTCTTGCATTGATAGTTGTTCCAGTATTCATACTGTCATGATACAAAAACAAAAATAAAGAGTAATACTCTAAAAGCAATTAGGGAATAGATGCAGTAATACATTATTTGTTTTGAGGAAATTGCCTCGGTAAAAATTTGGCCCAAGCATACATGTATTGTAATCGTTATATTTATAGTTTTCATCAAAAGAAAAAACACTTATATTTATTTCATATATGGATGTTATTGAGGTCGGCTTGGTCCATAAACTTCCAAAAAAAGAACTCGACCAATATTTCCCAATACGGACCGAACAAGCTAGTTCAATAAAGTTCTCATTGTAATGGCGTTTTTAAAGATTTGCCGATAAATTAATGCAACCATTCTCGGTCCATCTTAGCGGTCCGTATTGCAAAATGCGAACCGCTCAGGGAACCAATCAGAATGCTCCTTTTCATCATGGACCAGTTTACCATATAATAAATTAATTTGTTATATAGCTGGGGTTTTTCTCAATAGAACGCGCGCGTTGATTGGTTGATTCATCGTCACATGACATCTAACAAACAAACTGTTTCCCACCAATTGTGCTAAGCGGGCAACATTTGCGAAAGCGGGCAACAATTTTGACGTCAGAGGGTAACATTGCACTGTTGCCCGCTAGCGCACGTGATCAGACCGTGACAAAAGGTGGCATGATTATGATGGATCGAGTGCTCGGCGGGTTTTTCAAACTGTGGTTTTTTTTGTGTTGCTATATAACAAATCACTTAATGACTGATCCCTCGGGAAACAGTGAATTTTGTTTCCGTCGAATCTCGATGTTTCCCTCGACTTCGTCTCGGGAAACATCGAGATTCGACGGAAACAAAATTCACTGTTTCCCGAGGGACCAGTCATTAAGTGTTTAATAAATGCCTAGTTTATCACCTGACTCAACAATTAATAAGTAAACTGAACAACACGAGTCAAAATCGAACAAATTACTTATTTCCTGAAGCAGAGACTTATTTTGTTCACAATTAAGTATCAAAAGTAATTTCGCAATTGCTTTGGTTTGGCATTGCTTCGCTTTATGACTGGCTAAAAAATCTTGCGCCACTTTAGAGCAGTTTTCAATTGAGTGTGAAAAGTAATTCCACAATTTCTTTGGTTTTGCATTGCTACGCTTTGTGATTGGATAAAAAATCTCGCGCCACTTTCTCGACCAATCAAAAGTAAAACCAAAACCAATCTTGAGTGACTTGCTCGCACGCGTTTTCCTGCGCCTGGCGCCACAGACATGTAATTGCTTCGAGCTCTGATTGGTTCATTGGATTGTTTACGACTGCTGTGATTGGTCAGAGTAATTACTTTGGTTTTGGTTTTACCACACTCAATTGAAAACTACTCTATTATCAATCAGAAGTAAAACCAAAACCAATCATCACTAACCTTGCTCGCGCGCGTTTTCCGCCGCTTGGAACCGGTTTAACGCGCATTTGCTTCGAGTTCTGATTGGTTTATTGGGTTGTCTGTTTTGATTGGGCAAAGGGATTGTTTTGGGTTTGGTTTTATTACAATTAAGTGAAAACCGTTCTAAAAGGCACCTACCGACTTCTTTGAGTGTCCATAGTGCTCCACAACCTCGGTAAATGTGCAATCTTCCTCATAACATTCGGTGTCTATATTACTCTTAAAGAGATTCAAGAAGTTGAATGCATCTTTCTTGTCCAAAACAACCTTCTCACGTGTATTTCGAATCATTCCACCTACAAAATAAAATAAAATAATTTACAAGGAGCTGAAAACACTTGAATTGTCCCTAACTGATAGGTGTTATGCACTTAAATTGATTAATTTTGGTGAACGCGTCCGCTTAATTGAGGGAATACAGGTTGGTTTTACAGCAAATACAGGAAAAAAAATTAGGAACCGAAGGTGGTGTCCACTTAATATGGGATCCGCTTAATGCAGGTCTCACTGTTGTTCATCTTCAATTGCACTGACGTGTTTGGATGGTATAACATTTAGGTGTAAGCAAATTAAAGAATTCTAATGCAATTGTATTATGAGCTCAGGATATGGTCCTAATCAAATTCATAGAAGTAAGTGACGCCCACATGCAGTTGTACACATAAAATTAAGAAGGAGTAGGGTAGTGTTGGTGGTTGAGAAGAAGAAGGGGGTAAAGGAGACAATGGTTTCATGAACCGAAATAGAAATGAACTAAAACTAAAGTTTCTCAACGACTTTTCTCCCTAGTCATGCAGGGGCGGTTCTAGGGGAGGGGTGCAAGGGGTGCGCCCCCCCCCCCCCCCCTTTGAGATGACCTGCATCTTTCTAATATAACTAGTTCGCTTTTAAAATTTGTTTACGTCACCCTTCAGTTACGTCATCCTTAGAGGTGCACCCCCTCCTAAGAAAAATCCTGGATCCGCCCCTGTCATGCGTGTGGTTCCTGTTGTCCATTGTTGCCCACTTATTATTGCCCACTTGGCGCCTTTTTGTACACATAACAAAAGAAAACCAACATACCTTGACTTGAATCTAACAAGGTCAGAAAGATCACAAATGACAATAGCATCATCTTTTTAATGTAAGCCTAAAAATAAACAATTAATTATGAAAAATTATTATTTTAGGCGCCAAATCAACTGGCGCGGAAAGAATTAATAGTCAAACCTTTTTTTGCAGACAGACATCCACTCAGTCACTAAAATTTCATCGACTCTCGGCGTTATAAGGAATCTTCTGTACTGTGGACAGCTATTTGTATCCACGTTAGATAGATAGATGGGTAGATAAATGTGTCTGACCAATAGTTGGACACCATTGGGATCGGATTAGATACATTGCGCACTTTAACCCTTAACTCCCAAGGGTGCCAAAGACAAAAATTCGAGAAAAATTCCAAATTTTGTTTTGTAAAATATTGAAAAACAAATGGAACTATGCAAAAGTACTGCTGAAGAGGTTTCATTTGAATGGTCACACCATAGGATTTCGTCCACAGACTCAAAAGTTAGAACAAATGGTACCATGCAAAAGTACTGCTGAAGAGGTTTCATTTGAATGGTCACACCATAGGATTTCGTCCACAGACTCAAAAGTTAGAACAAATATAATGGTACCATGCAAAAGTACTGCTGAAGAGGATTCATTTGAAAGGTCACACCACAGGATTTCGTCAAAAAGACTCAAAAGTTAGAACTACGCTACATGTCTCCATAATTGACTCTGGGAGTGAAAGGGTTAACATCTGACAGTCGGTAGTTCCAGTCCTGGCGTGCGTTTCTCGAAAGTCCCGAAAACCTTTCGGACCACACCATAGGATTCTGTCCACAGACTCCAAAGTTAGAACAACACTACATGTCTCTATTAGTGACTCTGGGAGTGAAAGGGTTAACTGGGTGTCCGCACTAAGCGGGTGTATTTTAGAAAACGAAAAGGCCTGAAATTCCACCGTCACCAAGAATTCGCTGTCCACCATAAATAACTGTAGTTTGAAATTCAATGAAATATAAAGAAATTTGTTGATGAATAGAAAATTGAAAAAGACTACATTCGAGCCGTTAACGAGTTCTGTTATTCCCATAGTTTAGAGGTCTCATTTTCAACCGTACGAAATTCTACTGAAACAGTGTTTATTCGTCAGATGAAAGCTATCAAACAGTAGGTTTCCGTGGCGTTGATTTTGTATGCCGTTAGGCTTCAGTCAAAATAGACAGCAACTGAATAGAATTTTGAAGTTGGGCGGTCTTGAAGTAAAATGATATGGTTCGATTTGTTGTTTGACTATGGAGAATGGAACAAAGCTGGTTCCGAATGACAGAAGTCCTTTGTTACTTCAATAGATTTGCAATTATTATGTTTGACTTTTCAACAATAGTGTCTTGTGAAAGCAATGTTTACTTTTATTTCAATGTTAAACCAGCCAACGGTTTCTAATCCAAAAAAGGCGCAAAACGAAAATGGCGCGCGAATTAGTTTGTTATCAGTTTACCTGAAAATTAGAAAAAAATAACGATATTCGTTTTCACGAAGAAGCAGCTTAAAATTGGTATTTAGTATTCAGTTTTGAATAGCTTCTTATACGCATCTTAAGAAGTGAATTTTTTAATGAAATCATAGCGCAAATATAATTGTTTAAGCAGAAAATAAAAAGCAAGTAAAAACAACCGTACTTTTTTTTGAAGAGGTAAAAAATGAAAGGCAGTTAATAAGCAAAAGCTATACCGAAAAATAGTAGAGTAAAAAGTAGTAATGCTCGTTAGCTTACCAGTGCAATGACGGTCTTTGTCAGCTCTCTCCACGACGACTGCTTACACGAAAAGTAATTTGCACTATTATATTGATCAATTTAAGACCGCTGTTTACTCAGCATGACGTTAAGTACATGGGGTTATGAATGGCACTTTTTTTTAGCATATTTGCATGATAATACCTGATAATACCACTCATGAGCTGAACACGGAACCTAGTAACGCCCGGTCTGTAGTATCTATCCGATCTGACATATATTGTATACTTCGTTACTGTCAGCTTCCTGTCAGATTGTCACTGAATACAACCAACTACACCGGGCAACTACACTACGTCCTTTTTTCTCTTCCCATGTATATATTTTGTTTGTTCGCTGTTTACTTTACAATTAGCAAGTTTACTACTATATATTTTGTTTTTTCGCTGTTTTTCTTCGCAATTAGCAAGTTTATGATATATGTTATGAAACCTCATTGTTATAAGGCATTACCTATGTAATCTTCGTTACGTAACTTACTCTATAAAAATATTTGCTTAACAATTACCTTTGTTTTAAAATTAGTCTCTATTCAGTATTAGGAAAATTAAGTATATAAGTCATATAAGTAACTTGTAAACAATTTTTAATAGACGGAAAAGAAAGTCGAAAGAGCAGAAAGTTTCGCCGAGCTGAAGGACTGAAGATAGAAGTCAAGAGAAAAGAGATACGCGTTTCACTGCCAAGAGTCATTGGCAGGGGTCTTCCTTTATCGTGACAAAATAAAAAAAATCATTTTTCCAGGGGAAGCTAGCGTAGAACGGACGTAGTACCGACATTGAAGATTTGTGGAGTCTGAGGGAGAGATGTGTGGAAGATACAAGTTGATTTAGGCGGAGGTCGAAATTGTTGTTGTAGACGTGGGTGAAGATTGATTGGTGGTGTGTGCGCACACAAGCATAGACAAGCAAAGCCGGACAAACAAACAAGGACAGTTGGAAGGAAGGTTAAAAGAGATTAAAAAGCATGGTTTTAAGGAACAATTTACAAACATTTTTAAATTATTTATTACTGTTTATACCGAAGGAACTTTATTATTTCACTTTATTAGAATTCGATAATTTAGTTAGACTTAAAAAAGTAGGATTAAGATTAAAGTAGGAATTTGTAATTACAGTAATTTACTTTAGTGGTTAAACTTAAAGGCTTTTACGTTACTTTCGTGTTGTGTGTTCGTGGGAAGGACTGTGTATGCTGTCGGTCATATTATTCTATTTTTCTTTTCCGTAGGCACCAAGTGGACCCAGTGTGGTGGCGCGGATCGTCACACAGATGGGGCATTTTTAGGGCAATTGCAGCAGTCTTGCCTTAATCTTTTAAAATTTTGAACTTTTTTGTTCCAGATCAATCTGTCTGCCGTTGTATAATTTATCAATAAAGGTCACTAATGTTAGTGGGGAACGAGTGCGCGGTGCAGCGAGCGTGAGCACGAAGCTTCGCTTCGGAGAACTTTGGAAGATCTTCGGAAATCTTCGGAAAATCTTCGGTAGAGTCGTTTGCATAAAAAAATGCTCATATCTCCGCGCGCCCATGTATTATCTTCTATTGTTGTGATAGTCACGTGATAGTAGTTCACACATCGTGAAATTACCGATATAGGGGTGTGCGAAATGTGTGCGTAATACTACATCATATAAACAATTCCTCAATATAAAACAGTAAAACGTCTAAAGTGCAGTCAGTAAAATTGTCATTTTACAGGCCTCTTGTAGCCCGACGTTGCCTGTATTGTGAGCGAAAAAAGAGTTCTTTCGAACTGAGAAAATATTCACGAAGACAATTTGTAAATCCGATAATTTATAACATCCTCGACCCCAGAGCTCGTTCTTTTTGTGCGTAACCGAGAGAGAGAGTCCTGCGCAGACAAAACAATCCGACCGAAGACTCTGGGGTCGTTTCCAACCCTTTATGCTTCCCCCTACTTAGAATGAAAATATTTTAGGAAATTTAATTTTTTTATTTGTGTCAAATGTGTGCAAAAAACGACGACAACAGCAAACAATTTTGAATTTCCCGGTTTCATTCGCCATTATATTTATCGACTTTCTATTTCTTTTCGTCGCAAAGTCCAGGTGGCACAAACCAGCAAAACTCCACTGCCATCATGGCAAGGAAAAAAATAAGCGGCCGACTTTTTCGTCTACTTGCGTGTTTCACTTTTTCGTGGTGAAAATCTATACCCAATTGCAGACCAAAACGACTCAAAATGGCATGCCCGCTTTGGGGCGCAAATAACCATATAGCTTATAGTCAATGTATTAGAAAGTATGTATAAGTAAAAACACACAGCAAGGACATGTTGCAACAGAGCCGCAAGCGTTTATTATTCAGTATACATGTTTACAACAACGAAATACCAAAGCGCGCGATAAATCGCGCACGCTATTAACTAAAGCATATACCTCCCCAATTGGAGTATATTTTTAGCCCTTTTGTTCTTTGGCTACTGTGTCTTTTGTAACGAATAATCATTGGCTTAATCACTTGTTTCTGATATTGAAAGTGACAATTAAAAGACTTACCCCTCCCCCCCCCCCCTTATTGCAAGTTTATTGGCGAGGTCCACGAACTTGCAAAAAAAAAAAGGACGAGACCAACTGAATATTTACTCAATACGGACCGAGCAATCTAGTTTAACAAAGATATTTTTAACCAAAAATCTTATTTACTTGATTGAATGTAAGAAATGTAAATGCCAATACATCGGAGAGACCAAACGGCAACTTCAGATGAACGATTTGGAGAACACCACCGTTCCATCATAAACCATCATCAACTCAACGATCCCACTCCTGTCTCCCTACATTTCAATCAAGCTGGACATTCAATCAATGATGTTCTTCTAATCCCACTTGAACTCATACGCAGCAATCGTGACGCAGTAAGAAAGGCGAGAGAGGCTCATTTGATACACAAAGGGAAAACGTTATCTCCTCTAGGAATAAATAGACGTGACGAAACTCATTGACATACGACACCTAGTCTCCTGCACCAATAATAATCTATTGTTTTTATTTTCATAATTTCAAACTCTTATTTGTAACGAACTTTTAGTTTTAACTTCATTTTTCATTTTTCTGTTAGCCCCTGAAGAAGGTTTGTTTTCAAACCGAAATATTGGGCAAATTCGTTTTAATATATATATAAATTTTTGTTTTATTCTTTTATTTACTCCTTCATCGCCTTGCCGTAAGGATCAGTTTGCCGTTTTCTGATTTTATTTTTATTATATGTGGCTCTTTCGCACATTTTCCAACAGCAAAGGATTAAGTATATCTCTGTTGGCTATTGTACCCGCTTCAGAGGCACAAGTTAGGTACAAAAATTTCCGAAACGTTTTGGAAGGACACCCACCCTTCATACAGAAAATAGGTTTTCTTTTGAACATATTTTCAAAAACACAATTTGGTACTAATAAGATCAATTTTGTAGTGAGAGGTCCATCTTAGCGGTCCTGAGGGGCCCGTTTCTCGAAAGTCCAGATAACTTTTCGGGCCCGGTAACCTATTTTATGCACGCAATGTTTAAAATTTTACTGGTTCTGAAAGCCTAAGCAATAAAATTCAGAGTTGACGAAACACGTCGGGGTGGTTTGTAGGCTAAAAACTACACTTCCATTCTGTAGATTCTAGTTTTAAAATATAGCGAAACTCCCGGTAACTTTTCGGGACCGAAGCCAAATATTGAAATCAAAATCTAAAGAATAAAAGCGCAGGTCCTAGCGAACAAACCAGTCTATTTTGTTTTGCTAACTGATAGTTTTATCGTATTATCTGCAAAACTTTTGAAACCTCAATCTTCAATGAAAATAAAACAGCTTTCCGGGCCCGGTAATTACCGGGTCTTTCGAGAAACGGCCCCCTGAACACAAATCAGATCCCTCAGGAATCCAATTAGCTCCTTATGTGACTCCTTTTGTCGTGGACCAATTCAGTCACCTGATAAATTAAAATTGAACTCGAACTCGAACTCGAACTCAAACTCGAACTCGAAGTCATGGATTCCTCGATGCCAGTGTCTACCCTTTAAATTTGTAAAGAAGTTGATTGCATCCTTCTTGTCCAAAACAACCTTCTTGTGTAGATCGCGAAGCAATACACCTAAAATAAAGAAATCATTCACCAGGAACTGTTTACCTCAGTCGCATAAGCAAAATATAGGATTGGGTACCTCTTTGGCAGAAAATGTTTTATTTTAAAGGGGCAATGTCACCATTTTTAGTATTATTTTAAAAAGCCAAAAGACATATTTATATCAGTGAAAACCCAAAAATAAGGGTCCACTTTTGTTTAAAGTTATTCTACTAGTGCTTTAAGAGTAAAACTAAGTGTCTTAGGCTGCTGATTGTCAGGATGGAAATGGATTGCATCTTGAATGAATTGGGCTAATTTTTTTCAAGTTTATCGCTTCTTTCTTAGAAAACTCGCTAAAACTCTAATTATGGTCTAGTGTCTTCAAATATAAAAGTGATGCATCTTTTATCTCTCAATTTAGTATGGATTGCTTCCTTTCGGAATTCTTTATTTTAACTTCTTATGCTCCTGTGAGTCTTTGTCACGCAGCTGGCACCTTTTTATACGTCTTACTGGCACATAACAAAATGACCCAACTTACCTTGACTTGAATATAATGAGGTCAGAAAGATCGCAAACAACAACAACAACAACATCATCATCATTCTAATGTAAGCCTATAAATAAATAATAAACAATGGAAAATTATCATTTCAGGCGTAAAGCCCGAGGAGAGGACTCTGGAAACGAATTTGTGAGTCTCTGACGTCACTTTCGCTGGATATCTTTTAGACCTTCCGGACTATGCAAACTTCATGGCGGCCGTGCAAATGCGAAAAGTATAGCCAAAAAAAAGAAACCATTTCCGATGATCGGATTGAAAAACGGTTTAGACAGGTTACTAAATACATTATTTACTTTCGAAAAATTCATAAAACCGAACTTTTAAAATATAATCGAAAAAAAATCATTTTATCTGAAGTGGGAAAAACCGCGACGATAAAGCTGAAAGGATTAATACTGGAAATAAAAGAATTAAATGATATCAAGAGAACATATAGCTTTATGTTCTCTTGATGATATCCTATTGTCTTCTACAACGTTCTTCAGTAGGTAAAAAGAAAAACAATAGAAAACAGACACGATATAACGTAGTTAGTCTAATATCCGATAGCATCTTGTGGTATAACATGTATCATGAAAAATATCTTATACCTGACTGAATTACTTGCTAGTTCCACCACGGCATCCTAAAAGATAATACTAGAAAGACGTCTTCTTAAGTTTTAACAAAGTAGAAACCAAAACGAGTGAAAACATTTAGAGCTCTTTTTCAAATTTATAAACCGCACAGAACAATGGTATCCGCTTGCTACCAGTCTAAATTTGGCATTTCGTTTTAAAGATAGGATAATAAAACTACAAGCTAGATCTGTAACTCAAGATTTATTCAAACAAAAGATGACCTGCTAACCTCAGACAAGGTGTCTTTCTTCAATAAAAAGGGCAATACGCCCATTTTTAACTTATTCTCGGCAGGTCTTGTTGCGGTTTTGCGATCACAGGCAAATGACGCAAAACAAAAGATTAAAAAAACAGTAAACATATCCAGACCACAACACAAATGCCAACCAGAAATAGTTTTCGCAACACCAAGAAACGTCCCTATTCTCTGACAAGAAAATATTTTTCTCTGCCTAACAGTGGATCCCCGTCATACGACCACCCCTTTAATACGAGCACCTTGTTATTGAGGCTACTCGTTTTGGCGGAAAAAATCGAACAGCGAGAATAGTTGTCAGCGAGAGACCTGTGTGGTCGTCATCTCGAAACCCAAAATCAGCTAAATTGCTTGACTTTAGACAAAAGGTGTACCTGGAACAAGGTCAACCTTGTCATGAAATGCACGCAACTTTTAACATCGACGTACTTTTTTGAACATCAACGTCTTTTTTATGAGAAAAAAAGAAGCCATCATTCCTAGGCTAGAAACAATTATTTTTTTATAACTTTACCAAAAGTAAGAACAAATTATGGGAAAACAATATTTTATTCAGCTTTTTTGAGAAGAAATATGAGCGACACGTAGTTACTGAGGTGAACTTAATTTGTCGGTCTATGATTGCATTTATAAATCTTAGCCTTAAAACATAATCCTCTAAAATTTCAACTGGAAGTATGCAAAGCCGTAGCATTTACTTTATACAGCTTATAAAAGTGATATATAAAATTCTTCAAAACAACATTAACGGGCGAGCGGATGTCAAATCTAGAAACGCCAACAAAGAGGCATTTATGAAACAGCGTTGCTTGTCGTTATCTTCGGCTTCTAATTGACAGAGCGTGCAGAGAATAGGGGAAGTTGAAATTGTTTATCGCGACGTTTAAACTGCTATTACCGTTAGTCTTCATCGGGAAATGAGGTCAGGATTGTTTATGTGTCGCTATGTAGCGCGTTGGTTCGCTGTTATTGGTGCAACTTCGATCCTCATTATTATTCCGGCTATATGTTAAGTTGTTCCCGAATGGGTCCGAATGGTTATCGATTGGATGTTGTGCTTTCTGATTGTAGGCATCCATGTTTCGGAAATTTCGATTCCACTATATTCTACTGATGTAGCACGTTGGTTCGCTGTTATTGGTGCAACTTCGATCCTCATTATTATTCCGGCTAGATGTTAAGTTGTTCCCGAATGGGTCCGAATGGTTATCGATTGGATGTTGTACTTCCTGATTGTAGGCATCCATGTTTCGGAAATTTCGATTCCACTATATTCTACTGATGTTATTAGAATGAAGTCTTATGTGGATGGCCTCTTTAACTACTAGTGTAGGTCACGGTCATGACAATAAACTTAACCTCGTTTCAAATAGGAAGGTGCCCGGTCTCGTTTGCGTGTTCAAAAACGGAAGCCGTATGTCTCTGTCGTGTTCTTAGGATGTTGTTTGGAATGAGTCAAGAATAGACAAACTATGATAAGATTGTGCATATGCAGATTTTGTAATTGTAAATGCATCAAATGACTGCATGATTATGCATTGCTATTATTACCCCGTATTAGACTTACTGGTACAATTAAATGACTGACTATACATTGCTAAATCAGCATTATCAGTGGCGGATCCTGACTACATCGTAAAGGGGGAGAATAGGGGGTAGGGGGTAGGGGGGTAGGGGGGTAGGGGGTAGGGGGTGAATGGGGGTGAATAGCGGGTGTGAATAGGGGCGCGTAGTAAAAATACCTAAGTAGAGACCGAACAAATCTTTGGCGAGATAACGAACGGGTGGGGGCACCCCTCCGCCCCTCCCCAGCCCCTCCCCTGGATCCGTCACTGATTATTGTTACAATTTTTGATAATTGATACTTGTAATGTTACAGCAATGAGTATTCCCCTCAGTTTCAAGAGCACTGTTATGAAGGGGTCCTCGGAGAAATTGCTGACATTGAATTTCCAAAAGTAAAATAATTTAACTAGCCGGTGTTCTAACATTGAAATCATCTTCCTTACGTGAACAAAACATATATAGTTAAACTAAATTAAGACTCTAGGGCAGCTATGTCACGAGTATTTGGCTGTTCTTTGGTCAGAACTGTGCAATTTGTTGTTAAATGCCTTCACTCAAGCAGAAAATTATATTTTATCATCATCACAGACGCGATGGAAGAACATGAAAACTGAATTAAGCTTCAATTTATAGTGCACCTAACCCCCCAATTTTTTTGGCTTAATCAACTCTATGTACGTTGAAAAGTTGAATAGTTAAATATTTCTTGCTTTTAACGTCGCCTTAGTGAGTTATAGAGATTTGAATTTACAAAATGCTAATTAGATGACGTAGATTCGGGAATCATTCATTATACAACTACTTGTTTTTACCCCCAAGTAATATTTTTTACGAATCAATTGACTATCCACAGTTTATATTTGGTATTTCTCAAATTGATTTTCCTTAAGTTGTATACTGCGTATTGTTAATTGACGTAGAAATAATAGCAAATTCCCGAATCTACGTCATCTAATTAGCATTTTGTAAATTCAAATCTCTATAACTCATTAACGCGACGTTAAAAACAAGAAATATTTAACTATTCAACTTTTCAACGTACATAGAGTTGATTAAACAAAAAAAACATTGGGGTTAGGTGCACTTTATCAAATTACAACCATTTTCTGTTCGGGCGATCCGCAACCAAAAGCACCTACAGTTATATTAATATAGCACTTGTTAACAAAACTAGACCATTATTCAGATCATTTTAGGTTTTCTTTGCTTCAAACATGCGTTTTAGCCTTCCAAAGTACTAAAAAATGAATGGGCTCGTAACCTTCTGACATTTCGGTGAGTTTATTCTGGCGTCGTGGCCATGATGTCCAAAATCGATGTGAACGTTCTCGTTGTTTGAAGTCTTTGAAGACATATCTCACATTTGGTCGCCGATTCAGTAAATCGATCTGAAATCTCGCTATAGTTAAAGTATCGATGGAATAATTATTCTCACAAGTCTACACAACATTGAACACACTACAGTTCGTTCCAATATTGTTGAGTATTCCAAGTGTTCTAATTATACCAATTTGGTCCATCGTTTTTCCGGGAAAGACCAAAAACGCACCCTTCGTGTTTCCGCCTACATTAAATCATTAAAACGAAATCTCCTATTACGCCAGGCATTACGAGAATTGACTCTTCTTGGACTGTCTGCCTCTTGTTCCCCTGGACCTGTGGTTTAACAGAGACACATAAATAAATAATAATAATAATAATAAATAATCACTTTATTTAAGTGTCAAGGTATTTAGCGCGCGAGCACTAATTAGGGACACTAAATAAAGAAACAAATATTGCAAAATAGAACATAACACGTTAAAAATCCCTGCAACTGGCAGGAGGCAAACCAGTTGGCTATTTTACAAGCGTGGCTGAGGAGTTGGACTCGGGACTACCCCCTTGTTATAGCAAGAACAACAACAACAACAACAACAGTGACAAGAGCAACATTATCATTTAGAGTCAAACAACACGTTTTTCATGAGAAATCGCCTGTTCTAGGCATTGCATTAACCCTTTAATCTTCAATATCAAAACAAAAATTCTCCTTTCCTTTCCCCATTTGTTTCTTGTATAAGCAGGGGGGACAACAAGTCGGCGTCCGTAATAGGATAATGTCCAGGATTACACACAGTGGGGTGGGGGAGGGGCACGCTACTCCATGATAGTTATGACAAAATGTCCTTGTCTATGAAAGTAAAGTTCACCATAACTCATATAATTCTGTCTCAAGAACATGTATTTGTTAAACAATCACTTGCGTACAATCCTAGACGTAAGTTCCGTAATAGAGAATGTCCGTAGTTGTGGGAGGTATTTTCAGTGAAACGTATTGGCCAAGACGTAAACCAATGTCATAGGCAAAAGGCAGATGTTGATTGTATACTACTGCATAAATAGTATGAATAAGAACATTCTCCCGATTAATAATACGTGCCTGATGAATTGGGTTCAGCTTGACCCTGTGAAATCATCTTTTCAATTTTATCAACAACACTTGAATCAAGGTCGTTCGGGGACGGCACTTTAATGACGTGTTCGGATGATCCCAGAGCAATTTTGGTCAGCTCTGATTGACCGACGTTCGGTTTAATTCCAACAGCAATTATATTCAAAGAGGCACCCTGAAATAAATAAATTAAGATTAAAACAAGCCCCAAACAAGTCCCAAACAAGAACCAAAGTTACCGGCTACTTTCTCTATATGGCTACTGTTATCACGATAATGGAATAACTATACAATCGAGATATCCGTTAAAACTACTGGCTTTGTTTTTCCCTTCCCTCAATAGAAATGCCTGTATTAGGAAGTAAAAGGCAAAACAACATTCAAGTCGTCACTGGCTATCCCTTAAACCGAAGTCACACCTGCATTTGATGAATTTGTTCCGTCGTTAAATTCCTCATACAATCAGAATGAAAATCAAAGGCTCCTAAGAGCCAACACGTGAATAAGAAATACTAACGCCTAACGCAATATTGCGGAAAGCTTATGTTTTCACACTGACACGGTTCAATATTGTTTTAAAATTAAACGTAAGGATTTTTGACAAACGCAAAAAGAAAAATACAGTACATCACTTTCATAATATTCAGTCCAAAGAAGAAAGGAAAAAAAGCAAAAAAGCAAAAAAATAAAAAGGACATTGCGAGACTTGAACCTCGGGCCTTTCGGTCGTCATTCCGCGCTTTACACCATTCCGCCACCGTGATCACTGACTTTGAACCGGATAATTTAATTACTTTAAGGTAGATACCCATCAAAACGCGTGCCTCGGTTGAAAAATCCCTGTTGAGATCGATTTTAAAGACTCCAAATGCGAAACATCTTTAAGCTTATTGTTGCTTATATTCGTTTACAACAATTCGGTTATTGTTATCGCTGGATTCACGTTATTCTTGTCACAAAACGCATTCGTAACAAAGCATTAAGTCACAAACTTTACAGCTGATGGAAGGAGTGAGCGAGTTAGTGATGAGCGAGTGCTCATTTGCATATCTGTCTCCGTTACCGATAACCCGTTCATTACGCATGCGCGTATTCACGGGTTAATTAATTGCAAGACACTGAAATAAGACTACAGAAAATAGTACACCACCTATAAAACTTAAAATATGACGGTAAGTGGACGATCAAATACCCTCTTTTTACTGTGTTTCTTTCACTGTTTCCAACAACCCTTTCGTCTCTTTTATTTTGGAGTCTGGCTCCCCATTCTGTGGACCTGCTTGCTGCTTACCTTCATTTTGGGCGATATGAAGCTGTAGGGAAAAGATCCAGCATCGTTGTTCTCGGATGTGAAAACGATCAATACGTTTTCTCCCTCTGATCGGAGCCCGCATCCCTCGCTGCAGAATAGCTCTCGAGTGGCTTTCAACATGGCAAGGTCGGTGCGATGTCCCTCCCCAGGGATATATTTGATTCCCCTGATAATTCCCGACACGTCGACATCAGAAAACATCTTCAGAGTCATGACAAGGTCGGGTTCATCGCTGTACACGATGAATCCAAATTGAACGCTCAACCCATAATGATCGGTGATGGAGTCAACTAACTGTGATATAAATAGCTTCAGCTTCTCGAATTCGTCGGAAGTCACGCCGAATGAACTGTCCACTAGGATTCCTATGTCGATCCCTTTGCTGGGTGTTGTTGGTACAGGCGATGTCGCACCTGTATATAAGGTAAAATAATAATAATAATAATAATAATAATAATAATAATATAATTAATTTTCCCAATTTTCTCATAAAGGGAATTATATTAGAGTAGAACGAAGTATTTGATGGTCTCGCGAAGACCATTTTTAAGTTAAGTGTTGTGTCTTTAAGTCTTTTATATTTCCATCGCCGTGGAAGCTAAAGTGACTGACAACCCTGGGAAGTTAACGTATCCTGACAGCATTTCATCTGTTAAGGCGGATTTCCATTCTTGCGAAAATTTACGTGCGTAAATAAAACGCACGTAAAAAATTTCCACTGTCGCGTAATTTTTACGTGCGTTTTAAGTGCGTCAATAAAATAAGAGAATGAACGGCTTGCGTAAACGTAAAACAGTCTTTCAATTGACCCCGTCACAGGAGCGTGTCTCGGTCGGAAAACTGGTACCTACTCCTAGCAGGCGCATTTTCGAAGTATAAACAATCGGCTCGAGCTTTAATCTACTGGGCTTCCTTCCGTGCTTTCAAATGGCCGTGGTCTTCGATCTGTAACAGTATATATTTTGTTGTTTATGGCTTCTTTTTTTGTTAAGGCTGATTTAGACGACACAATGTTTGCCTAAAACTATCGCATGCATCCTTCTCACGCCATACATACAACACGAATCGCGTCGTTTAAATCAGTCTACAACTCGCTCACAACTGTTGCGTGCAACACGAAAAGAAGTTGTAGGAATTTGAAACATGTTTAAAAGTCCTACGACAATCGTAGCCACATACAATGTGATATGATGCGAGTAGTATACAATTTTCGCCTGACGCAAGCAGCACGCGCAACAAAAAATTGGCATGCGACAAAGTTGTGCCGTGTAAATCAGCCCTTAAGTAAATGCATAAAAGTGGAGTAAAATAACTGTTTCACCTGTTGCAGTGGATTCTTCAGTAGTTGGTCCGGACGTTATTGTTTGTTCTGTCAACAAAAGAAAACGCTAATTCGGAAGGAGGACTTACATATGAGACCCTGCCTGGCTATGCCATGCTGTTGAGTCCAAACTAGGACGAAACAGCTGTCCATGGCTGCCACTACCAGGGTGATATGGTTATGCGCATGCGTAAGGCCATAACAAGGAGGTGGTGTGGTCTGCTTTCTTGCAGTTATAGTTTGTCTAAACATTTGACTTTCTTCCGTGTTCTCAAATGGCCGTGTAAGTTGTTCTGTAACAGTATATATTTTATTGTTTATGGCTTGTTTGTTGTTAATTATATGCATAAAAGTGAAGTAAAATAGCTATTTCACCTGCTGATATTGGTTCTGCATAGGTGGGTTCTTGTTCTGACGTGTTCTTTTGTTCTGTTAACAAAAGAAATGGAAGAAAACGTTAGCAAAATTTGTTGTTGTGCATAGACTAATTGGTGTGTTCCAGAAGACAATGAGGGGCTTACACAGCTGTCAAAATCGAATATGATAGACAAACATTTGATCAATGATGATCCTTATGTTCCTGAGGTAGGTTACTGTGGAGGGATTGTCACCCTAACTTGGCCTGTGCAGCAAGGACAGGAGTAATACAGGGTGTGAGGAAGCGCACATGCATGGGGCATAACGAAAACGAGGAGGCAGCTACCTTTTCTTTCTTCCAGTGTCATTCGCACGCGGCGTTTCCGAAATCACGCCTTATATCATACTTTCGCTTCCTACAACTTGCTAAAGCCCGGGACAAACGGCAACGATAGTTGACGAGAGCTTTAACTATCTGAGAGCGCATGAGAGGGAGTGAGAATGCTTGAGAGTTCAAACCAAACATGGGCGAGAGTTCAGAATAGCCCTTTTCGCGGTTAACCTTTGTCATTTGCATTACAATAAAATTTAACATGATTGAGAGGCAATTTCGGGCAGAAACTACAAAATTGCCCAAATTGCCTCGCAACCACGTTGATTTTTATCGTAATACAAATGAAAAAGGTTAACCGCGAAAAGGGCTATTCTCATAGACTCCAAAGATAATTTGAGCGGATTCAAACTCTTCGAGAGCGGCCGCCGAGAGCGCACGAGAGTTTGAGGCCAAACGAGAGCGAGTATTCAGAATTGCTGTGGATTCAAACTCTTTGAGAATGTACGAGAGTCGCCGAGAGCGCACGAGATTTTGAGGCCAAAAGAGAACGACAAAGTTTGAACTTAGGACAACTCTTGTTCTCGTTTGGCCCGAACTAAACACAAAAATGATCTTAAATAGCTTGTGATACCTGTTGAATGAGGAGCTGTAGTTGTTGTCGCTGCAAAAGTAAATGAAGAGATTAATAATTTCGGTAAAAAAAAGCAGAAAGGATATAATTAGTATTTTCTAAGCAAGAAACGTGTTCGTGAGCATGCGTATGAATTATCTGTGAGTATGTTATCGGTTAAGGCAACTGTATAAAAGAGAACATGAAATTGTTATCATTATTATTATTATCGTTATTCCTAATTTTAGCACTTGAAATTGTTACTTAAATGGATTTAAAGGAGCTATGTCACTTATATTTGGTATCATTAAGGCAACAAGCAGCGGCAACAGACAGCTAAATCAACTAAATTTGAAACCATCCTAGTTTGCGGACCTCTCAGAAAATAGTTCCAAAAAAGGGGTAAGCGTATAAGCGTTTTCAGGGGCGGATCCAGGGGTGGTGAAATGGGTGAATTTTCACCCCCCTTTTCTGAGACCCTTTCTTTCTTTTTTCTAAAGTATTTCTCAAATAAATAATATTTTATTAAAATTTCACTCCCCATTTCAAAATCCTGGATCCGCCCCTGGTTTTTGCCACTAAAGCTCAATCACGTGAGCAAATTTGTCTGGGAGCGATTCGGGAAGAATTGAATCAAGCACCTGTCTAAATAAGAAAATCGTTTCTTATATTTTGCCTGAAATAATCGGGAAAGGATGAATTGAGTTCTAAAGAACTTGGTATGTACATCATATTTCAACTGCTGTCAGGAGCTTGCTTTATGCTTATTTTACTACTAACAAGAGGCTCCAATCGGCCTATACTCATGCGCATGCGTAAGAAAGTTTTATGATATATTTTAAACATGATAAGAAGATGTCCGACATGGAGAAGAGTTGCTCCTTTCATTCAGTCATCGTTCCTGCAAACCACGTTGTTTACTATTGAATGTTTTGTAAATGAAGGCTGTATCACAATGAAGCCAGTGATTCTTCTGAGTGTTATATATACCTAACGTGAACATTAGTAATGTAAGTAGGGTTGTAGGAGACGCTGTTGTGACGCTTCAGTAACGCTGTTTTACCGGAAGTGAGGGTAACCGGAAGTCACTAAACAGGAAGTGTAAATGGCAAAGCTATGAACCGGAAGTGCACAATTTAAAATATGCGTGCATAAATTTGCATGCAAAATCGTGACACAAAAAATAACAAGAAAAACGGAGCCGAAACCTTACCTCATGCCGCTTCGCGCATGAGTAAATAGGAAGAAAAACATGACCAAAAGTGATAAAAGCATAGAAATATGAACTAAACAGACAAATAACAGCTAAAGAGGCCAAAGTTCCAAACGAATGCGGGTAAATTTGATTTCTTGACCACCTGTCACGAAATCAGCTTTGATAAACTGTCAGATCCACTTCCATCCTTGCCATCCTGGGGGGTTGTGCCTAAATCATACCGTCCAGAACGACGTCGGACACCTTATTGAGACTTATATAACGTAATGTCGAAACTTAGAATTTTATTTTCAATAAATTTTTAAGTGTAAAAAAGAAAATCTAAAATCCTCACTCAGGATTGAACCTGTGACCTCAGCTAGGCTTAGGCTTACATAGCCTACCGTACCACTATACCACCTAGTTTCTCGGGTTGCTTAGTCCTAAATTTAACTATATAAAATGCTACTCCCAACCTCAACTGAAAGCTAACCAGTTACTTCGTTATATAAGTCTCAATAAGGTGTCCGACGTCCTTCTGGACGGTATGATTTGGGCTTGACCATCCTGGGGGCCATTTCTCGAAAGACCAGGTAATTACCGGGCCCGGAAAGCTGTTTTATTTTCATTGAAGATCGAGGTTTCAATAGTTTTGCAGATAATACAATAAAACTATCAGTTAGCAAAACAAAATGGACTGGCTTGTTCGCTAGGACCCGCGCTTTTATTCTTTAGATTTTGATTTCAATATTTGGCTTCGGGCCCGAAAAGTTACCGAGAGTTTCGAGAAACGGGCCCCTGCACATAACCTGCAAGCCACTGCTTCTGTTTTGCTCTGTGGAATCCCCTTATCGAATAGCCCTTTTCGCGGTTAACCTTTCTCATTTGCATTACAATAAAATTTAACATGATGGAGAGGCAATTTCGGACAGAAA
The DNA here is from genome assembly GCA_022457155.1 of Cladopsammia gracilis. Taxonomy (NCBI): domain Eukaryota; kingdom Metazoa; phylum Cnidaria; class Anthozoa; order Scleractinia; family Dendrophylliidae; genus Cladopsammia; species Cladopsammia gracilis. The sequence continues at coordinate 1,453,732 of JAJGOT010000051.1, read as the reverse complement.
CTACAAAATTGCCCAAATTACCTCGCAACGTAACCACGTTGATTTTTATCGTAATACAAATGAGATAGGTTAACCGCGAAAATGGCTATTTAGTTGTATATTTGGGGATATTTGGCAATATAACGTGGAAATAAGCTAAAGTGTCGCTTTAAGGCTGCACCGAAATGATTACTTAAGTAAGAACCTATTCAGTTGCTAGTAAGGGACTAGATGGTCTTTGGATGAATACCGAGTGATTATATGTCCATACCTTTTGCATATATCTCAACCCTCAGACATGGAGACACTTCATCCTCCAATGGATAAATACGAATATACTGTCCAGTCATTGGGTCCGGTAAAGACTGGAATGAAGGCTCATTAGCATTAGTGTTGCCGTCAAATATCTGCAAATGATCAGTTCAATTTAGGTTTATAATAAAACTTTGGTAGTAAATTAAGATAATATATCATTCACTTATCAGCCCGGGAGAGGGGGTACCCACGTTCTTTGTGCGTGTCGAGAAGGTTATTAAACCCTAAGGGTAGAGAAGTTTGAAGGTTTTGCTTAAGTAAACGACTTTAAACAGACTTAAGACAGACCTATGTTCATTGTGCATAGGTTCAGATTTATTGTCTCAGAATTACTGGTGTCACGTTATCTCGACTCTCTATAAGCCGGACACCTCTCTAAGACGGACAGTTGGGGCCGGTCCCGGCGGTGTCCGGCTTAGAGAGAGGTGACTGTATAATATATGTTAACCACTTGGCGACTTTTCATTTGTCCCATTGACGATCCATTAACACGAAAGTAGACAATTATTCAAATGGAGAATTTGACTCACTTTGATCATCTCATAGTAGGGCAAGGTGTCATATAAATAATCTATCTGAAGGAGTATTAAATCTACTCGCCTTCTGCACCAATTTCCATTCCGCACCGTCACCAATTGTAACTTCATACTTAGTAACCCAGGCATCAAACGAACTAATTCCTTGCGTTTCAACACCGCAAATCTCCATTTCGGAAGGCAGCTTGATTTGTAAGTATGCACCATCTGAGTTATCCGGGCACCATGCCGACGGGCCGTTTAATCGACCTTCGTAAGCAGCGTAATCTTGCCCAGCTTCAGTTGACGCTGTGAAACTCGAGTCAGGCAAAGATCCTCCGTAGACAGCACCAACAGGCTCACACTGCGCAACTATATAAAAAAGATAATCATAGAGGAAGGGTAAAAAATGCAAATTTGAACTGGTACGATCTCTTTTACATCACAGTGTAACCTTCATTCAGGAGACCAGGGCCATTGTGGAGGTGTCCCTTTAATAGCGGTGATGATTATAAAGATTATATGCGAGTTCTGCCGGCGGGGACCAGGAGAAGTGTCCCCTTCATAGAGGCGATAATTAAAAAGATTGTATGTGCGCTTTGCCGGACAAGACCAGGAGAAGTGTCCCTTTAATATAAGTAATAATTACAAAGATTGTATTGCGTTTTGCCGGCGGGGACCAGGAGAGGTGTCCCCTTATTAAAATTGTCTCTTTAATAGAGGTGATAATTACAAAGATTATATGAGCCTTAAGCTGGCCGGGACCAGGAGAAGTGTCCCCTTAATAGAAGTGTCCCTTTAATAGAAGTAATAATTACAAAGATTGTATGTGCGTTTTGCCGGCGGGGACCAGGAGAAGTATCCCCTTAATAGAGGTGATAATTACAAAGATAAATGAGCGTTTTACCGGCCTGGATCAGGAGAAGTATCCCCTTAATAGAAGTGACCCAAAGTAGAGGTTCCGCTGTATAAACAATTTGACGACGCTCCGTCCTTATAGCATTTTCCCTTTCCGTGCATACATAAACGAGAAAATATATAGTTATCTCCATTTATTTTATCGTGGGATCATGTGCGACTAAAGAAGAAGACGACAGCCGCGGCCATAGTCATAGATCTAATTTTATCCTGATGCTCTTAGGAAAGTGAACACAGTTAACAATGGTTTTACGGAAATTGTTCTCTATGTAACTAACTCATTTCAGCCGAGAATAATTTTGAAAGTAAGAGGGAAATGACAAAAAACGAAGAGGTAAATAATTCCGGGAAAAACTTTACCAAGCTACCGTAGAATGCCAGTTAAAAGCCCTGGGCTTATACAACTTCGCAAGGGGTTTTCGGTGGACTTTTTAGCCGGGGAGAGGCTTATATCCGGGGACGGCTTATAAGAGACATAAAAAAAACGTTCTTTTCGGAATGAGCTGATTAACAAATCGACCGCATTTTTCCATGGTCTATATTCTTATTTACCATAGAAATGACGTCATAAAATGCGAGCGCCGAAGTTATGAATGTTGAAAGTTAGTACGGGCACTTTGTGCCCCCCCCCCCCCCCCCACAGGCAAAATATGGTCAATAGAAGATTTTCGGTACATTGAGAAAGGATATGCATGATAAAGACGTGTTCACCATTGCGTCCATTGTGCCCTCACGGTGCGTTACTGCATGTTTATAGCATACAACAACGCACATAATTGCCGGTATCTGTCACGTTAATTCGCCAAAACAACCCAACAACGAGAGAACTTTCTGTAGCATGTCAACTAGCAGTGTTACTAATCCCAACGGATTAGATACCATAGTCGAACGTAAAGCCTCTTCCTTGTAAGGTTACCCTAACGGTTTAGCTGGTATACACTGAAGTATGAATCGAATTTGTTCGTCCAGAAAACAACATGTTAATGGTAACCGCTGTAAATAGATTACGTTAGCCCCACCACATTCGGCCGTTATGTATTTATAGCCAAAATGCCCACGTATTAAACAAACTTTCTTGTCAAATCAGAGTTAGAACCACCGCTAATCGTTATGTTAACTTGTAGTATACCTGATGTGCTTGGACTAGTAGTTTCCTCCTCTGATGTGCTTGGTGCAGTCGTTTCCTCCTCTGATGTGGATGGACTAGTCGTTTCCTCCTCTGTTGTGCTTGGACCAGTTGTTTCCTCCTCTGGTGTGCTTGGACCAGTCGTTTCCCCTTCTGTTGTGCTTGGACCAGTCGTTACCTCCTCTGATGTGAATGGACTAGTCGTTTCCTCCTCTGATATGCTTGGACCAGTCGTTTCCTCCTCTGTTAAAAAAAGGAGAAGAGATCGATTTCAGGGAAAGAAAGCGTGATATGGCTCAGCATGGTAATTGTAATGTATGGACTCTAGTTCGAACGAGTAAACAGAATACCGAGAATATCATCCGACAACAAGCCGTACCCAAAAGTAGCCATCTTTCTACCAGGACGGGGAATTCGTCAATAAAATATGCGGAAAGGTGCCAAGGACGGGGTTGGAGATGACTTTCCGAACGAAGTCGTCGAAATTAGAAGAAACTTCCGATTAATTCTTAAAAACTTAAAAGCCAGAATCCAGCAGAAAACAACTTTCGCCAACGTCGAGAAAGTATTATTGATGGTGTCATTTACCGTGGTCCTGAAAATAAACGCTTACCAATTTACGGTACGGTAGCCGTGCTCGTTATTATTTGAATCGCACTTTTAAACATCTGCAAACAACTTTTCCTCACGTTTTGTTTGTTCCTGCCAGGACTCTCCAAAATTAGCAACAATTAATTGTGCTTTGCATGAGCAACTGGTCTCTTATATTAAAAGAGGAATTCAGCAGTACTGCATTCCTTATTCATTAATTTTCTAATTTGCATTTTGACCAGTTGTTTAGGCTACTTAAGGGCTACTTAAGTAAACGAAAACAAAACATACACTGTTATTGTTAACAGCGATTGCTCAATTCAAATAAAATCTTAAGTTACTCACCTGCTTGAATTGGAGGTTTAGGAAGAACCTCTGCGGTAGAGAGAACATAAACAAACACATCAGGAAAATGCCGAACAAAGGATGTTCAGTCTTTAATTAATAGACATTTGGAAAGATCGAGTGGTACTTAACAAATGTAACAACACCTGACTTGTCCCCAGTCGTCTTTCTTGGCAAGACGCTGGAGACGCGCGTGGGGTATAGACGCGGAACGAGAGAAGCGCGACCGAAGGGGGGTGATGGGAAGGGGGAAAAGGAAAGTGAAAGACTCTCTCTCTTTCCTCCTTCCCATCACACCTCGCGCTCCCCTCGGCCGCGCTCCTCTCGTCAATTGAGAGACGACTGGGGACGAGTCAGTAACAACACGCAGTTTGATATATTTCGGTACAACAATAATCTGTAAGCAATGTCGGAAAAAAATTAAAAATGTATATTAGAAATAAATATCCAGGGGTTTATTATAAAATTAAAAAAAAAACTAACCTTTGCCATATACCTCTGCCCTCATACATATCCATCCTTCAAAATCTAACGGATATATACGAATGTAAGTGGCTTCTATGGGAACCGGTAGCACTCTTTTCGATACTGATTTGGAATCCTTGTTACCATCGAACACCTATTTCATTAGAAAAATAAACTAAACTACAACACTGAATAACAAGGTTCCATGTTCGTGCTTTATTAACAAAAAATGAATCAATCCTTCAATTTAAGAAATGGTAATCGCGCTGCGTGCAACCATCGAGTTATGGGTGGTGCTACGCGGGAGGTGCTAAGCATGAAAGAAGCGTAAGAGTTGCTCGAGGCGATAGCCGAGAGTAACTCTAGCTTCTAGAGTGCTTAGCAAACCTCCCAAATGCATCCATAACTCGATGGTTGTACAGCTGCTGCGTTTGCCATTTCTTTTATAACATAATCAAAAGAGGAAAACAAGTAAATCCAGCTAGCTTTCGTCAGCATTCATCCATGGGCAAATTTTAAATAAGATATTGACCAATCATAGGGTGCGCTTTACTTTTGTTATGCTATAAAAATTTGTAGGCCATCATAAATGTTCAATGAGGTGCGCGCGCAATGATTGGTCACATCGATCGAGTTCATTATATATACCGCCACAATGCACTCGCTCTACATTACGCGCGTGCCTATCAAGTTATAAAGCACATGCACATCTTATAATACTATCAACTGATTTCAATTTTGAAATTGCAATACTGCATTATATTGACGGCTAGAGTCGCGAAGCGACGGAAACCAATACGGAGAATATATTCGAAATCGAAATTAGTTTTGTGTCTCGAGTCAACAGTTGTTCAGACAAAAAGAAAGCAAAGCTGAAACTATATTGTGCTGATCAAAACTGAGATTTTCAATAGTGTAACGCCTTCAATTGCTCATTGAAACAAAACAAGCATATTCTTTAGCAATTACATTTTCTTTTTATATCTGTTTCTAATATTAGTAGGAAACGTTGTTTTGAAATATTCGTGCTAATCATCGTCTTATCATCATCATCATCATCATCATTATCATCATCATCATCATCATCATCATCATCGGCGGTTGTCGTTATTGTCATCACTATCATCAACATTCTCACCATCATCATCATTAACAAAAACAACAACAACAACAACGGTGATAAGATAAGCTGTTTTGTAAAAGAGAGATACCTTCACATTTCCATCTTCTTCCAGAGTTTGCCATCCTATTCCATCATCAGAGAACTTCAACATGTAAGCTGTAACATGTTCCGTCCCCAGACTAAATCCACTCCCTTGGGTGGCAATTGCACAGATGGTTTTGGCTTCTGGTATGTGGATTTGTAGGAACTCCTCCCCTGCTGTACTATCGGCGGCGCACCAAGCCATCGTTCCATTCAAACGACCACTGGATGGGGGGAACCTATTAAAACTCGTGGAGGATTTGAAGCTTGAACTTGGTAATTTTCCTCCATCTTCAGCTCCCAAAGGATTGTCCTCGCATGCAATTTCTAAAAGGCAAAAACTTTATCATAAAGAAATATTCTTAAGAATAACGGCCTTCAAAAATTTGCAAGGGCTTATTTACAAGTGTGATTGCATATTAACAAGATATTAGATTGTCTTCAACTGAAAACGTAGGAGAAATAATAACCGAGCATTGAAAAGACCCATTTTTTTCTTGTAAATGTATACATTCATGGTAAAACCACCTCCATAGATACTGAGTATGTACAAGCCGTGTTAAAGAATCTGTTTATTCAGATTAACGCGACAGTTTTTAAGCTACACTTAAACAAGTCAAATATTTTGTCATAAAAACAAAACTCTTTCATTTATTATGATGATGTCATTTGCATCTCACCTGTTGGTGCTGGAGTGGTAGAATGTAATAAAGATCCCATTGCTTTGTATGAAAAACAAAAAAGATAAAGCCAGGTTGGTTAACATTCAGACAACACACATACACACCCAAAAGAAAAATACAAGGAACAGACTTAACAGAAATAATACACTTTTCAATTCGTTTATAGCATCTAACTAAATGAGTAATGCCGGTTGTTCAATTTATTCTCATCATTATTATTCCCACTTTCACCCAATGTTTTAGTCAGAACTACCTTCTTTTTATTTGAATGCTGTTCTGCGTTACACGAGAAGCTAGCAAATATTCGCTATATACAGACAAATGCCATATTTTCTCGATTAACGCCGGGCCTCGAATAAACGCCGGGTCGACTAGGTCGAGTTTTAAATGAACGACCACTGCGTTTATTCAAGGTTCCGCGTTTATTTGAGGTACGGCGTTTAATTGAATTCAGTATTATGTAACTTGATTATTGCCATAAAAGAACGTAGTTTTACGTGAAATAAACTGCAGCGGCCATTTCACCTAACGATACGTTCCGTATGCTTTGTCGTAGTGAAAAGTATTAGCCGTTTTCAACTGCAATATCTAAATGCTATACACCTAATTGAAGAAACGTTGACCCGTGAAAGGCATATTAGGCCCCGTTTACACGGGTCCGGACAACTTTTTGCACGGACAAAAACTTGCACTGTTCCACCTTGCGTTTACACGGGACCGGCGGAACTAGACGAATTTTTGAACGGCTAAGTGTGCAAGTTTGCGTGTAAACACCGCTGCAATCTGTAACAGAATTTGCACGGATCCATGTAAACACGTGGTCTAGGAACAAAATTCGTCCGTGTAAAAATTTGTCCGGACCCGTGTAAACGGGGCCTTATACTCTAATTCTTCACGGGTTGGCTCTTAGGAGCCTTTGATTAGACATAATTTTAAGCTTACGTTTCTCCGTAAAAGCACTCAAAACACTCGGAAATCAATGCTGCAATGACTTTAAGGCGCCACAAGTTCAAGCTGTGTACAGCTTCTTGTTTTTGCCATTAATCACAAATACAACAACAGTATACAGAAATTTATAATGCATTAAAGATAAAATACACTAATCTTACTAAATTATTTACAAAATAAAATGTTGAAAGTGGTAATGGCAAGGAAGCCTATATGGAAGCCGGGAGCTTATAAACTATAGGCTTCCTTGAAAAATAGGGTAAACCATGCAAATTAAGGGTACTGAATAAAAAATTTGGATAATTTTTTTCTATAAAATAAAGAAAAGAAAAGAAGAGAGAAAAGAAAACGAAAACGAAAAAGAGTATATTTAACTAAGAAAGAAACCGATACTATAAAGTTAGTTATCTTCATCACCCCGGGAATCACTCCACTGTTTTTTTTTATCCGAGTTGATGGTTCGTATGAAAAGACAGATAAAAGTCTCAAGTTCATGCCCAGGGGACATCAGTTAAATTTGTAGTTAAATTTGTAGTTAAATTTTGTTACAGTTTATTCACTACATAGTCCCTTTGAAACTTCTCGTTTTGTTTTTGACTCAAGAATTTGGGAATAAAAAACGAAAAATGTGATCATTAAAAATGATGAAAAATTGCTCCTATCCAATAAACGCCGGCCCCGAATGAACGCCGGGTTCAAATAAACGCCGGGTCCGCGAGGCCGAGTTTTTCAATAAACACTCCCGTAGTTTAATTGAGAGAATACGGTATATCAATATCTAAACAGTAAAATGTCTCGTGCATTGAATTAAAACATTCGCGTTTTGCTTTCAACTGTCTCTTTCACGTCTACCTTAGAATGCTAACAATTTATCGCAGGCGCGAACGTTAAACGATCTGAGTGCTACACGATCTTAGCAGGACTGGCAAGCTACAATGTCACATGCAATCGTTTTTGTGATCTAAATCGGCAGTGTAAAAGATCCGATATTATGTCCCATGCACACTAGCTAGCAAATTGTTCTTTACAATCTTCTTTGAACGATGTTACTGAGAGACTGAAAAAGGTTTCGGACTTCCCCGTAGGAGAGGGGGGGGGGGGGGGTGTTGGGGCTCCCTTAGATCCGTCACTAGAGTGATACCTTACCGGGTTCAGTCGGTTCTGTTACCGCGGCCAAAGTACAAAATAAGTAAAAAGCACAAAATACATGTGTATATGTTCTAATGCGCTGTACATTAAAACTAAGCAATTAAATAAAATTACTAAATAGATTACGTTAACCCCACCACATTCGGCCGTTATCTATTTATAGCCAAAATCCCCACTTATTAAACGAACTTTCTTGTAAAATCAATTAACTCAAAGTCTGACAGAGTAAGAACCACCGCTAATCGTTATGTTAACATGTAGTATACCTGATGTGGTTGGAGCAGTCGTTTCCTCCTCTGATGTGATTGGACCAGTAGTTTCCTCCTCCGATGTGCTTGGACTAGTAGTTTCCTCCTCTGATGTGCTTGGTGCAGTCGTTTCCTCTTTTGATGTGGATGGACCAGTCGTTTCCTCCTCTGGTGTACTTGGACTAGTCGTTTCCTCCTCTGGTGTACTTGGTGTAGTAGTTTCCTCCTCTGGTGTGCTTGGAGCAGTCGTTTCCTCCTCTGGTGTGCTTGGAGCAGTCGTTTCCTCCTCTGGTGTGCTTGGTGCAGTCGTTTCCTCCTCTGGTGTACTTGGACCAGTCGTTTCCTCCTCTGGTGTGCTTGGTGCAGTCGTTTCCTCCTCTGGTGTGCTTGGACTAGTCGTTTCCTCCTCTGGTGTGCTTGGAGCAGTCGTTTCCTCCTCTGGTGTGCTTGGACTAGTCGTTTCCTCCTCTGGTGTGCTTGGTGCAGTCGTTTCCTCCTCTGGTGTACTTGGACCAGTCGTTTCCTCCTCTGGTGTGCTTGGTGCAGTCGTTTCCTCCTCTGGTGTGCTTGGAGCAGTCGTTTCCTCCTCTGGTGTACTTGGACTAGTCGTTTCCTCCTCTGGTGTGCTTGGACCAGTCGTTTCCTTCTCTGGTGTACTTGGACTAGTCGTTTCCTCCTCTGGTGTGCTTGGAACAGTCGTTTCCTCCTCTGGTGTGCTTGGTGCAGTCGTTTCCTCCTCTGGTGTGTTTGGTGTAGTCGTTTCCTCCTCTGGTGTGCTTGGACTAGTCGTTTCCTCCTCTGGTGTACTTGGTGCAGTAGTTTCCTCCTCTGGAGTGCTTGGACCAGTCGTTTCCTCCTCTGGTGTGCTTGGACCAGTCGTTTCCTCCTCTGGTGTGCTTGGTGCAGTCGTTTCCTCCTCTGATGTGCTTGGTGCAGTCGTTTCCTCCTCTGGTGTACTTGGTGCAGTCGTTTCCTCCTCTGATGTGCTTGGTGCAGTCGTTTCCTCCTCTGGTGTACTTGGTGCAGTCGTTTCCTCCCCTGGTGTGCTTGGACTAGTCGTTTCCTCCTCTGGTGTGCTTGGTGCAGTCGTTTCCTCCTCTGGTGTACTTGGTGCAGTCGTTTCCTCCTCTGGTGTACTTGGTGCAGTCGTTTCCTCCTCTGGTGTACTTGGGCCAGTCGTTTCCTCCTCTGGTGTACTTGGACCAGTCGTTTCCTCCTCTGGTGTACTTGGAGCAGTCGTTTCCTCCTCTGGTGTGCTTGGACCAGTCGTTTCCTCCTCTGATGTGCTTGGACCAGTCGTTTCCTCCTCTGGTGTGCTTGGAGCAGTCGTTTCCTCCTCTGGTGTACTTGGTGCAGTCGTTTCCTCCTCTGGTGTACTTGGTGCAGTCGTTTCCTCCTCTGGTGTACTTGGTGCAGTCGTTTCCTCCTCTGGTGTACTTGGTGCAGTCGTTTCCTCCTCTGGTGTACTTGGACCAGTCGTTTCCTCCTCTGGTGTGCTTGGAGCAGTCGTTTCCTCCTCTGATGTGGATGGACTAGTCGTTTCCTCTTCTGGTGTGCTTGGACCAGTAGTTTCCTCCTCTGGTGTGCTTGGACCGGTCGTTTCCTCTTCTGGTGTGAATGGACTAGTCGTTTCCTCCTCTGATGTGCTTGGACCAGTCGTTTCCTCCTCTGTTAAAAAAGGAGAAGAGATCGATTTCAGGGAAAGAAAGCGTGATATGGCTTAGCATGGTAATTGTAATGTATGGGCTCTAGTTCGAACGAGTAAACAGAATACAGCGAATACCATCCGACAACAAGCCGTACCCAAGAGCCCCCATCATTCTACCAGGACAGAGAATTCGTTTATAAAATTTATAGCTGCATGTGAAACTATTGTTTCTCAGAGACATCGTTTTATAATTGTTGTGCAGTTGATCACTAAAGAACCATCTGTTAAATATTGAGGTAGTGGTTGACAACGTGAATGGAAATAGGAATGAGTTTTAATCCTACTTTTCGTTTTGTTAATTTAAAAAGAAAGTGGTTTGAGACCAAGAATAGGCCATTTTGATTATTAAATAGTTTTTTCTTATAATAATGTTCTAACAGATGATTTATCTCGCCCTCTTACTGTGACTTGCTCAATACTGTGGAATGTTGACCTACCAGATAAAGTTGATTTCTTTAGTGCTACAGTAAAAAAGACAAACAAAATGCTAGTTTTGTAAAACAAAGAAAATAATATTTATGCCGATAAACTGTTTTGATCGCAATGTGGGAGCTCTGTGTGGAGTCGCACTAGTTTGCTGAAGCTGATAAACACGTACACCACAGAAAGCACTCTCAAATTGAAGTTTTACGGACCCTGTTTTCAAGTGGCGTTTTTTATTACCTTATTCGTACTAATTTTCGCGGACACTTAATTTCGCGAATTTGGAACACGAATATTTCGCGAGCATTAATTTTCGCGATGTTGCAAAAAATGATAAATTTTGGGCATTTAATTTCGCGAAAATTGACAAAAGACAGACTTAGAAAACCGTTTTTTATTGAATGATCACTTAAATGATGATTGATTTGCAATCATGATTTGCAATTAGGTAATAGAAATAGCGTTTATAATCAGACTAATCAAGCAAATACTGCAAATCAATCAAATGCTAACGTTAATCATTGATTAAAGCAATTATAGAAGTGTATTAAATTTCGCGTGTTTAATTTTCGCGTATCCTAATTTTAGCGAGTCTTTAATTTCGCGATTTTTTACAAATCGCGAAAATCGCGAAATTGAAGCCTCGCGAAAATTAGTACGAATAAGGTACTCATGCGCGAAGCGGCATGAGGTAAGGTTTCGGCTCTGTTTTTCTTGTTATTTTTTGTCACGATTTTGCATGCAAATTTATGCACGCATATTTTAAATTGTGCACTTCCGGTTCATGTCTTAGCCATTTACACTTCCTGTTTAGTGACTTCCGGCTACTGTCACTTCCGGTAAAAGAGCGTTACTTACGTGTCACGACAGTATCTCCTACAACCCTACATACATGACTATGTTCACGTTTGGTATATATAAGACTTAGAAGAATCACTGGTTTCATTGTGGTACAGCCTTCATTCACAAAACATTCAAAAGACTTTATTACGTATGCGCATGAATTTATGCACGAATATTTTAGTGCACGCGAACTCTCCCCTGCCTCCCATAGAAAGTTATTTTTGCCTCCTATTGTTATAAAAGGCTTCGGGAAGGTTGAACCAATCAGAATTCGTCTACTGAGCACATGTCTGGGTTTAGGGGGTACAAGAGAGAATCGGTTTGTCACTCAGAGAAGACTATCAGATTCAAACAAATATGACCTCTTCTTTTCAGAAGTTCATTTTCCATTACCAAAATGTAAACATGCCTTTGAAGACTTCGAAATGGAAAGAAAGAGTCCTTAAGACGATTTGTATGCCTTTGAAGTGGCGGTTAGAGAGCTGAAAGCGATGGAATCGTCCTGTGAGGATCACAAAGCGAGATACAAAGCGAGACATGTCTTCCTACAGAATTCACACTCGAAGCTAAGCACGAAGCGGCAGACTTTACTAAGAATTTTCAAGCATTCCTGGAAAACTACGGTAAAGAAAATAACATTTTTAAATGTCCATTTACTCTGTAAGAAACATTTCATAGACTGTTGTCACTGTTTGTTTTTCGACATGTGCTAAAATTTGCTTGCGTTGCTGACACGGCTTCCTCGATGCGATAATTTAACGCATTTTGCTCTTGAGACTAAACTAATAGATATTTGAATGAAACGTTCAACTGATGAGAATTCGTTGTCCTTTTTCCTGTGTAAAGGCAAATTGCGATTAAACTTGTTCGAATGTTTTCTTCGTGAAGCCAATAATCACGCTAGTAAATATAATTAAGTTAGATGGCCGATGGCGGGAGGGACGGGGGGGGGGGGGGGGGGGGGAGTCTAGTGGGCCAGGAAATCCGGGCGGAGGGGGAGGGGTCAAACAGTCTTGCTGTCCGTCGGTTGGGAGGGGGGAGGGGTGGATTCTTTCTGGAATAACCCAATGAAATAGAAATAATTCACGGTTTGGGAAGTATTAGACTAGTGTGGGTTTAATCAGGAATCAACAAATTAAATATTCAAAGCGAGTACAAAAAAATTGGTAGCTTAAATCAACATGTCTTGTGTGATGGTGCAATGTGTGTCATGCAAAATTCGTTGACGGGGTAAGGGTGCGTGACCCGTTTAAAATAAACCGAAAAAACTTTCTTACGCAAGCGCATGAGTGTAGGCAGCAATAGTAGCCTCTTGTTATGGAATAAAAGCGCATTAACAAAATGTTACTCAAAATATCATGTTTCAGCAAAGGTGGGGCGAAAAAGACGCCACCCTGTCTAGATTATGACACTACGCAGCATAAAAATGCATCCAACATATGGCATCGTAGGAGTGGAGGGTGGGAAACAGTATTCTACCCAAGAGGTCTAATCGACTTGACGCTGGAAAGCAAGAGGGAAATACGGTATTAAATGATCACTCTTTCTACTCGCACGAGAATACACGCAATGCACTGTGATTGGTTGTTATAGGAACTATCGTAAACCACCATCGGATGCACAAATATGTGCAAAGACTACACGAGATCATTGTATCGACATAAATAGCTTTATTCCGTGACATTAGGCTTGGTAATTGATACGAATGTAGAAAAAAAACACAATGGACTACTTACGAGTCGTAGTAAATCCTTTTGGTCCTTAAAAAGAGAATAAATGTTATAATTGTGACGACTTTTATGAAATGAGGTTAAGGTGGCTCCCAACAGTTTCCAGCACTTTTCAAGACTTAGAATTTAACGGGTCATTATAACCACTCTTTATCAGTCGAAAATTTAAGGTGGCTCTGAACCCCTCTTACAGAATGTTTTTAATCTTTGCCAAAAGTTGCTTCTTATCCTACTGATCGAAATTCGACAACAAAAAGTGGGGCTCGCCGAGTCATTTTTTGAGTTATTAACGCTTAAAGCTAAAATTATGGGTGTTTTCAGCACGTTATACTGTTGCTATAGTAACATATTGTGTCGCAAAAATGATAACAACGTGTTCACCAATCATTAATTGGGCATTCGTTTGATATTATGATTGTAGCATCAACTGATAAAGAATGGTTTTAATGACCCATCCAAATCTAAGTCTTGGAAAATGCTGGAAACTGTTGGGAGCCACCTTAAAATATAAAAATATACAAATGCACCTAAGTTCAAAATGGTGGCCATTTCTTTATTCTTTTACAGGCAAGGTAATTGGCCCTCGATCTTTGCCTTCTTGGCATGCATATGTGCAAAATACAAAATAATTTTCGCACGAAAATGAGGTAAATAGAGCTAATTAACAGGTTATCATTAGATAACATCAACCTACACCACCTCGGACACTTATTGAGAATTATATAACGTAATTTCGACACTCAGAATTCTATTTTCAACAAGTTTTAAGTGTAAAAAAGGAAGTCTAAAATCCGCACTCAGGATTGAACCTGTGACTTCAGCTAGGTTTAGACATACTGAGCCCTCGTTACCAGAGTACTACATGGCTTCTCAGGTTGTTTAGGCCTCAACTTAACTATATAGATTAACCCTAACCTTAACTAAAAGCTAACCAGTTTATCCGTTATATAAGTCTCAATAACTTGTCCGAGTTGGTGTAGGTGTATATCATCTAATGCTAACGTAATAAACGTATATAGTATAAAATAAAAATAATAAATTGGCCGCCATTTGAAATTAGGTGTATGACGACCTACCAACTATACTAGACTTACTCCAAGTCTCTCGTTTCGCTATTGGGTCCGCTGTTCATTAGGGAAGACGCGCGCGGGCTCTAAAAGCAAGATGGCTGCTGGTTCGAATTCTGCGGAACGACCAACTTGTATTATCTGCAGCGCGCCAATTCCAAATTTTGACGTCACTGGTGAATTTTTCCACCAGTAAGGTAACAAAGGTTGGCCAATGAAATTCAACTATTTTTTGCCGCCGTCAATCACTCTATTAATAATTCTAGTGCGCTTCCATTTTAATCTGCGTCTGCACTCGAACATAGTTTTTGATTTTACTTCGAAATATTGAATACAACCAAAAATTGGTAACGGAAACAAACCACTAGAAGACAGCAATAAACATTATACAATACCTCTACGCGCACTTTGATTGGCCATTACCTATGAAGTATTAGAGTACAGACGCACAGTTGACGTCATGGAGAATTTGTTTTCTCTGTTTCGTCCAACATGGCGGACAGTTTTGAAAATGGAAACGAGATTATTCCGGAAAGGGCTAGTGAAGGTATCTAAAAAATGTTTAGCAGAAGCGTTTGACAATTAAAAACACGAAACTGAAGCGAAAAGTAGTTTTGTTGACTTAGAAAATCAAAACTTGGAAAAAAATAATCGAAAAGTCATGACCACAGCGAGTGCTACGAGGTTAATTTTTCTTCCTTGTTATTGTATAAAACAAATAGATTCCATTTTTCCGTGCGTCTGTTTAGTTATAGATCACAGAAGACGTTAAAATGTCGTAAGAAAATCAGTGAACAACTCGCCTGCGGCTCGTTGGCCACCCTTTTGTTCTTACCACATTTTGACGTTATCTGTGATCCTTAACTGAACAGACGCACGGCAAAATGGATTCTATTTGTTAAATATTTAGCCAAGCTAAAAATATTTATAATATACCAAACCAAACATACACGAATGAATACACATCACCGCAAGAAAATACCCCAGTGCGACTGAAGTGATGCTAGTTTTCGCGCCAAAAACATCAGCTGGAATTGATTTACTGCAGGTTATTAAAACACGAGTCACTCGTTTCAATTCTATGATATTTGCTTTTTGCGTTCCTATCCCCCCGGGGGAGGGGGGAGACTCATGTAAAAATGACGGGGGTGCTCGTCGAAAATTTCCGAAAAACACCCTAAAAGGTATCAGAATCTCGCTTGATGGGCGTGGCTCAAAGGGGTACCAATTCTAAAACAACACATGTCATTTTCGGCTCAATACCCTAAAAGTACCGCGGTGGTCATTTTAGTTTTAATACCCTAAGCGGTACCGATCTACAAATTTTGACCCCTAAAAGGTACGACGAGCACCCCCGTCATTTTTATATGGGAGTCCTTTCCCCGGGTTCCTATCCCCCACATATTACGTGCGTTTCCCACTTGTGTGAAATCAGCTTTTCGTCTACGTGTCCCAGCCCACTAACACAATCCCTTCGTTGCACAGAAAATACGAGCGACGTGGAACAAGTCTACAACTGTAGTTGATTCTCTCGGTGCTTAAAGGGCCGGGTGGGGAGGGGGTGGGGTAGGTCTATGGATTGGCGGGTTTTGCAAATAATTTTGCCCGGATTTCGGATTCAGAGTAAAATTTTGACGAATTTACGGCACCTGCAATTGCAGTGTATTGTGTTTTTAACAACCTTTTGGGCCGGATTTTGAATTTTCCTTGATACAAAGCTAGGATTGTCATGGCCGAGAAGTTCGGTTACCAGACAAGCTCGCCCGATGTCACGCATTGGAGGCAAATAGAAACTCTTTCAATAAGTCTCAAAAATCCACAAGTCAAATACTTAACGGATTCGGATTTGGGCTTTTTTGCGGCTCAACGGACCCCCCTCCGTAAAGTATCAAAACAGAAAAGAATATCACAAATACAATAAAAATGAATATTTAACAACTTTTCTCACCGAAGTGGAGGTGACTTGTTAACTATTATACCGCAAAAGCGCGCGTGATATCGCCTAATTCATAGCCGACGAGGCCAGTTTTAAGAAAAAATATCGAGGCCGGTCCGTCATTTTTCCATTCTCTTGTCAAAATGCGAAATTTGCCTCCATCGTTGGATATACGTTATGTAGACATAGCGTATATCGATAACTTTTTGACCATATTTGGGCAGTGTTTCAATGTGTTGAATTATTATGATGGATATTTACTCAGCCGCGAAGCGGCGAGGTAAATATCCGCCACTGGCCACCGACACTCAGGTGAATAGTTGTTTTAGTATATACTAAAACATTGAGATAATATAGCACGAAAATCATGATTTTTTAACTCATTTATTCCTGTCAACGATTACAATTTTCGCGCGTAAATTGCTTGGAGGTGAATAGCACTTGCTATCCCGAGTTTCAGTAGCCAATCAGAGCGCGCCAACAACGCTATCCGCTGTTTTAGTATACTAAATTATAACGCAATTAATTAATTATAACGCAACAAAAAAGTAAACTTTAAAATTAAAACAAAAAAAAAATATTTACCATTTGTAGTAAATTCTTCTGCTGTAGTAGATTCTTCTGGTCCTTAAAATAAAAAAATTGAAAAGCGATTTTATGTAAACAATTTATACTCGCGTCGCCTTATGCAAATGTGTTTGTGTATTTTTGCATCAGTTTTTGATTTCCAAATCAGTTTCTCGGGCATTTTTTGACAAGCAACAACGGTAAGCTTATTTTAGTCTATTCTGAAAATAGTCGTAATAGTTATTCTAGACAGAGAAAAAGTTGTTTTGTGAACTTTTGTACGGTCTAAATGTACTGTGCAGACGGTCGAGTAATACTTGTTTTGAGAATTGCTAAAATTGAAAAATAGCCCGGTCGTCAATCTTATTTCTTGTGCTTCCGACCTTTCACCTAATTTAAGTTTCATCTTAGTTAAGCGTGTTCAGAGGGTCTTCAGAGGGCGACGCTGTTAGGCCAAGCCTAACTATATATATTATGTTATATAGTTACGATGGTGATATATAATCTTTACAAGAATAACGACGTTCTCTAGATCGGGATGCTTAATGTCCCACACTTTTTTAGTAATCGTAGTTTTACAAAATGTTAAATTTAAATTGTTTGCTCAGACAGAAAAAGACATTAGATTCGCATTTGTCAATTTGAGTGTTTTATTCTTGTGTCGAGGCAAACAGATAGGTCACTAAAATTAAATTTTAAATTTGTTTTCAATGTTAAGGCAATACACATAATACCCCATATGCACGGAATCGCTATTTATACGAACAGAACTTTTAACATGCACGTGTTGTCATTTACAATTTTGTAATATATATAGATAGCCCAAGCCTAACAGCGTCGCACTTTGAACAAGCTTAATTAAGGTGAAACTTAACCAAGGTGAAACTTAACTAAGGTGAAAGGTTGGAAGCACAAGAATTAAGATTGACGAACGGGCTATTTTCAATTTTAGCAATTCTCAAAAACAGTATTACGCGACTGTCTGCACAGTACATTTTTATAGACCGTACAAAAGTTCACAAAAACAACTTTTCTCTGTGTAGAATAACTAGTACCACTAGTTTCCGAATAAAATACAGTTTTTGTTTGTCAAAAATTGCCCGAGAAACTGATTTGAAAATCAAAAATTGCAAAAATACACAAACATATTTGCATAAGGCGATACGAGTGAAGATAGAACTGTACTATAAAATCAAAGTCTTGTTTTGTTTACATAAAATCGCTTTTCAAACTATCTAATAAATGAACAAACACATAAAAATGGACAACACAATCTTATTTCAAAAAAATTTATTCAAATCTCCATTAGTTTACGTTTAAAAGCAAAACGCGTACCATTTAAGCTTAATTATAGCTCATCGAGTTCAAGCTTTCTTCGATGAAATTCAAGAGATCGATACAACTGAATTTAAGCACGTTTTAAAATCAATTCTCCAAAACTAACAATAACACCAATAAAAAGTCACTCACAGATTGATATCAACATAAATTCTCATCGAAAACTTCATCTGTTTTACCTTTAAGTCCCTCTTTAAGTGCTTGGTTCTGAAATCCGTAGAAAACAAATATCTCCCGCATTGATAAAAACGTAATACATGAAGTTCCTCGAAGCAAGATTTCATCCCTGAAAGCTCGTCTTTTTCCACTAAAGCGGCTTCTGAGTATCCCTTAATTAGTATCCTTGTCTTGAGTAGCAAACCGCGAAATATTAAGGGAAATAACGCCTTTAATTTCAACGGTTTTCTCCGCTTAGTAAATTCACAGCAAAACATCAAAGTGTTTTTCTAGCTGACGTGACATTCGGCCGTGTAACCGCGCGAAAAACAAAGCCTCGCTTTGGTTTCAACATAACGTCGTACGCGCATGTTTTGCGACGTCATACGCGCCCGCGAGCTAGTCCTGCGCGAAGGCAAGCTAGTCCTGCGCGACGGCGGCGGCGGAGGTCGGGCACACGCGCGCCCGCGAAACATTCCGCTAGCCATGACCATGAAAAATGACGGGCATGGTTCTATGAGTATGGAGCTGCGCAGCCAGGCCTTCGGCCTGGCAAGTGCTCCGCTAATAATGAATCGTTGCATTGTATGACCTCTGAAGTAAACTTCAGGGGCGGATCCAGGATTTTTTTATGGGGGGTGACTACAGGTATATGCCTAAGTTTATTATTTTTTTAATTGTTGCAATTTAAAAGAAAACTGTTAAAACCGATGCAGGGTCCCGTGATTAAGATTTTGAACAGGAGAGCAATGAGTTTGAGCAGGTAGGCACATGATTGGAAGGGCCGAAGGCCCTTCCCCTCTAGGGGAGTCCGGGGGCATGCCCCCCGACAAAATTTTTAAATTTTAGTCTCCCGGAAATGCATTTTCCTGCATTTTAAAGCATGAACTTAAGCATCTTACTGTTGCTTGAAATATTGCATTTTGTTTGTTTAATCAAATGAATACAGATATCTGTAGTCGCGGACATCAAGTTATCAAGTTGAATACAAAAATATTGTTTAATCGACCATTCTGACAATTTTTCTGTCGCCATAACACACGTGGAACTTGTTTGCAACTCAGTGACATCGGCAGAACATAATGCAGAACACTAAGATGGAGATGCATTGTGGGGCGATTTCAGTTGTTTGTCACGTTTCTTCTGTACAGGGAACAACGGGAGGTAAATATGCAATAACTTCGTTGTTTTTTAAGTTGAAATATGCTTTACTTTTTAGAACACACATCAAAAAGGTCAAGTTGGTAAATTATTTAAGTTGTTAGCGAAAAAATAAAGTTTAGATGTTCAAAGCAGCCGGGCAAAATCGTGTTCACGGCCGGTCAATTTGCCCGGTGCCCGGCCCTTAATGAAACAGTAATGGTATGGTAAAAACGGCAAACTGATCCTTATGGCAAGAAGAAAAGATAGAGACAGAATTGAAATAAAAAAAAATAATAAACAGTAGAATACATTTGCCCGATATTTCGGTTTTTAAAACAAACCTTCTACGGGGGTTAGAAAACAAAAATGAAAAGCCGGTTTCATTTTTGTTTTCTAGCCCCCGTAGAAGGTTTGTTTTAAAAACCAAAATATCGGGCAAATATATTCTACTGTTTATTATTTTTCTATTTCACTTCTGTCTCTATCTTTTCTTCTTGCCGTAAGGATCAGTTTGCCGTTTTTACCATTACTATTTCAAGATTTTACTGATCCAGGTCTACGATAGATCCGGTACTCTGTCTTCATTGGTTTGTCGTTGTGGTTTTACCGTTGGATCCGCCCCTGAACTTATTCAGAGAATGGCCAGGTTGTGTTCATAAATCATGATCTTAGGTGGTGGTGTAAAGTTTACCAGACACCACAACTTATCTTTATTTGATTCATCCGCCTCTCCTTCGCAAAACAATGCAGGCCGCAATATCGCGCTGATATTGATTGTTCTGGAGTGAAGGAGAGTTTAGGAAATTGAAATTGAAGAATGTCTTTTTCCTTTACGAGACTTGGTGACTGAGTGCATGTATGTATTTTGTCATGTGGGCCAAAGGTTGCGGCTACAATACGTGGTCAAGTTTTGCAACAGATCATAAGTTGTTAAAGGGCAAATTTTGTTTCTTGTTTTTAATTAAAATAAGAATAAAGAAGGAACACTTTTGTCACGTACCTGGAATTGGAAATTTACAATCGCATGGTTTCACAAAGCAGGCCATCGCATCTACGTATTCTCCTGGCTGTGGGCATTCATCTACTACACATTCTCGGCTTCTAGTCATTACTCCCCGTCCTTCATCGACGCTACAATCCGACCAGTCACCCCAAGGACCGTACGTGGATTTACCGTACACCAGTAGGTTTCCTTTGTATGAACAAGAGAGAAACAGGTAACGAAGATGCACTCTTACGGCGCTGGTTTGGCTAGTTTTTAAGTCACATGCGGCCAGCCAACAGGTAACGGATGAGAATGAACTGAATCAACATCTTCATAAGACAAACTCATATTCTTTTTCTATTGCAATAACTCCAGAATAAAGTTCAGATTTCTCGGATTCTTACTGATTATTCTGTGAATTACATTCCAGAGTCAGGTGTTGGTGAAACCGAATGCTGTTACATGCAATAAAAGTTGTAACGATGATGCGACTGGAAAGAGTCCGGGGGGGGGGGACTCCCATATAAAAATGATGGGGTGCTCGTCTGAAATTTTCGAAAAACACCCTAAAAGGCACCAGAATCTCGTGTGATGGGTGTGGCTCAAAAGACGTTTTACCCCTAAAGGCCCGTTTACACAGGCGATTTTTTGTGCAATTTTTGTCGCACTTGTCGATGCAATTTTTGTCGCGCGCAAGTTGCATCTTCAAACCGCATGTGTAAACGGGCGGCGATTTCAATGCGATTTGGGCGCGATTTGTCGCGTGATGTCGCAGAGGTTTCGAGCATGTTCAAAACCTGAGGCAACTTGGCGTCGATTTTTAAGATATCACACCAAATCAAAGCAAATGTCGCACCCGAATCGCACAGAAATCGCCGCTTATTTACACTTGCGATAAAAGTTGCATCGGAGAGCGCGACAAAAATCGCATCAAAAATCGCATGTGTAAACGGGTCTTAAGAGGTACCAATTCAAAACAACACGTCATATTTCTGTCATATTTTTGGCTCAATACCCTAAAAGGTGCCGCGATAATTCTAACGGTGGTCATTTTATATATTTTAGTACCCTAAGCGGTACCAATCTACAAATTTTGACCCTTAAAAGGTACGATGAGCACCCCCGTCATCCCCCCGAGCTTTCCACACTTTCCACGGACTAAATTCAGGAAAAGCCGACACATTTAGAAAACATCTGAACCTTTAAATTTTTTGTTATTTGAAGACATGAATTTAATAAAAAAAAAAATAGCTGTAAAAGATCAGACAAGACGATAATTAAGGCCGCGCGTGACAGTCGCGCGTGAGAGCGAGGAGGCAGCGTGGTCGAGTGGTTAGGACTTGTAATCCGGAGGTCCCGGGTTCAAGTCCCGCTCTGACCACTTGCTGGAGTTGTTTCACGGTAGACCCGAGTTCAACTCCTCGACCACGCTTGTAAAATAGCCAACTGGTTTGCCTCCTGCCAGTTGGGATTTTTTAAAATGTTATGTTCTATTTGAATATTTGTTTATTTATTTAGTGTCCCCAATTAGTGCTCGCGCGCTAAATACCTTGACACTTAAATAAAGTGATTATTATTATTATTAGCCGCGCGTGACGGCCGCCTGGGCTAATATAAGAATACCGTTGCTACCCACAAGGTCCGGGAGGGTACTACCCGGAATTCTTGGTGGGGGTGTGCCGCGCGGTTCGCCAAATCCTGACTCTATTTCAGACCAAAACATGCCATTTTCCACACCCGTTTTCAGACCTGGCTTCTAAAATCCATACCCGTTTTCAGACCGCTTAGGTTAGAACGCCAACAAAAGATTTGTTACAATTCAGCTCGAATGATATATTTCGGTTATTTCTCTTTCTCTCTCATTCATTTGGTGTTGAAAAGACAATTAACTATTATAGTGCGAAAGCGCGCGTGATATCGCATAATTCTTAGCCGACAAGGCCGTAGGCCGAGTCGGCTAAAATTAGGCGATATCACGCAAGCTTGAGCGCTATAATAGTTTTATAATTCAACACATTGATAACAAAGCACAATTTGAAGAAAAAATATCGAGTCCGGTCCGTCATTTTTGCATTCTCTTGTCAAAATGCAAAATTTACATCCATCGTTAGATATACGTCATGTAGACATAGCGTATATCGATAACTTTTTGACCATATTTGGGCAGTGTATCAATATGTTGAATTATAAATACGTTTATATGCTCTCGTGGTTTCCTTGAAAACAATACCCGATTTCAGACCATAATGGACAAAATCTATACCCGTTTTCAGACCAAAGCGGCTCAAAAACCATACCCTTTGGGGCCGCACATAGCTTATATAGAGGAGTGTTCCCCCCCCCCCCCCCCCCCCCGAGACCACAAAGTGACCTGGTAGAGTATGCAGTAGATACATGTTTCCCAAAGGAAGCCTATTCTGTTGTTTTTGTATTAAGATATTGTTTTAATGGCGACTAATATTCGTGATTATCGCTAATTCCGCGTCCTTACCTGAAGCACTCAGTAAGAAGATATAAACCAGCAACATGACTCCAAGAGATTTAATCTAAACAGAACAAACGTAGGATCATTAAAGTCATCCAATAACGAATACAAATTGAATAATGTTGACAACAGAGGTAAATAACTTTACAGAAAAATATTACATAGTTTGAAAGGAAGATATAAATCTTATACTAAAACTGCATTTAATTGCTATAATAAACGTATCAATGAAAATTAATTCAACTGAACTGTTTTCGCCTTCCTTCCTAAAAAGGTATTTTTGCTAAACTTTTGTCGAAAAAATAACGGTACTCCTACGGCAAATATCTGTCTCAGTTGCTTTATAAATGGAGGAACCCATTTTTTGTCATTAATGTAACTTGATAGAAAGCTAAAATGAAAACCGCGTCTAGCCCTAGTGTCAGTTGAAAGTAAAAAGTTAATTAAAATGCTAATACATATTGAATGGGCGCAAAAGTATGAGTGTGAATTAAAATAAATTTTACGAAGCAATGTAAAACAATATAATTAGTGACTGCTATTATAGCAAGAGTTCAATTGTTAGTATTTTTGGGAGATGCAAAGGGCCAGATAATATTGATAATATTAAAGTTTTATTTCAAACAAAATGTCTTGACTATGCATATAACTTGTTGCCTGTGTTACCGCGCAAACTGGCTGCATAATTAATTATCTCACGTCACTATTGACGGTATTGTCCCAACAAGACATAAAAATAATGAAATTGAACTATTTTGAAAGTTTCCATTCCACGTCTTTAATTTAACAAAACGAAAACGAAAACTGGCACAAATAGATTGGTTGGACTGCTTTCGGTCCTGTTACTTTTTGGAGGGTAACTACTATAAATCAGGTAAAAGCTAGTACTCGATCATATAAAATAAGAAAAAAAATTAGATTCTTAAGATAAATTAGATGTTACTATCCGCTTACGACTATCTGATGGCTGAATTTTTTCTGCCGTCGAAGAAAGAATTATTCCCTATTTTAAATTCAAATTGCCGTTATCTGTATCGCGAAGGTAAACAATGATTATTGCTATTGTTAAAAATGTTTAATTCAGGGATTTGCGTATTTCCATTTTGCATCTAACGAACATTTGTCATTGACTTTAAGACCGCTTGGGAACTGAGAATTTTTAAAAATTGAACTTCCATCTTATTTCGTTTTTAGTTTTGTTTTGTTTTACAGTCTCACTAACTTCGACCATGTTACATTGATCAACGGCGCGTAAATATATCTCGGCATTGTTTATTGATTATTTGGCATTAGATAAAGCCACTTCATAGAAATATGTATAAAAAATAAGCTGCACATCCACAAAAACTATGTACTAGGGAGCAAAACAGAATCCTTAAAATTATATATATCTTAAGTATTAAGGATAAATATTTTAGTTATCTATTGTGCCACAGCAGTTTTATTCATACGGTTTATATGTCTGATGCACAGAGGCGGCTAAAATTGGCGGGAAACTGAAAAAACCGTTTGAAATTACGACACTGATAGTGGCAACAGTAGAAAGTGAATCAAATATGGGAGAAAAACGACAGAACAAAATAGAAATCGTTAAGTGTTTCTTAAATAAGCGCTGTAATCTTATAAAATTACGAATCAAGAATAACTTAGTAGGGGGTTAAAGAAAATTGTTCAGTGGTCAAAATGTTGCGTTGACCAGGAAAAAATATTCGCTGTTATGAAGCTAAATTACATGTAAACTACTTACTCAAATTGTGAGACTTTGCTTGTTACGGTGATAAAAATACTGATAACATTTTAATCATATCAATATTATATTCTAAACATATCTTTATTAAAAGAGAGCTATAGGAGCAATATTTTAGAGATTAATTAAGTTAAAAATATTGTTTCCCTACTTACCTTTCAATTCCTAAATCTTGTCCTCTTTTCTGTTTCGACAGTTTAAGAAGTTCTTAAATCTTCAAGGGAAGTTTGAGCAATGAAACTCTTTCTAGAGCGGGCGGGCGTACTAACTGAATGCAACGAATTATAACGCGTAGTTCTAATATTGGACACACAAATAAAGTTATTCTTATTATTACAAGGAAATTAATTCCGTCCACTGATGTTATTGTTCACTAGACGATGCAAGGAAACCAGTGAAGCGAAGACCCGGGCAAAATCAACTTCGTTTATTTTGTTTATGTTTCTCTTTTTCCCTAAGTTATTATCGGTTGAATTAAGTTGGGTTGCAAAGAATTGCTTAATTTAAACACTTAGTTGGTAGAAAACTGAGAGAAGACAAGCATCAGACAGCTCGATAGCGACTTTTTTTGGCGGGCTGTGTTAGTGATGGGTCATCGCCTCGAGACAATTATTGATCCAACTTTCATTGGTATATACTTCATGCTAACACACCATATAGGGATCCCATCATATAGGGATCCTAAAAACTCATTTTAAAATGGTTAGCTTTTACTTACTGTTATGGGTAGTGATATCCATAACAGTTAATAAAAGCTAACCATTTTAAAATGAGTTTTTAGGCCTAAGCAAGTGCCGGATTCATTGATGTGCATAAATTAAAACCCACCATGAAGTATATACCCTTTCATTCGGTTTATTTGACTGAATGTTTTATTAGTATAAACACGAACCAAGAATCATAAAAATAGTAAAAGTTAGCTTTTGTTTATGTTGGATGAATCTGCTGACCTCTTAGAATAGTATCTTGAATATTCAGTGATTGTAAAGTTGCATTTCATAGAATACAGTAGCCGTGAAAGTTTAAATATGTATAAGGAATTATTCTTATCCAAAAATCAAACGAGAACATTTGTAACATAAGAAATAATTCATAAGCCTTAAATTTCTTTAGTTGTTAAACAGAGATAAAAAACGATGGCCAGTGCGGCAGAGTCGAAGGACTAGTAAATCTATTACAGATGTCTTCAAGCATGATTAGCCAAGAGTTTTTGAACAATAAAAGAACGGACGGATGTAATTTACAAGGCTGATATGCCCCTTGTTGCTAAATAGATATCCAAAAATACAATATTAAGTAATATTATGACAACAAAAGATATCATTTAGCATGATTTGTTACGCATGGAATAGCCGATTGTACGCGCGCGCTGACGAAATCTAGTATGCAATGATCTGACTGCGAAAACCGTCAGTCTTTGTTCCTTTGAGCAAGGAATAACAAAAAATGTAAGGGCTGATAATTAATTATACAAGCGACACAGGCAAGATTCGCAAACAAAAGCGCAACTGCAAGAGAGATCTTACAAACTCTATGTAGCGCAAGTACGAAAGTCGAGGATAACAGCATTTTTACCATTTTTATTGTGCTTGCGTTTCTTAGTGTTTGCTTGGAGTGCTGTTCAAAAACCGCCCAAAACAACAAATCCCTGTCAATGAGAAATAAAGGAAAGAGTATTAGCCCGCTAGTTGACGAGATGAGAAAGAACAGGAAGGTTTTTGTTGAGGTCTGACTTGATTTAATGGTAACTCTGGGAAAAAAGAAAGACCAGCTTGGGAGCACATGTCTTTGTCCAAGAGCAAAGCCGCGCTCTAACGTCATTGGCTAGCTTTTTGATACGCGCCGCATCTGGTTCAACACATTCCCAAAGGATTATTGCATGAGCACCAATCCGCCAAAATGTCTGCTTATTTAAGAT
Organism: Cladopsammia gracilis; assembly: GCA_022457155.1. Lineage (NCBI taxonomy): Eukaryota > Metazoa > Cnidaria > Anthozoa > Scleractinia > Dendrophylliidae > Cladopsammia > Cladopsammia gracilis. The sequence continues at coordinate 1,427,200 of JAJGOT010000051.1, read as the reverse complement.
ACCAAAGCACGGAACTATGGCCACTATGGCACACAGCCAACGATGCATCTTTTATATCCTTTTATTTAACCAACTTATTAAAAATGATGCAGTATTGCAAGAGCAAATAAAACAAAACATTCCACCCACCCTTTTGGCCATATACAAGGCGTTACCGACTTACTATACAAAAAAAAAAAACACCAAAACCACGATGGGATCTGTGACAAAAACCTGGATCAACAGACAATCTTTAGCAATTGTAAAACAACACGGCAAATCGATCTTTATTACGGCGAAAAAAAAACTAAAACATTATATTTTGTGCCCGATATTTCGGTTTGAAACACAATCATTCGACGGGCACTTAAACAGACTAGACTTGCAGTTTTATAGCACTGTATACAGATATTTTTTATGCTTTTTGTTATGCCTTGATAATTTTTCTTGACTATATAGGATGTCCATCACCATGTAGAATCTCCCTTTTTAACCTGGAATCCCTGCAAACAAATTATTGCTACTGAGTCAACCGATTAATAACTTCTCCAATGTAATGTAATGTAAACCTTTGTTTAAACACGATAGTCAAGATGGGGGTAACCTTGACTTTGTGGGAAAACCTTGGGATAAACTATTAGGTCTGTCCCGATTGTGCTCGTAAAAGTTGCTCCTTAGAATGTCAAAAAGGGGCTAAAAATTGCCAAAAATCCAAAAAGTTGCTACCTAAATTTCGAAAGTTGCTATGTAAATTTCATGATATTTTCTACAAACGTTGATTAAAACTTCATTTTATGTTTTTCTCAATAATTGCTAATATCGGTTAAGAAAAGTAGCTTAAAGCTTTAAGCTTTAAAGAATTCCTCGCAAATTAGGCGCATTTTAAGGATCGAAATTACGGAAAAAACTTATGTTTCTTTTGATGTCTTATCAAGTGACAGGCTTATTTGTTCAAAACGGCCATGGTAAACATCAATAAATTCGCATAAATTGAAATTTTCTATCAAACTGATCGCTTTTTCATGCTTAATATATGCTGTAAACCTTTAATCTGCTCAAAAGAAAGGCGAAAATTGCTCGAGGTTGCTAGAACTGCAAAAGTTGCTCAAAAGTTGCCGAGCACAATCGGGACAGGCCTATAAGCTATACTGGACGTTGCAGGAAGAGAGATATATCTAAGAGTAGATGGACTACTTCAGCCTAATATATAATCTTACCAGACCTTACCAAATGACCCTAGAGAATTTTTATGATTTAAATCCAAGCATAAGCATAAGCATAAGCATAAGCATAAGCATAAGCATAAGCATAAGCATAAGCATAAGCATAAGCATAAGCATAAGCATAAGCATAAGCATAAGCATATGCATAAGCATAAGCATAAGCATTAGCATAAGCATAAGCATAAGCATAAGCATAAGCATAAGCATAAGCATAAGCATAAGCATAAGCATAAGCATAAGCATAAGCATAAGCATAAGCATAAGCATAAGCATAAGGATAAGCATAGGCATAAGCATAAGCATAAGCATAAGCATGAGCATAAGCATAAGCATAAGCATAAGCATAAGCATAAGCATGAGCATAAGCATAAGCATAAGCATAAGCATAAGCATAAGCATTAGCATAAGCATAAGCATCACATAAGCATAAGCATAAGCATAAGCATAAGCATAAGCATAAGCATAAGCATAAGCATAAGCATAAGCATAAGCATAAGCATAAGCATAAGCATAACATAAGCATAAGCATAAGCGGAAGCATAACAATTTGCATCAAGTGAAAACGAACATTGACGTAGGCATAAGATTGATCCTTATGCTTATGCCAATGCTTGTGCTTGTGCTTGTGCTTGTGCTTGTGCTTGTGTTTGTGTTTGTGTTTGTGCTTGTGCTTGTGCTTATGCCTATGCTTGTGCTTGAGTTTGTGCTTGTCCTTGTGCTTGTGCTTGTGCTTGTGCTTGAGTTTGTGCTTGTGCTTGTGCTTGTGCTTGTGCTTGTGCTTATGCCTGTGCTTGTGCTTGTGCTTGTGCTTGTGCTTGTGCTTGTGCTTGTGCTTGTGCTTGTGCTTGTGCTTGTGCTTGTGCTTGTGCTTGTGCTTGTGCTTGTGCTTGTGCTTGTGCTTGTGCTTGTGCTTGTGCTTGTGCTTGTGTCATGTCTGGCCCGTTTTCACTGGAAAGTCTTGCTTAAATTTCTCATTTGATTCTAGTTTTGTATTAGCTTGTTGTCAATGTAAATTTTAATACATGCAATTTCGCGATCGGATTTTACGAGATAGTTGGACTTTTACTACATTGCTCGGTTTGAATACTTTTATTTCGCAGTTGTTACCTTCTTTTTTTTAAGCTGTCGCACTGCTATGAATGAATTACGCTCGATTTTTCTTTTATACAAAAATTTGAAAAGTTTTTAAAGTTAATCTTCAGCCTGCCACGGCTTTGCTGTGGGCAAGAACATCTCTCTATCCTCACCCGAGAAGCAAACACAACAGCCGTTTATTATACCGAGAGACATAAACTAATAGAAATGAGACAGTTCACTTTGCAAAGTAAGTTCTTTTGTTTATGAATGAAAAAGTTGTGAAGATTACCGAGTTAATTTAGGTTTTACACGCGTTGTGTCAGTTTTGCTTAACGCGGCGCGTAAAGACACTCATGATTTCTTAGAGAGCTGTACAAGTGTATCACGATTTTCTCGGCAAATCGCAGAATTGAAGTAGGAAAAAAAAATTCTGAGTTATTTACAGGCCTTGGTCGGTCCGTATAAGAAGAAACTGTGCCCTCGGTCTTGAGTACTCAAGACCTCGGGCACAGTTTTTTCCTATTAGATTCAATGAGTAAAATCTTCTTCCTAGTATTGAAAGTTTATAATTCATAAATATTGGAGACTTTAAATTTTACCGGAAATATTTGATACTGGATTGAAGTATCAATGAAGTGAGATGAAACGTGGAATGTAATTTTTTAGAAGTTCTGAGAAGGGAGAAGGAACAACCCTTAGAACTACTAAAAAGGATTTAGGGATAACTGGATTCACAGAAAAAATATTTGAACCCGGTCCCTCCCTTCTCGACACTCATAAAAATTTCATCAGTATTGCTTTTGATTGGCTCCAATTGTTTCACGTTCGTTTGACAGCGATTTTTTCACTATCTGAACATCATGTTGATCTCAGCGAACATTCCTACTTTCTGAATGCACATGATTGTGAGTAGCAAATTTATGGTTAAAATGCTGGGGAATAGGAGGGAGGAATTTAGGGGGTTTGTTCTAAAGCTAATGCTTTTTACTAAACCGAGGGGAAAATGTTGTCCACATCCGTCGACTGTTTTGAGTTATTAAAATGTAAATCGAACTGCTTCGAAATTCAACAGGGATAATGTAAGTAAAAGCTACTCGCTCACCCTTTTTTCGTAAATGAGAATTTTCATTCTTCTATATCACAAACTATGGAAGCGACATGCTCGACTTTCGCCACCATCGCCGGAAAGCTGCTGCTTATAGACATCTTGGACCCTGCAATTTCGTACAACACTTCCTCCCTTATTTCAGTTGCGAAACTCACAGTAACCATGTTAACATTCTTGCCCTGCAAAGTAAGGGTTAAAATGGTCAAAAGAGTGAAGTAGTGGTGGTTGTGTTTGTGTGTGTATGTGTGTGTGTTGTGGAGGAGAATGTTGGAATCGATGGTCGTTACTTTCAGTAGATTTTCAAGCTAAAATTGTTACTTCTGGGATTGCTTTATTCAAAAGCTCTTGAGTTATTCCCGTATTTAGATGATCTAAAGAACGAACGGCGAGAATATACAAAAGTAACCACTTGCATGCATTAGAATTACTAAACAGCTAACATGCTGGAGATTCAAATATTTCAAACCGGATGCGGGATGCAATGACGTCATACGTCTGACAATGGAGGTACTGCCTGGCTCCGAGAAATACGTCAACTAAAACGCAGAATAAGCTCTGAGGAGCTAAAACAATTTCAAGATGCCACTATTCCAATATAGACCGTAACTATCGCATAAGACTTGGATCTTAGACTCTTTTAGCCGTGATGGAGAAAATGTATCTCGCTAGTTATGCTAACCGCAGACTGAACTGATCCTAAGCAGCGAATAATTCCTACTTAAACGGCTACTACTGATCTTGCAACTCTTTCAAAGTGAGCCAAAAAATCTCCTTTGTTATGCCAAGAGCTATCAAACAAACTAAATATTCCAAACGGTTCTGGAAAGCGCAAATTCCTCCTGTTAGTATCATAGAGATTCTTTTTACTAAGATCAAAGAAACGACAACATTTAGAACAACAGGCCTGTTATATCTTTATTTTGATCCAAAAGGAAAAGTCTGTCAGGCACTTACTTGGGATAGTCTTATTCTAAAGCTGACGAGCAGGATTTGTGTTCAGCCTGTCACCTTTTATAACAACTTGTGTTCATTCCCTGAAATCCGAGTCCTTGAGTAATCGAAAAAACTAGAACGGTAGTACCTTTTTCTGGAACAAAACGATTACCACAAAATCTTCAAAAGGAATTACAAACCTTTGGACCATAAACTTTTGTTGGAGTGCGCGACATCGTCGCGACTCCTCACGTTCACGGAATTTTATGCAAACGGATTTGGCGCCATCCAGCCACGTTTGCCGCGAATAATTTTAACATTTTTTGATTGGTCGCCGTAATTATATGCCTGTGAGAATGTCTGATTGTTGTCTGTCAATT
>JAJGOT010000051.1:1332500-1417500 GCA_022457155.1 Cladopsammia gracilis | reverse complement strand
AGAGTTACGCAGCCTCAAATGCGGTCTTGACCACTGGTTGAGAAATGTGAAACCTGTCTTGAGTAGCAAACTGCGGATAAATGCCGGGAAAAACAACTTTGCAAATGGTTTAAACAAGCGTGTTGAGCGTACAGCTGACGTGACATTCGGCTGTGTAGCCGCGCGAAAAACAAAGCCTCGCTTTGGTTTCAAAATTGCTAAGATCCCAGATGTTGTGTGGCGTCATTCACGCATGTTTTGCGACGTCATACGCGCCCGCGAATTAGCCCTGCCCAACGTTCGGACACACATGTACAGGCGAAACATTCCGCTGGCCATGACCATGAAAAATGACGGGCATGGGTTCTATGAGAATGGGGCTCCGCGCGGGCCGGTTCGGCCCGCAGAGCTCCGCTAAAAAGTCTAAAAAGAATCAACGAAGAAAGAGAGTTCATGCTAGGTGGAAGGAGAAATCAGTGTTAAGTGTTCTCATTTTGCTGTTTTTATTCTTATCGAGATTCTGTGAATTTTCAATACAAAGTCTTTCTTGAATTTGTCATTCTTCTAGTTTGTCGTTTTTTTTTGTCAGTTTACACGCCAAGCTATTTCACATTTTCACTCCATTGCACGGTTTGCATGCTTTTATGTTTCACTTTTCACCTACGTTTCTTAATTCTGTTACTTTTCATTCAAGAAAATATGATTTTTTAATTAGAATAGCTCAGTTTAAGCTTTCGTGCTGCAGTGAGTGAATTTAATACGCTCGACTTTGTATTATAAAAGTTTGAAACGTTTTTAATCTGTTCCACCGTTTCTCCTCTCGACGGAGGCAACAAAAACCCTTTATTCCATCGAGAGACATAAATTAATTAATAGAAACGAGTTCACTTTGCAATGTAAGTTATCTTGTTTATGAATGGGAAAGTTGTGAAGATTCCCGAGTTCATTTACTAGGCTTTGAGCGTGTTGTGTCAGTCGGTTTTAGCGGCGCATAAGTAACACTTCTTGGAAAGTTGTGACGTAAATTTGCAAAGGCAAATCGCAGAATTAGAGTAGAAAAAATTAATAAGTTATTTGCCGGCCTAGGTCGGTCCGTATAGGAAAAAGCTGTGCCCTCGGTCTTGTGTACGGCCGCCGGCCGCGCTCGGACACAGTGTTTTCCTATACGGAACCCCCGGCCAGTAAATAACATATATTTATTATATATATATATATATATATATATATATATATATATATATATATATATATATATATTATTTTCAACAGCACATCACAATTTGTCCATAAGATACATCTACATACATATGTTCTAAAATGTATATAATTGACTTAAACTTGGCTAAAAATAACTATAAAACGCCTTCTTAAACAAAGATGTCTTAAGGGATTTCTTAAAACCACCAACAGGATGTAATATTTCTTATAAAAATAGGAAGGTTATTCCATAACTTACCACAGACCATGTCCTTTATTTGGCTGGCATAACTTGCGTATCCAGAATCGCGGTTGGAATGCATGATCAATACATTGTCTCCTCCAATTTCCTCGAGCACCGTTCTATTTATTTCATTTATAGGTCCGTAACCTACAGCAACCATATGGACTTTTTTCTCTTCCTGCGACATATATGACATGAAAAAAATTTAAAATTGAAAATCAAACAAGGTTAATTATTTACGGCCGGTTATTAAAGGTCAAATGAGACAAAAATTTGGCATACTTTCTTTTAGTCCAATATTAGTGCAATCTGTTGAAAGAGGACCAAATAAACATATTCTGAAATTTAAAACTAATTGGACTTAGCATCGCAGAGATATTGGCAGTTGAAAAATGAAACTTTTTGGCCTTCATAATCGAAGAGCGATCGGGAAAATTGTCGGAAAATTGTCGGAAACCAATAGTGACGTCACTATTGACCACCTCAAAGCGGTCAAGGATTGAAGTTGAAAGTCGGTGACTGAGCGGAAAACTATGGTGTATTGTTCTGCGATAAACTGCATCAACAACTGTCCATTTTCAATACGAAAACAGTGAAAATCTTACACACAAGTTAGAATACTCAGTATTCACCAGAAGAGAGGACACTGGGAACATGGTTGACTCGCCAATAGTGACGTCAAAATCCTTACCAATCCTACCACTTGAAGCGCGTACTTTTAGCTTGTGACTTACTTAAAGGCTCAGGAAGGCAAATTGTTGCGTAAGTATGCTTTATTATGGTTTCCTTTAATGTTTAAACTAATTTAACTAACTCAATTTTATGTAAACAATGTTAAGTAGGCATATAGCACAGACTAGAAAAACATTAATCTCCTTAAAATAACCAACTTATAAACAGATATGGAGGTCCATTAATTTTCTTAAACCGCGGTCTAAGTTAGACTTCGTTTAAATAACCGGCCCTTAGAATCTACACCTTGTGAACTTAAAGGTCTTTTTTTCAGTTATTTCTCGGACCACGATGGCGCTTAAAATAATGGATAAAAAAAATCCTCATTACTGCGCCTTTCAATAACATGCGGAATTTGAAATTCAAATTTCCACCAACAGTTGTGTTTTACACTGCCGTCAATCTTCTTAGCTTACCTCTCAGGAAACAGATCTTCACTTCATTGAGGTCAAAAGGTCACGTCCGTGCATTATGATTGGTAGATTTCGATCCATTTTGTTTGTTTCTTTTTTACATGGTCCGTTGGCTTTCGTATTAATTATGATTGACGGCAGGGAATAACGCAACTGTTGGTGGAGATTTGAATTTCAAATTCCGCATGTTATTGAAAGGCGCAGTAAAAGAGAAAGAACTATCGAAAAAGTAGCAACATATACAAAGAAGTACCACTTATTGACTATTAAAACAGTTAAATGGTCAAACCTTACAATTTTGTCCATAGACTCAAAATTGAAGAAGTTAAATTATAGTGCCATTAGGCAAAACTTCCTTGGCAGGGAATTCACATCTTACCCTTAAAGGAGGAATGGTTTCGTTAAAAGGAAGAACTTCGTCTGGGGGAAATGGCCTCCCATCCGTTAACACAAGTAGTACATTTTGCTTATTTTTTCTATCCCCTCCTCGTGGGGTAAACAACTCGTATCTGGCAGAGAGGAGCGCTCTATCGATTCTTGTCAGGTAGATTGTGACTGGATCGATGTTAGTAATCTGGTTTTTCAGCTTCTCAGGTGAATAAAATCTGTAATCGCCAAAGTTGAAGTCGACGTGGCTGGTTCTATGAAATCTGATCAAACCAACACGGGTTTTGGATTTTGATATCTGAAACTTGTTAATGTATGGCGAGAAAAACGTTTTCAACAAACTCTCTAGATTCCTTTGACGGACACTCAAAGACTGGTCGATGACGATTCCAAGATCAAGTCCCTGTTCACAAGGTTTTATGTTAGCTGAAAAAAAAAAGAAGAGAATTCGGATGGTTGAGAAAATTAAATACAATCAATGGCTACCATATTTGACAAGCATGTTTATTCAAATTTTGAACGGAAAATTTGTAACTTTATTTCAATATGTTTTACAATTCATGATTATTCGTTTTAACTCAATATTGGCGCTGTTCTAACATGATGGAAATCCTTTGTTATGTTTAATTCAATGTATCGTTAGCTCTGTTCTTACTTCTTTTTTCTCTCCTTATTGTTGTATTGTAACTGAATAAGTGTGAATAATAAACTTGTTACTTGTTACTGTTGTTCCATGATGGAGGATCCCTGGTGGTGGGTCAAGCCCAAATCATATCGTCCAGAAGGACGTCGGACACCTTATTGAGATTACTTAACGGAGTAACTGGTTAGCTTTCAGTTGAGGTTTGGGGAAGCAATTTATATAGTTAAATTTAGGACTAAGCAACCCGAGAAGCTAGGTGGTACAGTGGTACGGTAGGCTACGTAAGCCTAAGCCTAGCTGAGGGCACAGGTTCAATCCTGAGTGGGGATTTTAGATTTTCTTTTTTACACTTAAAAATTTATTGAAAATAAAATTCTAAGTGTCGACATTACTTTATATAAGTCTCAATAAGGTGTCCGACGTCCTTCTGGACGGTATGATTTAGGCACAACCCAGGTGGTGGCAATTTGAAATGATGACGCAATTCCCGCCTCATATGACGTCGTAGCGTCACATGACCTACTCAACTTAGACAGTGTTTGACATGATACAAACCCTCCAAGTTTAATAGCCATAGCTTTTAAATAATATTTTAGAAGTTATCCGTCTGGATAGGGTTTGTTATGCGAACTACAACAGGACTCCGTAGTTCCAGTAAGCACATGCTCAATTTAATTAACATAAATTAGCATACATTAGCATAACTCTCATAACATCTCCTTTCCAAGTAACTGGTAAACTGAACAGTGAATCAGATAGAAATAAACATTGTTCCTTAAACAAACTCAAAGTTCAAAATGACTGAAGTCATTGAAATCCTCTAATATCAGTGTCTTTCTAATGTCACTGAACATAATCCTTGTATCTGTCTGGAGGCTTGATGACTCGCCCCGATCTGGTCATATTCTGGATTGGGAAAGTAGTAGAAACGGAAACATCTTGCTGAACATCAGATTGCTCAGCATGTGGTGAATCAATCGGAGTTTCCCTTTTGGGTTTCTCTGCAGCGGTCTCGTAGGTACCTGATGCTTGTGAAGTTTCCGGTGCTGGTGGTCGTGTTTCCCTCAGGTGCACTCGATTTCTGCGGTATTTCCGTCCTCGTACTTCAACAATGTAGCTGCGTGGTGCCACTGAAGTTGACACTACCATTCCTTTCTCCCAATTGCCGTGCGACTGTTGTGGGTGCGCCTTTACACGTATGGGTTGACCAATCACTAACTTTGGCAATGTCTTGGCGCTGCGGTCATGGTAGAGTTTGGCTTGCTTGCGTTTGTGTATGATCTCGGCTGGTACTGAGGTCTGTATTTCGGGCTTGTATATGTGGCTACTGCATGGTAAGAAAGATCTAGTTCGCCGTGACATAAGTCTTTCGGCAGGTGAGCTAGATGATCCAGGGGTCGGTGCATTTCTCCATTCCGGGACTGCTTTCCACATGTCCTTCCCTTCCTTGTGTGCCTTGCTAATAATGTTCTTCATGATTTTCACAGCCGATTCGGCTTTTCCGTTTGACTTATGGTGATGCGGACTGAAGGTGATGTGATTGATATCCCAGGAATTTGTGAATTCAGTGAATTCTTGTGAGCTGTAGTTGCTGCCATTGTCTGTTACTAACACTGATCGGAGGGAGTTCCATGTGTTGCAAAGATGGGTTTCATTTGCTTTATCAGGGACTGTGTGGACAAATAGGGAAGGCTTGCAACTTCAATGTAGTCAGAGTAGAGATCCACAAGAATGACATAGTTTTGTCCTTTAACCTCGAAACAGTCGCTTGCGACTGCTTGCCAAGGAGACTGAGGAATGGGGTAGGACATCATTGGCTCCTTTTGAAGTGCTGGCTGGGTTTCCTGACAAGTGTTGCATCTCGGAACTGGCTTGTGTAAGGTCGGCCGTCATTCGAGGCCAATACATTATATCCCTGGCGGTGTTCAGAGTGTATTGTATATCGAGGTGTGATGCATGAGCTCTGTTGGTCATCTCCGTTCTCATGGTCAAGGGGATGATGACTCTGGTTCCGCGGTAGACGAGTCCATTCTGTGTGGCTAGCTCGTCTCTATATGGCCAATATTCGTGAATGCATAAGGGTACCGCAGCTTTGCTGTCTGGCCATCCATCTTTGATGGTGTTCATTAGTGTTTGTAGTGAGACATCGTGCGAGGTCTCGCATCGTAGGCTGTCGAGTCTTTGGTCAGTTACGAATAGCGCTTCTTGCATATCAGTTTCCTTTATCTCTCTGCGGTATTGATACTCTTCCTGGATTTGGAAGATCTGGTAGTTGTCTGTGTGGGACTCGACTTGAGGTATAGGGAGTGCCGCCCTTGACAAAGTGTCACTGATGCGCATCTATGATCCAGGCTTATATTCTACGTTGAGTGAGTACTTCTGTAGTTGCAACCTCATTCGTTGAAGACGTTTCGGACTGGTAAGTATAGGCTTCTTGAAGATCGTGACAAGGGGTTTGTGGTCTGTTAAGGTACGCACATTCTCCTTTTCTATGATGTAGTGCTCAAATCGCTCCGTGGCGAACACGATAGAGAGGCATTCTTTCTCAATTTGAGCATAATTGCGCTCTGTCTGTGACAGAGCTCTTGACGCGTAGGCGATGGGGTGACCCTCTTGTGTAATGATGGCGCCCAAGCCTACATCGGAGCTGTCGCTTTATATGGTCACTTCTTTGCTGGCATCGTAGTAGTGTAGAATGGGGGTTTGGGTTAGGAGGGTCTTGATGCGCGAGAATGCTTCTCTGTGTTGTGGCAGCCAGTCGAATACTGATTCCTTGTCTGTGAGGCGCCGGAGGGGCTCTGCGATTGTGCTTAGTTGAGGTAAGAACTTGGCTAGATACGTAACTACCCCTAGGAGCCGCTGCACTCCTTGTATGTCGGTGGGTTGGGGCATATCACAAATGGCTTGAATTTTTTCGGGAGCGGCTGAGATTCCATCTGCACTCAGGACATGTCCCAGGTAGGCCACTCTGTCTAGCTTGAATTTAAGCTTCTTCTTGTTAAGTTTCAGGCCTCGATCCCTGCATCTTTCAAGTAGAGCTTTGAAAGCGGAATCGTGACATTCTATGGCCTCTTGCTCAGTGTCTCCCGATCCATAGATGATGATGTCATCATGAACTGCTTCTATGTTGGGTAAGTCTTCTACGCATTCGTCTAATCTTCGTTGGAATTCTTCTGGGGCTGACTTTATGCCGAATGGCATTCTCAGCCACCGGTAGCGACCGTATGGTGTCCAGAACGTTGTTAGGTAACTTGATGGCTCGTCAAGGAGAATTTGCAGAAAACCATCTTTGGCATCGACTACTGAGAAAACTTTAGCTTTTGTCAGTTTAGGTGCTACATCCTCAATAGTAGATTGGATAGTGGATTCTGGTTATCGCTTTGTTAAGCTCTAGTGGATCCAGACACACTCTCAACTTGTTTGGCTGTCGGACCACGACCATGCTGCTTATCCAGGGAGTTGGTTCTGTGACTTTGGCAAGAACTCCCATTGCTTCGAGTTCATCAATTTTGTTCTTCAGCTCTTCTTTAACAGGTATGGGAACACGTCTTGGGTTGTTTTGTACAGGCTTGACCTTAGGGTCTGTGTCGATGTGATAGACTCCTGGCAGTGTTCCTAGACCCGTGAATACATCATTGTAGTCATGTAGGACTTGTTCCTGTGTAAGTGCATTTTGCTTGGCTGATGTAACATGTAAGACACATTCTTCATTGAACTGCAGGAGTTTTAAAGCTTCGCATACTTTGCCAGAGAGAATGGAGGTAGGTGCATCTTTGATGACTTGAAAATGAACCTTTTTGGTGATGCCATTTGTTTTGCAAAGCAGCTTGGTTTGTCCGATAGGCGTTATCGTTGATTGATCGTACAATTTTAATCTGGTTGGTGATTGCTGGGGTGCCTGCATAGTTAATTTCGCTAGTCGTCAAAGCTGATGGTGCTGCAAGTGGCACCGGTATCAATCTGGAATTTAATTGGCTGTGGCTCCGTACTGTCTGTGCTGTCTTCTGCTCTAAGTAACACTTCTGCAAAGTACTGGTTTCTACCGTTCTGTGTCTGGATAGTGTAGAGACTTTCGTCGTTGCTGAGGTCTTCCGAGTTGTAGTGACCAGGGACATTTTCCTCGCATTGGTGTATCCGGTGCTTGTTTTTCGTATCGCTCATTGTAGATTTGCTTTCGTTGGTGTTGTATTTTCGTTGACCAGATTTCTTGGGTTTGACTGGTTTATGGGCTGTGGACATGCAGACTTTGGCTAGATGATTGAGTCTCTTACATTTAGAGCAAGTCTGTCCAAATGCTGGGCAATTTCCTCTGATGTGATCATCTCCACAATATTTGCAGCCTTTGATGTTTCGCGAGCCTGACGCGTAATTAACGACTTCCGTTTGATCGATCTTCTGTAATTCGTAGATGATGTTCCTTACTTTTTCGAATTCTTGTGTCAGTTTCTTGACGATTTTCTTCGAGCTCTTCCGTTCGTCGTCAGTCATTGGAAGATTCTTGTACACTTTGAAACACACCTTTCCCATGATGAACAGAAGTGTAGCTACTATTACTGCGGGAGGTTTTTTGTTTAGCTCGGTTGCGACGGTGTAGTTGTCCCAGCTGTCCTTAAAAAATTCCCAGTTAGAGGCTAAATCTCCTCCCATTTGCATTTGCGACGGTGGCGGTATGTTTGCTCGCGCCATTTCGTCGTGTTCTTTGCTGGCTTTTCGGTTTGTTGTTCCAAGTGATTCAATATGGCATCCGGTGAATGAAACGATGAATGTTTGTTTTGTTGCTTAGACCTGTATTCTGGATTCTGTATCCGCTTGTGTTAGTTCCTGGGCTGATTAGCAATGATCGGATGGCGTTATTCCTTTCTTGCTATAGCTTTAGGAGGCTTAAATCCCGCTTATAACACCATGTTATGCGAACTATAACAGGACTCCGTAGTTCCCGTAAGCACATGCTCAATTTAATTAACATAAATTAGCATACATTAGCATAACTCTCATAACAGGGTTAAAGGAGCAATGTCGGCTATCTGGCTCTTTTTGGTCATTTTGGCTGCAAAACGTTGTCGTTAAAGGGGCATTGTCACGCAGATTTTGCTGTGTTTTGGTCAAAATACCCTAAATATATGACAAATACCTTTGCTCAAACATAAAATTACTTTTAGAACCCCAAGAAGATAAAAGCAAGTGATTTCTTCAAAGAAGAACAAACCATAATAAGTTTTTCTGCGATTTTTCCACGGCTCTTGGGAGGAACGTGATAAAATTGGCCAATTTTTTCAAGTTTCAATCCATTTCCTGGCCATCCGCAGCCGAAGATAACGAATACTAGTTTCTGTGCACTGGTAGAGTATTTGTTAACAAAACTGGACCGTTATTTTAAGGTTTCCATTAAAACAAATATGTTTTTTGGCTTTTCAAAGTGATACTAAAAATAGGTGACAGTGTCCTTTTAAACATCTTGTACTTACCACCTTTGCATGTTATCTTTTTGCATTTCTTGGTCTGTATGGAGGGTCCCAAAACTTCGCAGAACTTCCCATTATCTTGTTGAGGCGGGTTGACACAGAGCCTGTGACGCTCTGTTTTCCCTCCCCCACAGGTGTGGCTGCAGCTTGACCACGCAGTCCACTGGCTGTATCCACCGTCGATATCTGAAATGGCGGTTTTGAATTATTGTAAAATTCCTAATATATGCACCTCTTCCCTTCAGACAAGAAACTTTCCGTAAATAGTCTCTATCGAATAGGACACGTCTAAAATAAAGTTTTATTACCACTACTTTTTATGTAAGTGATGTATACATTATTATACATATTATTATTGTTAGTAGAAATCACAGATTAAAATAGCACGTTCGATGCCGGGAGAGGTCTAAGCACGAGAACGAAATCGAAGGCGGGAGGGGCTACCAGTTTCCATTGAGCCGAGAGGTGCCCCTGAAAAATGTGCGGTGCGGCTTATTTGGCGTTGACCAAAGAAATCTCAAAAAAGCTTGCCTTCACGACATTTGGAAGCGTTCTCCTAGCGTCAAACGCAAAAGCACACTCCGTGCGTGTCGTTAATACATTTTTTAAGGAACTTGTGTCGTATTTTTTCAATTGATATTGTTTATTTAACAACTTGTTCTGATGCAAAATAACCCAAGCCATTGGGAAATGCAGGATCCTACCAATAGATTATAACATGCTTCCCGAAGATAGGCCCTGAATAAAACGTCCATTAAACAAATAATAGTCCAAGCTTACTTTCGTATCGTTAGGTCACATAATATCATTGGCAAGTAAAAACAACACATCGCAGCACAAACAATTAAAATACAGTGTAAACTGCTTTCAAACGCTTTGGTCAAACACTTTGATGAGGAAAGAATATGTCTTATTTTCACAAAATGAAACTAAGATTTTTGAGAACATTAATTTCCCTTTTGTAAATGGTCGATGTCATTTTTAACAGTCAATGCCATCATTAACATTCATTAGTAACCAAGCCTTTTGTAATGGTCGATGCCATTTCTCTATTGTTTATGCCTGGATTGGGACGAAAGTTAAGGATATCATTATTAGATAAAATTAGGCCTACCGTATAGGTAAAGCGATTATTAGGCCTAAGCCAGATTCGCGATTAGGTTAGATTTAGGGATAGGGTCACCCGTTATAGATGTATCATTAAGAAAAGCATACTTTGTAATTATAATTTTCTTGCGTTTGCCGGATGTTAGCATGCAAGAGGTTCCGGGTTTGATTCTAGGTTATTGATATAATATTTTTATTTTTACCATCGATCAATTCCCCAGATCTGAATTTGTTAATTGATGATGTTTGTAACTTTTGATATGTCTTTTATCGAATGAATAAAGATTATAATTATAATATAATAATTATATATTTGACAAATTGACTCTGCAATATTGCTGGAGATGACACTGGCCCTGGTCAAGTGGCAACAAGCCACCTTAGATCCCAAGGACTCTTCGGAGGATTCTTGCAGTCCCTAACAAAACCGTCTTATTATTATTATTGCAGTAAAACTATCTGTATGCACAGTGTTATAAAGCAACACAGGGCGCAAAGCGTAACCTGTGCGCAAGAGCGAAACTTAAAAAAATAAATAAATAAATAAATAAGTTACTAAAACCTTATATCTACAAATCTAAAAACTATAATCTAAGCATATAAATGTCTCTAATCTAAGCATATAAATGTCTCTAATCTAATTATTATTATTATTATTATTATTATTATTATTATCATTATCATTATTACTAATTGCGTTTTACTTTTTCTGTGTCGCTGAAATGGCAGCGACCGTATACGAAAGGGAAACTTGCTTCGCCGAGACATCAGCAGTCAGGAGTACAACTTGCCAAGGATTTGTTTCGATTGTGCGTTTCTGTTTTTAAGAACCACTTTTACCATTCTACCCGTCAATAAGCGTCGAGGGATCGTAATGCGATGAATTAAAATCCTTAGAAAGCAATAAAAATTAGCCTAGGGTATTCAGGGAACACCTTAAATGCTACTACCTAGGAAAACTTTTCAGGTGTCTTTAATAAGTCATATGCTCTTCAAGGGAGAAGGTGGCGTAAATTACCTCCACATGGTTGGTTATTGCACGGACGTGTAGCAGCGGATGGTCCCAAATCGTCACAATTTTTCCCGTTTTCGGACGGCAATGGATTTGAGCAAGTCCTGTGGCGAGTTTGACTTCCTCCTCCACAAGTCTTGCTGCACACACCCCATTCATTCCATTCTGCGTAACCTCCATGGATGACTGAAAGTTCAGATACAATGGAACGCCATTAATTAACGACCATATCATGGTAGCCAGAGGTGTTTCTCTCAGCACGCTTTCGTGGAGCAGTTTACTGCACCTTTCAATAACACACGACCTCTGAAGTCCCAGCTGATGTCTACATTTTAGACTGCCGCCGATCATAATTATAGCGACAAACATCGGACCCCTCAAACTGAACAGAAACCGACAAAAAGGATCGAATCCACCAATCACAACCCACAATTAAAATGACGTTTTAACCATTTTGAGTTAAGCATCCTTGTCTTCCGAGACTGTTGTTTTGAACTTCAGAGTTTGCGAGCCATTGAAAAGTACGGTAAGAGGGATACCGTTTGGAATCAAATTTTCGCTGGAGTTTAATTTCGCGGATTGCCGATATTTTGCGTTTCGCGGGAACAAGTTTTAGGCGGCAGTTGGGATTTCAAACTTTACCGCTGGGAAATATATAAACAGTAACCCTTTCATCAGTTATCTTTAATGGATGGCGTAAATGTGGCATCCCAGATGCCCTTGAGAATGGTGTCCTTTCGAACGACACATTTTTATAAACATGTACCTCCTTGTCTAACGTTTTTATCAAATTTCGGCCCAGAGACCACAGAAACTCTTCGTTGTGTTGCAGTTGTAGAAAGAAGAAAGTAGTAACATTGTTTGTGGTCAACTGAATTGAAATTCATTGATCTAAATAAATGGATTAAATTTTCGCAGTTTCTTTTTCGCTAGAGTTTATTTTCGTGGGATTTTATTTTCGCGGATCGTTGGAAAATCCGCGAAATTCGCAAAAATTTCATGGCACACTGTACGGGACAAGTAATATGAGAAACCGGATAATAACGCAAGATATAATAGCCTCTGTGATCCATGATAATACGACTGCGGACGGGTCATAAAAGGTTGTCGAATTATATTATTTTTTGCCGCAAAGCTCTTTGTAAATTGAACTATATATCAGAGAGAAAGATGCTAACCGCTTGACAACTGATTCTCAATCATGAAATTTGCAAATAGAGCGTTTCTTTTTTAGTTAGTGCTAAAAGAGAAAGGCGAAAGGAATAATTGACCTCGGACAATGTGTATGTAGTTTCTAATACCTCTTTTCGGGTGAATTTTTTTAGATATTTTCCATCATGTTCGTATGAGTTCATTTTGAAAACGAATTCGCCCCTCCAGAATTTTTGGGAAGACTGAGCACTAGCTTTCGGCACTGAGATTTCTTGGATTGCTTGGATCGTTTGAGTCACAAATATGACTGCCTGCGCACCAGCTTTCAGCACCAGTGTTAGTTAGGTTTGTTGTTTCCAAAGGCAACCAATTACCATTATAGCTCATATTGGTTACCCGAAAGATTCCAGAAATTTTAGTGCCAAAATCTGGTGCTCAGGCCCTCCGATGTTTCTGGAGAGGCGAATGATGAACAGTCTACCTTTTTCTTGATTTTTCTCACGAGCCTTTTTAGTTTTTAGTTTTAGACAGAACTTCTTAATAAACACATATGGATAATCGACAAGTACTGGGAACATCACTTTTCAGCGACTAAAAATGGATACTAACGGCAAGTGTATTTAACAATTTCCTGTAGCTTGGAGAGAGAATAATCCGAAATGTCTTCAACAAAAACGGCATGGCCACGTCTTACAACAATCTTCAACGCGTCGTTCTCGTCCCTGGAAACAGCCACCATGTTAACTCCTTTGTACTAAAAACAGCAATTGTTATAACTTGAGAAAAATTTAATGTTCATCATGTCACGAGCAAAGAAAAATATCTGAGTTCCTGACATACTTACTGACTTACCTAACCCTAACCCTAACCCTAACCCTAACCCTAACCCTAACCCTAACCACAGCAATCGAACCTATTTTAACATTTTAACATTTTCCATCTTTCTTGATTTGTCATCCTATTATAACTTGTAGATCTTTTCATTTCATTTTACAGACTAAGAGCACTCACTTTTTTTTTCGCAGGGATAGCTGAGCAAGCGAGGCATGTGTCGAAATCGATCGATCGCCAACAAAATTTCCACTCTTATGTCGCGCCTCCTCGCAGCGGGTCATTTTCGCAAACGTTCTTATGTTTCGCGCTAGTTCAACTATTAGTAGCCACCAGAAAAATGATGAATTACTCATAAGCTATTATTATTCACACCGTCTTTTTGGTTTGGTGTGAAGCATATTTCTAGAGGATTACCGATAAATTGTGATTTTTTTCACGATCTTTTTACTTGTCAGCTTTTATATGAAAACTGACGAGTAAAAATGCCCAGCCGTACTACACAACGTTTTGGTGAATAAATTGTTTATTATAGTTACGACAGTTAATTTCTCATAAATTTAAGTTTTTGAAATTGTTTTCACTAGCGACGAAAGCGAAATCGCGAAATCGTAAGCGGGTTCGGAATCGCAAGAACCTTACGATCTAGTGGAAATCAAAACGACGGAAGAGTATAGTAAGCGACGGAATTTAAATAAATAATTTTTTTTTTGATAGTTTGTGCTTATGAGTAATAGTTTATGAGTAATTCATCCTTGAGTAATTCATGAGTAATGAGTAATTAATGAGCAATTCAGTTCATCCTTTTTCTGGTGGCTACTGATAGTTGAACTGGCGAAACATGAGAACGTTTGCGAAAATAACCCGCCGCGAGGACGCGCGGCATAAGAGTGGAAATTTTGTTGGCGATCGATCGATTTCGGCACATGCTTCGCTTGCTCAGCTATCCCTGAGAAAAAAGAGTGAATGCCCTTAGTCTGTAAAATGAAATGAAAAGATGTACAAGTTATTATAAGGTGATAAATGTGTGCAGGTATTTTTGAAATATAGTTGTAAAAAATAATAAGTAAATAAAGTATTATTATTGTCTTATAATGGATAAGGTTCATGTGTTTTTAAAAGTTTTATTATTATTGTATGTAGTAGTCCACGGCTCACTGGAAGAGCCTTTTTAAATGAAAGTGATCCCGTGTTTTTAAATAAAGATGATGATGATGATGATGATGATGATGATGATGATGATGATGATGACGGAAGCAGAAGCGGAATCGGAAGATTTCGTCGAGCTTCTTAATTCCGATTGCGATTGCGACTCCGTTTTTTAATTTACACTAGAACGTAAGGCTCCTTACGCTACCGACTCCGCTTCCGATTCCGATTCCGTCGAGCTTCCGATCCCGATTGCGACTCCGTTTTTTAATTTACACTAGAACGTAAGGCTCCTTACGCTTCCGACTTCGCTTCCGATTCCGATTGCGACTCTGTTTTTTAATTTACACTTCCGACTCCGCTTCCGATTCCGATTGCGACACCGTTTTTTAATTTACACTAGAACTTAAGGCTCCTTACGCTTCCAACTCCGACTCCGCTTCCGATTACGTCGCTAGTGGGAACCAGCCCTTACACTCTAGAATCGCTATGTCGAATAATAAATTTCATTCTTCTTACCTCTACGCTTCGGGCGATGTCTTCATAAAAGGGTGTATTTGGTGTCTTTGATTTTCCTCCACTGAACACAAACAACACTCGCTGCGTATTATTTCTGGGTGGTAACTTAAACAAAACATCGTGGGCTTTAAGCAACGCTTTCTCGATAAGCGGTTTGCCTCTAGATTTTTTCTTTTTTAAAGCTTTAAAAATGGCGATCTTTGCCGCTTTAAAGCTTTGATATTCTTTGTCTTGAAAGTTAAACAAAAGTTTTGGTTGTTTAGCATATGTGATGACACCTAAACTGGTTCTGTTGGCATCGATATGGTAGTAATCTAGGAAATCTGTCCAAAACTGCTTAACTTTCGACCATTCTCCCGTGCGATGACTTGAAGATACGTCAATAAGTAAACCCAGCTCTATTTTGTCACGGCAATCATCTAAAAAGGAAAATAAAACTTATTATCAACCGCCGTGACAAAAGGGGTAGGGTTGTTGTGTTCCCTCTTGGGTTTTTTCTCTGTTAGAATGTTTGAACCAAGTCAGTGGTTAAATGCCGCCATTTTGGACCAGCCGATTTAATTTTTTTTTATTTCCAGCAACCTCGTCCCCAGGGCATTCTCCGCCTTCAAATGACGGAACCCCGGGGGGGGGGGGGTACTCCTTTATATACGCTATATAGGTATGTGCCGCCCGATAGGGTAGGGTTTTTGAGGTGCTCAGTCCTTAAATAGGATATCCTTTTTGGTATTTTTGGTATTGTGGTCCTTAGATATTCCTTAGATAGGGTCACTAAATTGCAGTATCCACCCCAACGCGCAAAACGAAAAAGATATGGTCTGTTGAAACTGGGCTTTAAAAAGGGTATCAAAATCTCCATTTAGGGTCAAGATTTGAGGACCTTAGCGGCACACACCTATACATTGTCGGGAGTACCCTCCCCCCCCCCCCCCGGGGGGACGGAACAGGCGTAGAAACACCTGCACAAAGCTGTCACAATACTCCAAGTATTGTGGAGTATATTTTTTTGTCACGTGATTGGCAGACATATTTGTTTTAACGCAATCTGGATCCTTGTTTCTAGAGAAACGAAGACTTTTCATCATGTTTCACGCAACAAAATATTCCACCATTCTTGGAGTATTTTGGCAGCCTTGTCCAGGTGTTTCTAGGTTAGCATAAGATCCCATCCGCCTAAACCACCTCGGACACCTTATTGAGACTTATATAACGGGGTAACTGGTTAGCTTTCAGTTGAGGTTTGGGTTAGCGGTTTAAATAGTTAAATTTAGGATTAAGCAACCCGAGAAGCTGCGTGGTACCCTAGTACGGTAGGCCATGGAAGCCTAAGCCTAGCTGAGGTCACAGGTTCAATTCTGAGTGGGGATTTTAGATTTTCTTTTTTTACACTTAAAAATTTATTGAAAATAAAATTCTAAGTGTCGACATTACGTTACATAATTCGCAATAAGTGTCCGAGGTGGTTTAGGCGGTAGAGTCTACCTTCTATAGCTCAGAAGGAGGTCAGACACTTACTGAGAATTATACACCAAATTGAAGAAACGTTGACCCATGAAAAGCATAAACCATGAACGATGAGACCAAATGGGATTCTGGGTAGGTAGCATTAGCAAGCTAGTAGTATTCCATTTCTTGATAATCAAAATGTTTTCTTTGTTTGAGACATTTTAGAGCATGATTTATGCATCCTGTGTTAATAAAATGTATATTCTGTGACAGACGAAGATTAATTTTTCCCACTTCCCAGTAAACCTTTGGGTCGCATCGTTCATGGTTTATGCTTTTCACCCGACAACGTTTCTTCAATTTGGTTTATAACGTAATGTCGACACTTAGAATTTTATTTTCAATAAATTTTGAAGTGATAAAAAGAAAATCTAAAATCCCCACTCAGGATTGAACCTGTGACCTCAGCTAGGCTTAGGCTTACATAGCCTACCGAACCACTGTACCAACTAGCTTCTCGGGTTGCTTAGTCCTAAATTTAACTATATAAACTGCTACCCCTAACCTCAACTGCAAGCTAACCAGTTACTCAGTTATATAAGTCTAAATAAGGTGTCCGACCTCCTTCTGAGCTATGGAATCTAGCAATTTCCGGTTTAGGCGGATGGGATCTAATGCTGACCGTGTTTCTACGCCCACTCCGCCATTTTGAAATCGGAGAACGTCAGAGAATTTCCAGGATTTCCAGAAAATCACCTCAACTGGCCTGCAAATATGGAAATCGATAAATACAATACAATAGAGCAGTTTTCAATGAGTGTGGGAAAATCAAAACCAAAGTAATTACTCTGACCAATCACAGCAGTCGTAAACAATCCAATGAACCAATCAGAGCTCGAAGCAATTACATGTCGGCGGCGCCAAGCGCGGGAAAACGCGTGCGAGCAAGTTACGATTGGTTTTGGCTTTACTTCTGATTGGTCGAGAAAGAGGCGCGAGATGTTTTAGCCAATCACAAAGCGTAGCAATGAAAAACCCAAGCAATTGTGTAATTACTTTCGACACTCAATTGAAAACTGCTCTAAAGTAAATAAATACCAAAACATATTACAAACGTAAAGACAGCAAAGTAAGCTTGAAAAACAAAGAAATTGATCAGAATAAAATCAACATTTCGGTCGACATGCCGAACAAAATGTGGTTGCCACAGAAACATGACATGTCATACGACGAAGTTAATATAGAGCGTATGCACATGACGTCACGGCGGCCATATTGGTGTACCAAAACAATAGAACGGCGGCCATGTTGGTGTACCAAAACAATCCTGTGGGATTTGAACGCTTTTCTTATGTTAACACTTTCTTTTGTTCCAATAAATTTGCATAGCTGCTTGCCACGTGAGTGCATACGCTCTATTAAAATGCTTCTAAAAGCCTTGGCCTCCCGAAATGGAAATCGTCACGCCCGATCTCTTTGCTCTAGCATTAGTCTCCACTGGACGAGCTTGGCGAATATATGATTATATCAGTTTACCTCTTCAGTCAAAAGCAGGGTAGACATATCACACGATCAACCAACTATTCACATACCTTCAACATGAGATCCTAAAACAAATGCAAAGAAGGTAGTCAAGTAATTTTGCGAGGCTGTTTACATGTTTCCGGAATGACTTTCATACCAGTACGAGTTCATCCCGGTTCCCTCTTGTGGCTCTGTATTCGTTTACATTATACCAGCACAAAATATCATTCTGGTACGAGCCATACTGGTTTCCTCTTGTGGCTCTGTATTCGTTTACATGATACCAGCACAAAACATTATTCCGGTACGATTCATGCCGGTATGAGTTATTCCCGGTAGCTGTACCGGATTCTCATACCGGTACGAAAACTGATATCGGTACCATGTAAACGAGGTACGACCACTTCGTTTCGGTATGAAATCACTCTCTTGGAAGACTGGAATGGGTAACGCATGCGCCATATTTGTTTTTGTCAACACGGTATTTTCATGTAAACGCGGTGTGACTTCATATCGTATACCCAAAAGTTTGTAAATTCAAGTTTGCTTTGAATCACAATTATGATTTTTCTTTTCGGCTGCTTTCAAAAATCCATTTCTTTTTTCACTTTCTGTTATAACCTATATATTAACCTACACTTTAATTTTTTTAAACACAATACAAGAAAATTGATGCAAAAACAACATGAGACGGAGATTGTGGAATAATTGGACTTGCTGTAAGGTGTACTTTAGTTTTATCGACAACAGACTAACATAAAAGTGGAATTCGAAACTTACCATTGGCTGAGAGGAAACAAACTAATGCAAGGAGTAAATAAGTCCGAAGCATCGCCCTGTCTTCCTGCAAAATATCAATTATAACTAAGCGAAAAAAATCAGAAATGAGTGAAACCGCTCTTGTTCTTTGGAGTGGAAATTTTTTCTAGCAGAGTTTCGTTCTGAACTGAGTTCAGGACAGGAGGTTGAAGTCTTGACTAACTGAATTTTTTACGGTAGCAGTCGATCGCTCGTTATTTTTTAAATACAAATTGTTTAAGATAGCCATTTGCACTGCCAAACTTTTGACATTTCATGTCTTCAAATAATTGGCCCCAAAATTGTTATATGCCTCATGCTTCCTAATTAAAATATAAACAAACTCGTCAAAGAGAAATCTCTTATGAATATAATAAGTGCAAGAGCAGCAAATTGCAATCTAAAGCTTATTATGGAGGCTAGCTAGAGCATGCGCAGTATCACACAAATCATGGCATCACTTCCGACCGAAGTCGCCGTCGCCCATTCTCGTCCCCAGAGCCGCTTAGCCCTCTTAACCGCCGGAACCTGAGTACGAGAGCCAAGGGGCTCTGGGGACGCAGGATTTGATTGGCTAGTTTCAAAACAATAAAATCTAAAACGGAAGTAAAAAATCTGGATAAGTTGCCGGGAAAGCGAGTTGCAGAATTCGGCCAAGAAATCGCAAATGTAACTTGCCTTTAAGCTGTCAGAAGGTATTGGCTTGGGACGCTTATACTGATTTTCAACGACAAAGACTGCGTGTTTCAAATGCCAGATTTTGTTAGTTAGAGCAAGAAGTTTGATCGAGGATTCCTTTGGCTGAGCGTAGCCAACATGGCCTGGTCAACAAAAATTCCCCGTACCTCCAGGAATTATCAATCACAGCCAGTGTCCGGAGAAACTATTTTGTGGATCAGAACATATCAGTGAATCGCCTGAGCTGATCATGCAGCAGTTCACGACGAGTAACAAGCAGCTGCATCGCGTTATTCGCGGGTCTGGTTTACTAACTGTGGCATGTGCATTTATAAAAGGTACTGGATTATTTCTACCAAAATCCACATTTCGTGATAAAATTTGTCACCCTTTTTGAATTCCAGCATATTACGTGTAGCTGTTCATTTATGGGTATTATATCTGGCTTCACAATTTCATTACGTTCCTTTAAAAACGATTGTGTACTGCACTGCATTTTAGATAACATTCCTTAACCATCATGATCAGGGATGGACTGTCTTGTGACCCTTTAATTCCACTGTATTATTACGAAAGTGAAATAAACGTTATGATGGTTCACTTCACTTTTCTAATTAATTTGTTGTTTTTATAACAAAGTGATCCAGATATGTGCAATTTTTTATTGTTTATTTTTTATGAAAAATATAATTTGGGCAGTTATCATATTCAATGGTTTCACATTAGGGCTTCCAAGTATATCCTAAGTGCCCTTGAAACCAAGTTTGAATGTGAATTTGAATTAGGGTTCAAGCACATGCTTGAACCCTAATTTGTGATCATGGAAATGTGCCTGGTTATGTCTGGTAGTATGCAAAGGAAATCCATTGCAAGTACTCTTTTCTAGTTTCCTGCCTTTCCCTTCACATCAATCCCAGTAACTGACTGTTTGTAACAGGCTAACAGAATGCTGATCAGGACATGTGGTGCCGCTATCTGTCAACTTGCTTTCTGCTACAGAAACTGTCTATGTGGGCCATACATGTATGTGTTTTGGGGGAAATAGTTTAAAACAGGGGCGGATCCAGGAATTTCTGAAAGGGGGGTTTGGGTGCATGTCCCCCCGGAAAACTTTTCCGATTTTACCCTCTAAAACGCCACTTCCAGCATTCCTGTGACTTGAGAAGCATTTGTTAAGTCAAAAGTTGACAATCAGTCAATTGGTGGAAGTGAAACAACTAGATATAAAACAATTTTATTCTATTATTTTTAAGAACCATATGAGAGACACAGGTCTGGTAGGGGAGGGGGGGTCCAGACTCCCCCGACCCTCCCCCTGGATCTGCCACTGAAAAATACCCTTGTTTGGTAATGAGGACAAATAGTTGTTGGTGTACCAACTACTCTTGCTTGTTTTCTTAGAATAATAAAGCTCAGCCTTTTTTAATGGTGCTTTATGCATCCAGCATACTAAGTATTTCCACATTGACAAATTATCTGTGAAACTGCTAACAAAGTTGTACATGGATACCCTCCATGCCTGGCCCAAATTCAGGTGACGAGGCTTACTAATCTCATACTGGCACCAATAAAAGACATGCTTTACTAGGATGTCATCTGAATTTAAATATGCAAGTTCAGTCTGAAACATTTGCTTCTTTAATATTTGTTTTAAAATCCAGGGGCGAATACAGGGGGGGGGGGATTCCTTTAGACTGTCAGTTTTAACAGTTTTCTTTTTAATTGCAACAATGAAAAATTTTGTTGACTTAGGCAAATACCCATAGCCCGCCCCAATAAAAAAATCCTCGATCCGCCTCTGAAATCATTATGACAGTGCTACCTCATGTGGCACAAGAACAGATAGATGATTTCCAGTTCCTGGTAGGTTGCCTGGGGGAGGGGAGTACTTCCCTTCCGCCGGATGGGGTCGTATTTTCACAACTGGATTAACTATAATAGGGTTACATTTTCAACAGAGTATAGGTTCGCACATTTTCTGGACTTTTTGGAGTAAGAAAATTCTGGCAATTTTCTTTTTTTTTTTTTGAGGGGGGGGGGGGGGGTAGTTTAATTCTAGTATGGATTTGGGAGATTAAAAACAAAGTGACTAAGTTTGGATCACAAAGTTTACATTTTCACAAAAGTGACAAATATGGGTCTATAATTGGCCACAGAATAGACTATTTAATAATTGGATTGAGCTCAAGATTTCTATCTTGTGATACTTGATGAGTTGTTATTGAATAGCAATGACCACTGACAACCGCACATACTCACTTTCTACAACAGGTTAGGTAGTAAGTAGCGTAGCCAAAAATTACAAGAGAACGGCATTCCTGATAAAACGCTAGTAGATTTATACTAAAATGAAGTAGGGGCTCTGAGAGGTCGGCAGCACATACCCTGGCACTGGAAGTTGATCCAAGCACCCCCCCCCCCCCCCCCCTCCCCCGGGTATGTTGGCATTAGTTCATATACAAACTTTTTACTGACGGGAGTTTGAGGATTAAATATTAACAAGGTTCTTTAAAAATATCTGAAGATGATGTTGGATCTTGTTATCTATCTTGAAAGCCTGTCATCTCTGCAGAGGCTCAAATGGAGTATGTGGAAAGGGAGAATCTGTTGAGCGAAGCAAGTGCATGTGCAAAGGAACCAAGAAGACAGATGCTGGAGCTCAATCAGTCTTCATGTCTTTTGCATCTGTACACATCTTGTCTATCTAAATCACCCTAATCCCTCTGAGCTGATGAGATGATCTAAAGCCCCCAAAAAAAAATATGTTTACAGAAACAGAGAACAGTGGCCTTCAGCAGGCAAATTTAATATAGTGATAAGAAGTGACATATTTCAGTAGCAGTGAAATATATCACTGATTGATTCACCTGCAAGCTTCTTTGACTTTTGGGATACTTGTAGATCTCCCTTGACCTTTGCAATAACAGTGGAAATGCTCTGCCTGAGCAAAGAAGTCATATGTAGATGCTAAGAGTGATTTTATTTGAAGAGTTGCGCAGAAAGCCACAACACATTTTTCAACATTTCATAATAGATAATTTTAATTCTCTTTATTTTTTTCCCTGTTCTGTCTTAGATGAATTCAAAATGTCTGGCTAAGCTTGTATAAAAGGGAAATATTGTACAAGTTTGAAATGTCCAAAAGATGCCATTAGTGAAGTCAAAGATTTGTGTATTAAAACACCATTGATATGTGGCCGTAAGTAACATTAAATAATTTACATATCATTGTCAGCACCTGCACATCTGTCTCAGTCAGTATCTGCACATTAAATTCTAATTAAACTCGATTGAAATCCACCTTCACATTTCAAATAGACTCCTACAATAGCCCAGAAATTTCGAAATGTAGTCTTAAATTATTATCTATACCTTGACTTCTGGATGCAAAAATCTCGGAATCGGCCAGACTAGCCATAAGTTGATGACAAGTTTAAAAGTAATATAAGCTGATCCAGTGGATAAGCCAAAAATCCTCCAACTATCAGATCACGATGATTGTTACCATATTCACGACTCGGAAACTTCCAAAAGTTTAACGATAACATCTAACTACTCCTCGCGAAAGATAAACGTCCAACTTCTGAAATGAAACAGCCAGAATCCTGCCTTTTCTTGCACCGTGTTCTTTATATTGAAGGCACGTCCGCCATTTTGAGCATTTTGAGCATGAGCAGAACCAACCGGAAGTCCAGATTCTAGCCAATCAAATCCTGCGTCCCCAGAGCCCCTTGGCTCTCGTACTCAGGTTCCGGCGGTTAAGAGGGCCAAGCGGCTCTGGGGACGAGAATGGCCGTCGCCCCGAAAACGTCTGTTGCTAATAAGTTCTCTATTTTGCCGGAGACGGCAACGATGGCAGGACCGAAGACCTCGACGTTTTTGGGTAAGACCCGACAGGACAAGTGCCTGGTGGGACATCATCTGTCCAACTAACGTTTTCTGTAGCATCTGAATCCGTTCTGGACCTCTTTCCGGGCGGCATTTTGTTGATGTCCGCCGAGGATGAGCAAGCCTGCTTGGTAACCGTTCCCGCGTGAATGTCCTCGGATTTATGGATGTGTTTAAACGGTTGATAATCAGAATATCCTTTAGTATAAACGCCTGCGAATCCGAATACCCTAAATTTAATAAATCCGGAAACATTTATGAATCCGGAAAAATCTCCTCTAGTGTAATTGTAGTCTTAGTGTGCTGTTATCGACGAATATACTTTTAAAGATGACAAAATGTTTAGTATGTTTAATACGAGTTATCCGTCTAAGATGGCAAAAACTGTAACTTTTTTCCTCCCGTTTATCCCACCATAACATTACAAAAGCATTTTCGCGGCGTAAGTATGAAGTCTGGATTGAATTCATCAAAAGTGTTTGAAGATCGTGAATCATTCGCATTTTAGGGATAACAGATAAGTCCATTGTGTTTGCCGTTTAACTGAACGTTTTGTCTGCAGTTTGCTTCAAAAGAGCCCATCTTTTACATGTATAAAATTCAATTCACCGGCCAATACAAATATCAATACACGGCCTTCACTATCAAGCTGCAGTGCTGGTTGCTCGTGTAATTAATTAAATTATCAATATTACTGAAGTAGAGTTACTGTGAATTCTGTGATGTTTCTTAGAGAGCAAGCTGCCTTGTAAGAATGTGCGATTGTATTAAGAATATTGGGCGCAATTTCGTGGACGCGCGTGTCTGCGGACAACTCCACGTACTATTCCGGACCGAAAATAATAGATTTCGCTGTACAGTACAATGGCTCCAAACGTCCATTCTCTAAATATCAAGAGTGAAATAAACCGTGTAAACGACAGGTAGTTCTATTTTTTTCTTCAAACATAGAGAAGAACTCCGCCTCACTCGTTATTATGGCCTTTTCTCGGACCGAACAAATGCTCAGGCGAAATCCACGTAAATCCACGAAATCCACGTAAAAATGGCAATGAGTCGAGAGGTAGAAATTTTGTGTTCCTCTTTATGGATAATTCCGTATCAACTTTCTATTTTCTGTTCTCAGGACAGGTAAGGAATAGTCTAATTTCCAATGGGGAGTATATTCTTCACAGATTAGTCCACAAACTTTTGTTGCTATTCAGCATAGCTCTAGACTTGGGGTTTTACTTAGATGAGTTTAAACATTGTGTTAAATAAATGGCTTTTTTAAACAGAGAAATTACCTGTACCTTTGATTCTGTTTCGATTCCTTTCGAAAATACACTGCAGATCTCTGGTATCCTTTTACATCTGTACTGTGGATATTGCTACGTGATGCAGTTATTATGTAAATGGGTGTGTTGGAGTACGTATCAAATAGACAGCCGAATGTATTGGTTTACGATGAAAAGTGTCTTAAATAGCAATAAATTCACATCTGTTTAAAAGGCACTGTATGACTCATGCTTATTGAGATATGTAAGTAAGTAAAGTCGCGCACCCGAGCCAGAAGGCTCATAACGGCCGGAGCTTAAACCCGGTTTCTATAGCATGAAGCGACTAGGAATATTGCTACTCCCCCCTGGATAGGATGCTAGTCCATCGCAGGGTTACCCCCAGCATTTTGTCGCCGGTACCCATTTATACACCTGGGTGGAGAGAGACAGTGTGGAGTAAAGTTTCTTGTCTAAGGAAACAACACGACGGCAGAGACCAGGCTTCGAACCACCGACCTTCAGGTTGAAAGTCCGACGCGCTAACCACTAGACCACCGTGCCGCCCACTTATTGAGATATGAGAGAACAAAAATTTGTATAAGTAATAGAGTGGGACTGAAATTGTGGAGATAGCCGACGTCGCTAAAAGGGAGGAGGGCGGAGAAAAAACCAACCCCAATGCTCAAATGATCCAGCGTCGAAATAAAAGAGAACGAAATCACTGAACACAACCGCTGAAAAAGAATGGCAAAACTCTGTGGAGATTCAGTGATAGGGTGTAAGGCACGTACAATAAATTGTAGCAGTGAGATGGAATAACCGAGACATTTTTGTGCCTTTTAAATGAATGCAAATAGTGCCATGAAAAATCGACATTTATAAAAATGAATTTTAAAAATTCACTAAGTTCAAAAGTGCGTGACAGGCTTCACGCAGCCAAAGACAAGCGCACGCAAACAGCGAAATGGAACACTTGGTAAATCTGTTTGAAGCGTATGTTTTTGTTAAGGGTGGGAATGTAGTGTTTTTGTGTGTCATGCTGCTTCAATGCATCGTGTGTCACGGCGTTCGAGAGAATTTTGCCTACAAAGGTTCAGTCATACGAAAAAATCTGTCAAAACGTTTCTGTTATTTCGAAATGATCATTGACAGATATTTTAAAAAGTGCCGTTGAAGGAAATATTTCATATCAAACATTAGGTCATTTGAAGTTTTCGTTTCCAAAAGAAAAAGTGCTCTAAACGGAAAAAAATGGCGATAAAAACAGACCCTGTGGGGCAATATGTCATCTTATATTGTTTTGAGTTACCACTGGCTGTGCGTATTATTTTCAGATCTGTAGTATATCTATTTATAATTCTCCAATGTGATTGTGAATCTCAGTGAAAAAACTGAAAATCGGGTTTTGAAAATAATTATCCGGATTTGGATTTTGCATAAGAAATACACCCCTTCCGTCGTTTTAGCTAAAAGATGAACATTTTGGGTATCGCTTGCTATTTTTATCTCGTGGTTTGAACTGAAAAAATATATTGTCCCCTACGAGGTTCGTACTTGTTCTATTGCTGTTCGTACTTGTTCTACTTTATTGCCGTTTAAAAATATTTTGCGGACTGCGTCCTTTTAAGAGGCGTTAAAAGCATTGAGTCACGCGATCATCTATTCTATCACTTTTTTAAAGAATTAGCATGGTGTAAACTCCCAAGAAGAAGTCGTGAAGAGGTTCTTCATAACGGCTTTAGTACGGTTGGGGACAGGGGTTATAACAGGAATGAAACAAGGGTTACAAAACGCCCTAACAGGAACTACCTCGTGCGGTAGTTTCATTAATTCGCGCAAATTAGATGCGCGGCCTGATGTGAACACTTTACAAAGTGAAACATATTTCATTCATAATCAGGCTAAACATGTTTCCCCCGAGTGTGAACACAGCATAAGAAGTTTTATGTGCAGAGTTGAATGTGAGATTTTAAGTTAATTTCGATCTAAGCCAGACGAAACACGTTAACGCAAATGTCGTGTTCCTTGTAAAACGCTGCAATGCCCTTAGTTCCCGACGGGCTTGACGAGTGAGATTAAGCCACGAATCATGCAACAGCAAAATTGAGCTCTATTTATTTTCAGTTCATGTGTAATAATAAAGATTCTATGCGAGCTTTATTACGATACGCATGTTTCGTAAAACAGCATAATTTATAGAACCAGGCGTAAAACGTGTTTTGAAATTAACAACTAATGTGAACAATGAAATTGCGAACATGTTAGCAGGAAACTAAACCTGTTTACTGTAAACCTGTTTACTGTAAACCTGTTAACTGTAAACATGTTTCAGTGCTGATGTGAACACAGTATTAGCCGGTTCTAAGCAATGTTTGTCCGGCGCCATGAGCCCAGCAAGTAGGAACTGATGTTATTGTGAATCGTTTTTCTGTCAATTCAAGGAAAGTTGGACATTTAGCGAATTTGTATCAGTAATAGAACTTCTTTTCTTACGGTACGGGTTGTTCTCAGGACGTAGATGATTTAATTTTACGACTTCGATTGACTTTTCTAGCACACAGTTTGTCACTGATTATATTGTACTGAGAAGTAGAGAAGGTCGAAAACATTGATCTATTGTCATGATGCCCGCCCGCCAATTTTTCAGCACTAAAACTCATGTATCGCAGTCTCGTTTATTGAGCGGTTCTCCACTTTTCGGAGGCCCGATCTTGTCTTGAAGCCGTTTCAGGTACCCTAAACCCTAAAGCAGGGAGAGAGAACAAAACGGTAGTGGACTATGCATCATATTATTTCGAATAAAGAATAAAGAATTCAGTTCAAACGCTGGTTACAGGTAACCAAGGAGTGACTCTAGTGCGAAAGAAAATATTTCTGTCCTGGGTATTACCATAGAATTCAAACATCTGTTACATAATTTCATTCACTGCAACAAAACGCAATGTTCACACTGACTTGTGAATAATGAGGTACCAAAACCGTAAACCCATTAGAATTTTTCCGATTTTTTTGGGCGACCAATTCGGTTAAAAAAGTTCTATTTGCACTAAATTTAGAAAGTAGTGCCATATAAAACTGCCTTTTCTTTACTCCAAAAGCACCCTAAAATGACAACTGAAAGTGAAAACCCTAAAAGGATCCTAAAATATCTCTCAAACTAGTTATTCTAGACCTAGAAAAAGCTGTTTTGTGAACTTTTGTACGGTCTAAATGTACTGTGCAGACGGTCGCGTAATACTGTTTTTGAGAATTGCTAAAATTGAAAATTAGCCCGGTCGTCAATCTTAATCCTTTCACCTTAGTTAAGCTTATCATCGGCTTTCTGTTCAGAGAGCTACGCTGTTAGGCTTAGCCTATCTATATATATTAGGTATATTGCAGTAAGGAAACCGAGCTTGGGCTGTCAGAGGAATGGCAGTCGTAGATATAATGTTATTCGTCCGTCACAAGTCAACGGTTTATAGTTCTTTTAATAGGAGCACATAAAACGTGAATAGGAAATCAAAGAATTTAATCTGTGGTTAATTTTTAGTGCTGAGAACAACCCAAAAATTTCTTACTGGACTTTATCCCTAGTATGCATTGACCTCCGTAGGTTTCGAACCCACGACCTGCGGATTAGATCTTCCGTCGCTCTGCCGTTTGAGCTACCAGGCCGCGGGGGAGTATAAGGTGATAAGGTTGTAGTTCGTGGAAATGAGAATGTGAAGGAAACAATAAATGTTGAGCCACGCAGCACAAGTGATTAGATAATTTCCTACTTGTATCCTTGTGCTGCGTGACTCAATATTTATTGTATTTATTGGACTTGTCGCCTGCAACCAACATAAACTCAAGGATCCAGTTAGATCTCGCCACACCCATGACCACACCATCCGCCCCATAACTTGTAAAACCAGATCACACCAACTCTCCTTTTTTCCAAGAACTATTTTGCAGTGGAACAATATACCGACAGACTTATTTGTGAACTGTAATTCTAGTGCCATCTTCCGTTCCCGCATCTCCAATTTGACTCATTAATTTAGCTACAGTCTCTTTTATTATTTATTTATTTTTTTTTTCTCATTCGCTATTTAGTTATTCTGCACATATGTATATTGCTTTCAGACAACTCGGCAAATAATCCTCCTTAGAGGGGTCGCTGTAAAGGAAGATAGATAAGGAAGATACCCTTCACATCATGTGTGGAGATGAGATTTGAGAGTGAGGTCTTGAAGTACGGTTTGGACTGTAAAAGGACTTATTTCGTAACGTCATTATATCAACAGATGCTCAGTTGATGATCGCAAATTTGAAAATATTATTGGCTGTGAACTCGTGTATATGTTGTGGTTCAATTTTATCCTTGGTTCAAATTTTATTTTCCTTTGTTTTTGGCTATGGTAATGTATGATAATGAGTTTTAAACAAAGGAAAATAAAATTTGAACCACAACATATACACAACATATACACTAACTATAGATGGTTTATACTCACGTGACTCACGTGACCTTCCGTCCTGTGGGACTCAACTGACAAAGGACATGGCGGCCATGTTGGTGCACATAACAAAAGAAGTGGTAGTTTCTTGGTGTTGCGGATGGTGTGATCACCAAATGACTTAAAACAAAAGATTCAAAAGACACTGAACATACCCACACCACAACACAAAAGCTAACCAACAATGGCTTCCGCTACACCAAGAAACACCCAAAGAAGTGAACCAACATGGCCGCCGTGACGTAACGTGAAATGTTCTGCAAAAGAGTACCTAAACAAATTCCCCTAGTCTATCGCTGGGTCAGAACTGTCATCCCTATATTATTTTTTTGTAGTCAGGAGCCTGGAATGTACATTTTTGTTAAGTATGAGAACTAAACTTAGGCTAACAAAGGGATAACAGTCGCAGATATGGTAATGATACTAATTACTCAGGTTTCCCACGATGTATATTTGGTTTTTAGTCGGGAGCAGGTAACCGTGTGTGGGGGACGAGGAATGGGGGACAGCAGTCAGGTTTTGAAGTGAGGTTTGGAGTGTTTGATAGTGTATATGATATATGTTATGTCATTTTGGCGCGAATAAGTCTGGCCTTCAATGGTGAGGAAAGACACACAATGGCACATTTGATTGGATGCGAGTTTCGAGTGATAGAGACGCCATTGATGGTCTTGATTTGTGAAGCGTAGGTGATTCGGCTTGGATGATGGAAGCCGAATTTTTCTCTAATCTAAATGGTGATTGGTACAGCGTGTAATGGTATACTATTCATACTGCATAAATTATAAGTATTGTATTTAAGATCAACAAAATGTGAATAAATCACTTATTTAAATCAAGTGCAACGGACCTCTTTCATAATGGCGGCCGATTTATTTATTCATTTATATGTATGCTAATTAGCCTCACTAGCCTCCTTTTAGAGTAAAAATTCTTTTGAATTTTGCACACGCTAACGAGGCCAATAAGGCTGATTAACAAACATATAAAAGAATAAATAAATTGGCCGCCATTATGAAATAGGTCGATACCAAGTGCAAAGAAGTTGGCAGCCGATTTTCGAGTAATGGCCTGGGAAATTAATTCTATCACCCTCGCACCCTTTTCCGTGCGCGCTATGCATCTTGTCGTGTCGCCGATCTTTTTCCCAATCTTAATGCGATGCAAAGCTGGGGAAAGCGTGCAATGTTATACAAATCAAACTACGTAGGGATTAGGTACCCTGAGAATTTCGTAGAAGAGGACTTCAGCTTTCATTCAAGTCGCTTACCATGGTCGTTTGACTTCGATAAGTACTGGGGAATTTATCTTTAAAATGCAGCTTATTGAATATGTAAAGCAGCCGAATAAACACTGAAATCGTTTTTTTTTTTTACCGTTGCTTTTATTTTGTCCCTGTGGTTAATACATCAATATTAATGCCTTGTCGTTAATGCTTCGTAAAATGTCTAGTTTTTTGTCTACTTTATCCCCAGGATCCCTTCTTTCCTTGCGGAGATATATCAACCCCTTGTACCTTGTTTCTGCTTTATTTCCTGCAAGAAAATGCGAGTAATGAATTGCTTTAGAATTTGTAAATTTTTAACTGTCAACTTACTTAGAAAGGCAGCGTGGCCGATTGACAAGGGCGCCAAGCGGAGGTTACGGTTAGGTTTTACGGCCGTCCCGAGTTTAACTCCTGAACAACGCTAAAAAAAATAGCCAGCTAGCCCGCCTTCTGTCATTTGAGGTTGTTCGACCTTGTTGCTCAGTGCAACTTGAAGTATTTATTTATGTTTGAATACTCACCCCACTGCGACACCTTCTGCGATAAACCTTTTATCTGCGTTGTTAAAGACTGACGGCAAAAACGTGCAAATCAAGTAAATTGAAAGTACAAATATGCAACAACAAAAACGACACCTGAGTGCCCACTCTCCACCGGACGTTCGGCAGCAGTCGTCGTAGCAGAGCATGTTTGTCACGCATAGACCAGCCAGTCATTAGCCCTAACCCCAACCCTTAAACCAAGCAGCAGACATGGGCAACAACGACACTCTTCCTAACTGTTCGTCGTGCGTGAAGCCAAGCCAAGAAGTACAAGGGGGGAAAAGATTATTTTGTGGCGTAAAGGGCGAAACACCGCAGGAACCGAAAACGAAGAATTTTTCTAACCTGTAGTAATTAATCATCGTAGCTGATTGAGTCTTTTCAAACATACTTACAAGCCATGGAGCCTATTTGTTGGCTTATGGTATGGGAGCAGTTTCATTACATGCTGTCTCCAGTATATCTGGGATTCTTTCCTTCATATCAAAGAAATTATCCACGTAGAACCAATTCTTTTCTCCAGCCATCTCGTTGAGATCCTCTTCGCGAATGGATGGACCAACTCCAAATGCTAACACCTTTGCGTTTTTGCCGTCCTAATTAAAGTGAGTTCAAAATATATCATTTTAAAATGGACATGAACAAAAGAACTATTTACTAATAATTACTGTGAATCAAACGAGGTCACAATTAATATTATCTGACCCACAATTTAACATGCAACAAGTGAATTGGCAAATTACTTTAGGCAAAATATGCATAATATGCAACCGCAGAAAATTTGCAACGGCAACTAAAGCCCATTCTGTTGTTTTAGACATAAAGTATTTCAACATTCGGTCCAAATACCACTTACCATAGCCGCCAATCATGTTTTCGGACATTTTTTCCTATCTGGTACAACGGTTCTATCAAACGAAGTATTTCAGTAAACCAATCCAGCACTTCCGCCCACACAAATTTAAATTTCCTATCTAAACATGAAACGAATCCGGCTTTTGTTATATGTTAATAAAATCATAATAGATGTGAACTGTGTAGCGCCAATCGTATCAAATGAATATGTTTGAAAAAAGTTATAAAAGCGCTTTTGAAGCTAAATGTTCAGACGTTTTGGGACTTCTGTCCATTCCTCAGTCCCTTCCTCCTTTGTTATATGTGTTGTTTAGGAGGTAGGCGATCACGCGAGCGCCCGAGAAAATGGTCTCCGACAAGGAGACGACGCGGCGTGACGGGGGTGGGGACTTCCATATAAAAACGACGGGGGTGCTCGTCAGAAATTTTCGAAAAACACCCTAAAAGGTACCAGAATCTCGTTTGATAGGCGTGGCTCAAATATATTTTTACCCCTCAGAGGTACCATTTTTAAACAACACAAGACATATTCTGTCATATTTTTTTTTTCGGCTCAATTCGATGAGGACCTGCGTCATTTTTATATCGGAGTCCCCCCCTCCCCTCCCGGAACCGTCGCGTCTTCTTGTGGGAAGACATTTGGGCGGGTCGAGTGGGTTTGATTCCCGTTGGGGTCCGCACATTGCACTCAACGACACGCATGAAAACGTTTCAGGGCACTGATATAGTTATTGTTCATAAAAGCGAACAATTACATTGGGATATGCCAGGTTTTTGGCTCTTTAAAAGGATAATTAAAACTAGTGACAAGCTCGAACTGATGACAATAACGATGTCTTAAAATACTAATTTTAAAAACAAACCCGCAATGGAGGAACGGTAACGTTAAAAGGCGCAGATCCCTTCATGGTCTTGCCATCGGTAATACACACGACCAGGTTGTTGGCATCCGCTCTGTCGCCATTCTCAGATGTGAAGACAATTTGGTCGGCAGCAACGAAAGCTTTGTCGGTGAAAGTGCCATACTTAAGCTTGTCGGGTATCTCTGAGATGAGATCGTGGGTGCCATCTGTTGTCTGACACTGACTGTCAGAAAACTTGCAATGCACAGTCGGAGTCTTGGCGAAAGTAATGATACTGAAATGTGTGTCAGGATCAAATTGATGGATGAACTGAATCAGGAAGGTCTTCACGCGCACAAAGTTTGGAAGCCTCACACTCAATGACGCATCTACTATCAAGCAAACGTCCAGTTTCTTGTGGCTACATGGAGTTGGCTCTGGTATGCATTTAGATGGAAAAGTACAAAACGATAATCTTCCTGACTCATTAAGGCTACTAGTATTTAGAGCTTTTTGACAAAAAAACTTGGTCATGAAAACTGTAATTATAATAACAATCAGCATAGAAAATTGCACGAAGAACAAGTCCAAAGTTTTTGTTGGTTTTCGCGTGATTTTCAACACTTATTGTTATTATAATTTCAACCCGTGAGGTATGTTTGAGTCTTTGACGTCACTTTCTCCCATTCGCAACCAAGCCTTGGAATAAGGTTGATTAATGGCGGCCGTAAATTCTCGGAAATAAATGTTAAAATAAAATGACTTCTGATGTTCGTAATGAATTGAAATTTGGCAAGATGAGTAAGAAAGTCTAATTGTACACGAAAATGTAAAAAAATGAAAATCAAAAATTTGATCACAGGGGCACTTTAATAAGCAGTAACTGTCGCACTATAGCTACCATAACCTACCTGTTGAGCATTCGCCCTCGTTGCATTCGACTGTTTCGTAAGGGTTACCCAATCGTGTGCAATCCTTGCCTTTTCGTGGCGGAGGTGAATTGCAGACTCTGCTCCGAACCTTAACACCGGCACCACACGTGCTACTGCACATCGACCACATACTCCACTTCGAGTATCCCCCATCAACCTCTGAAAACGAAATAGTATATCAGACACGAGGAAGAGTGTTTTAACAGGATATCCAAACACCGAGAAATGGGTTGAAAACGAGGTACAGCCGAATATTTTTTGAGCCACTTCGAGGTGTTTGGATACCTGATGAAGCACTCTTTCGAGTGTTTGATATACAGCTGTAGCTCCTCAAACTGATCATTAAATGCGGAGAAAACGAAGGAATGAAATCGCCAAAATCTATGCAAATTAAGACCGGTTATCCAAACCACCTTCACTATAGTGATTTCCTTTGCGTTCTCGTTATGAATTATTAATGAGTTTTAGAGAGAAAAATGAAATACCAATACGGCTAGCTTGTGGCTCACACAAGCTTATATGTGCTTGGCTAAAAGGGGTATTGTTACATCTGGGATAAAAGCGCATTATTTCCTTCTCTTTGTTATTAGCCAAAGAAAAAAGAATACACCTAGATAAGAAAACCCTACAAAAATCGCCTATTTCCTTCCTCCTTAAACAATAAAGAGCGCTTTTTGCGTTCTGTTAGCCAAAAGAAGAGGAAAATTGACGCGCGTTTTCGAAATGCCAACTCTCGTACAGCCATAGGGAATTCTAACAGACACAAGTTCTTTGTAAGTTGCAATATCGCCATTTTAATGCATCCTCTCTTTCGCGCCATTGCGAAAGCTAAACAGGGGGTGCGCACACGCTGCTCCACCGTCTTTAAAGAAAAAGAGTCTGCTCGAACTTCCTTTAAGTTTATAGTAGACAAGAATAAACATAACTTACTGCAGACCATTTTTTTTACTTTGTTCACCAATCTTTTTACTCGTTGTGGCTTCATTACTTTGACTACATTATCACCACCAATCTCTTGGAGTTGCGTCATGTTGATTCTGCTCGGAACACCATATCCAACAGCGACCATGTGGCACTTTTTCTTTGACTAGTGACCGAACGAAACAAAGAAGTTATTTCAATATCATTTCTCAAGGCCCGATGACACGGGCGATTTTTTTGCAAATTTTGTCGCGCGCAAGTTGCATTTTCAAATCGCATGTGTAAACAAGCGACGATTTCAGTAAAAGAATAAAGGCTCAAAACCACTTTGTAAACAAACGTTTATGAAAACAGTGGATGACAGAAGGACCAAAAGCAGTTAAAGAGGCTACATCGTCGGTATTTTACTGTTTTGTGGTGAAAATGCTGTTAAGTATTTTTATCTAATTAACGGTATCTTTGTTTAATATACATGAATTGCTCTCGGAACACCGAGAGGGAAAAACGAGCGATAATCTTCTAAGTGAGAACAAACATAAATCAGTTTTGGGTCATTTTCTAAGGCAGGAGGGAAGAACTTCAAAATTTAGCTTCAATATTTTAAGTTGCAATCCATATTCCCACCTGCTAGGCAACAACGGTTATTAACACTTTCACCGCACGAGCACAAGTGATAATAAAACTGGTGACACCTTGCTTGCCTCTTAAGTAACCTTAAAGACAACTTAAAATGGTAAAACGACTGGTGGCCTACCTTAAGTGGAGGCACCGTTTCCGAGAAAGGCCTTATGCTTCTTTTCGGAAAAGCCCTTCCATCCGTGAACGTTATGAGGACGTTTTGGTTCCTTTTCCTGTCGCCATTTCTCTTTGTAAATAATGAATGGTACGCCATCATCAGTCCTTTGTCAGTTCGTGTTTGATAAGAAGTTGTTGGGTCAAGCCCTGCGATGAAAGCCTTCGCCCTTTTCCAAGATTTGGAATTTTTTCCGTTAAAAGGGGCAATGTGTTCTCCGTTCTTGCTATACATTACTAAACCAATATGGGTCTTTCTCTTTGAAATTGTGAATTTTCTGAGGAATGATGGCATGAAAACTTTGAGAAGCCGCGCAACGTTTCTCTTCAAGATGCTTCTTGAACGGTCGATTAAGATGCCAAGGTCAATGCCCTGGTCACATGGTGCTGACAGTACTGCAAATTGCACAAAAGAAGTTAAATTAAATGAATGGTGGCACTGGATATACATATCTATCTATATTTCCCTTGCCAGGGTTTAGTGAAATACTATAACTTTGCATTCACTTTTCCCTGTGATTTATCTGTATATGTATGATTTTCAGCTGCCATCTGGTCAGTATTAAAGCCTTTCCACCAGAATCGCAATGGTGATAGGTTGGAATCCCGTCGAGACCCGAAACAAGGGAGCTTAAGCAACCGCGACGGCGACGGCAGCGAGAACGGCACAAAACAATAGGTTTAATGACCGAAAACAATGCCTCTGTACGTGCGTTTTACATTTTCGTACATTTCTTTGCCGTTTCCTGCAAAACAACAATGTCAAATGATCAAATCATAGGTTTTGTGGAGAACGTGAACACACGACGGTTAATTTTCCTTTCTTCATTTGAACCGGAAAGCCATCCCTTCAAATTCAGCTCCTGGACAATCCAGTCACATTAGACAAACTAAACAAACTGGAACAACTGCAAAGTAGTTTAAAATAGCACGAATCCTTTTTTCAATTGACGTTTTCCTTGGCGTTGGCCTCGTCATTGCTTAAGCTCCCTAATGATTTAACAGCATATTGATTGAGAAAAACCTCATTTACATTATCTTTCAACACATAATTGCATAATCAGTCCGGGAGTATGCCAGTTTTGGAAGAAGCGAAAACAATGGGTTACGTCACAAACCATGGCACGATCACCTTGGTGATGGACCAGGCTTAAAACAACAACAATAATAATCACATAACTTATATACAAAAACAATAATAAAAAGCAAATAACAGTTACAGTTCAATCATGGGGTAAACTACGGAAGCATGCTTCGTTAGCTCTCTAACTGGCTCGATAGTTAAGTGGATATAGGGCTGAACCGATAATCGCAAGATCATGGGTTCCAATCCGTCCGGTTTTTTTTTCATTGTAGTAACTTAATTAGCTAAAATTCCTACGAGGATCATCAATTTCACTGATATTTCATCCGAAAACTACGGAAGCATGCTTCGTTAGCTCTCTAACTGGCTCGATAGTTAAGTGGATATAGGGCTGAACCGATAATCGCAAGATCATGGGTTCCAATCCGTCCGATTTTTTTTTCATTGTAGTAACTTAATTAGCTAAAATTCCTACGAGGATCATCAATTTCACTGATATTTCATCCGAAGTGTTCACATATATGATTATTTCACATTTTTACATGCCTGAATGAAGATTATCTACATTGCATACCTTTACATGGTTTCGTATTACACGCAACTGTTTCTTGCGGTTCACCAATGTGGTCACATGTTTTACCATCGCGATACGGTGCTGGGTTAGTGCAGGCTCGGACTCTTATCTGCATTCCTCCACCACAGGTTTTGCTACACTGGGTCCAAGTAGTCCATCGAGAATAGCCTCCGTCAATTGCTGAAATGAAGAAATTGCCAAACTGGTTAATATGTAATATCTTCAAGTATATGTAAAGATAATCGGCATAGTATTCATCAAGATGAGAATGTCATCATACAAAGGCCAGGATAGGTTCGGGCCTGGGGCAGAATCATAAATCATAAATGACATGCGTCAAATATTGACAGTTCCTTAATTATTAGTAACCCATTTTGCTACATAGTACAAATTCTATGCACATCTTCAAATGCGTATTACAAGGCGTAATGCGATCTAGGGTCAGAAAATCATCCCTGCAAGCGTTTCCTATGAAAACCAGCCGAACACTTGTATAACTTTAAATTACGCACGAGTGTTACCCACCAACAGACACAAGTCTTCTTTTATTAACAGAGTTACTAAGCTTTTTCTTTGAAAATAGAAGTTTTTAGCCTTCGTAATGGTAATATTGTCGTATTGTCGTAACTCTTTCAGCCAAGGGCAATAAATAAATTAACCATAAAGGGAAAAGACCATAACATCGGAAACTCCGTGAGAAAGTATAGGAGACCAGGGAAAACGTCTTAAACGGGTAGAGTCGCGGGGATTTTGAGCGTTTCTGGTCAATACATTTACTTATTAATTTATCAACGAAATAATTTTAGAAATCAACCAACTCTTGTAACACGAAAAAGTCATGGCCCGTTCTAGCCTACTTTGATTAATTATTTAACTGTAATCAAAATTGATGCTAACCTTGGGTTAGCTTAACCGCGCTTGAACAACCCGGCCCTGGACTATAAATGTTCGGTTTCTGTTAATACAAAATATTTTTGGCTTTTTCAAATGACAATAAATTCCCGTTACATTGGCCGTTTTAACGCCACCGTCCAACGACAGGATCATCTGAACTGAGACAAAACCTTTCATCAGACGTGAAAAGGTTTTACAAAAAACGAGTTAGTTAAAAATAAATTTCTAAGTCGAAATTATTTTAAATAATAACACTTCCACACAACAACCACCATTAGCCCAAATTAACACATATTTCTTCGCCAATACAA
Source organism: Cladopsammia gracilis (assembly GCA_022457155.1). Classification (NCBI taxonomy): domain Eukaryota; kingdom Metazoa; phylum Cnidaria; class Anthozoa; order Scleractinia; family Dendrophylliidae; genus Cladopsammia; species Cladopsammia gracilis. Next base: position 1,379,582 of record JAJGOT010000051.1, on the reverse strand, counting down.
TATTACATTTATTTATTCTTAAATAAGACTTTCACCTCCACCACCGCACCTACCACCAACAGAACCATGACTTAGAACACACCCTGACATACTTACATTCATCACATTCTGGAAGTATGCACGCCTCATGTTCGTCAGGCGGTCCTATTTCATCGCAGTTTGTTCCTCCTCCCATTGGTTCCGGGTTTGTACAGTTTCTGGAACGCATTCTGGTTCCATTGCCACAAGTAACAGTGCATTCTGACCATTCAGACCAACGTGTGTAACCACCGTTTATAACTAGAAAAATGTTGAAAAAAATCAGACAGAAAGACCAAACACATGATTATAATTCATATTATATTTTTTAACTAGTTAGTAAGTTTATCAATCAATTAATATAGGAATAAGAAAGCAATAATTTAAACAAGGAAGAACGGTGAACACTTATTACAGTGTGTGAGGCAGTCAGTCTGTCAGTCAATCAATCCCTTATGTTTCTAAAGCAAGAAAGCAATTATTCAGACAAAGAATAACGGTGAAAACACAACAGTTAGTAGTACAGTAAGTCAGTCCAAGGTAACTCTAACGAATGCAAATAAAATCTATGCACATCACTCTGAGAAACGCCTTTTTCGTACGTTATATTTTTGATTTATAGTGACACGATTTTATATCTACACCGCAATCAAAGAAAATAAATCTTGCTGCTTCCTATCGTTTAAAACCGTACTTGAAAAAATAATTTCCACCAAGTTATTGTATATTTACCTAGTATTTAATTAATTAAGTAATGTTCCTGTTTCATAGAGTTATATATATTGTAGTTAATTTTTATCTCAGGTAATTTTTATTTTTCCATTGTTTTTGGGTATGGTAATATATGCTAATGAATTTAAAACAAAGGAAAAACAAAAATTACCTGAAATAAAAAATTAACTACAACATATATATCATATTGTAATTATGTAGCATTGCATTAATTATCAATGATATTGTATAATGTATACTATATTCTTCGTTTAGTTTGTATAAGTATTTAATTTATGACTGTGCTGTGCTAGCTTTCTAGTATTTTTTTTACATCACCATGTTCTTCGATTTAAATAATAAGCTATCCCAAGGAAATGGAAGTACCTAAGTCCGTGTAGAACTATTCCATTTTCCTCTACAGGCTACGCTCTCCGGGTGCTGCTGTGATATTTAGCGTTTGTTTACAAAACCTGTGCTTTTAAGTTAAAGTTTGTCATATATGACAGAAGTTCAGGTTTCTCATAAATAATGGTCGGTCGGTCAGTCAGTCAGTCAGTAAGTAAGTAAGTCAATTGATCAGTCAGTCAATCAGTCACTCACTCAGTCAGTCAGTTACAGTCAGTCAGTCAGTCAGTCAGTCAGTCAGTCAGTCAGTCACTCAGTCAGTCAGTCACTCAGTCACTCAGTCAGTCAGTCAATCAGTCAGTCAGTCAGTCAATCAGTCAGTCAATCAGTCAGTTAGTCAGTTAGTTAGTTAGTTAGTTATTTGCGGGTTGCTAATATAATTTGTTTTATTATTATTTGTAAATAAATTGTTGTTGTTGTTGTTGTTGTTGTCAGTCAGTCAGTCAATCAGACAGTCAATCAATCAATCAATCAGTCCGTCAGTTAGTCAATCATCCAGTCAGTGAGTCAGTCAATCAGTCAGTCAGTCAGTCAGTTGATCAGTCAGCCAGTCAATCAGTCAGTCAATCAAGCAATCAGTCAGTCAGTCAGTCAATCAATCAATCAGTCAGTCAATCAGTCAGTCAGTCAGTCAGTCAATCAATCAGTCAGTCAATCAGTCAGTCAATCAATCAGTCAATCAGTCAGTCAATCAATCAGTCAATCAGTAAGTCAGTCAATCAATCAATCAGTCAGTCAATCAGTCAGTCAGTCAGTCAATTAGTCAGACAGTCAATCAGTCAGTCAGTCAGTTAGTCAATCAGTCAATCAGTCAGTCAATCAGGAACTTAACTCTTTACCCCCTCATCCCCAGAGTCAAACCTTGAGTCATGTAATGTGGTTCTAACGTTTTTGACTGTGGAAGAACCCACACAGTTTGAACATGCAACTGAAAACTCATCAGGGGTACTTTTCAATGGTCCTGTTTCTATTTCAGTGTATGCATATCATGCCAAAGCGAAATTTTGGAATTTTCTTGAATTTTAATTTTGGGCTCTATTGAGCTTTGGTTACTTTTAGGGGTGTCGCGCTATATATAATATACTGTATTAGCGCGCGCTAAAATAGCGAATATGGCGAATATGGCGAATATGGCGAATAAAATTGTCATTTTGAGAGAGAATTTCGAGTTTCTAAACGTAGAAAATTTCTCTCGAGTCTGAAATTGCATGGTTGAAAGAAAAAATAATAATAAAGAGCAACTACACATGTCCGAAATGTGACATCAGTTTGTGTTTGAGTAATTTTTGAGCGTCATTTCGTTCTTTTATAACTTAAATTTGTAATTTGCTGACGCACTTTCACGACATTAAATTCGCTATTTTAGCGCGCGGCACCCCTAAAAGTAACCAAAGCCCTCTTTGGGAAGTGAAAGGGGTAACAATGCAAGCAAGAAGCAATCCTTCAAATAAAGAAGAATGGTGACAACACTTACCACAGACTTCAGCCACTATGTCGTCCAGTTTTCCAGCGAGGGCATCAAAATCTGCAACCTGCACCACGGAGCCACGTTCCCCAGCAATTTGTTCCAGTTCTGATTTTTTAATTCCTTTGCCAATACCAACCGCAATAATATTTACGCCTTTGTCCTTTTCAAAAATAAAAGATAGACACAAAGATATAAAAAGTAGATAAATAGATATGGTGGCAACCTCTCTCGTAAGTGATCTTCTCTTGCAAGATAACGCGTTTTAACAATCAATCAATCAATCAATCAATCAATCAATCAAATCAATCAACTTTATTCATGTATCAGAAAACTTTCTAAATCAATTTTTTAATTGAGCTAATTGGTGACACCTAAACTAAGAACTTAAAAGTAAGAAGAACTAAAAAAAAGTCTAATAACTAATTTCTAAAATATTTACAGTTTTACACTAACATTAAAATTCCTTAGTAAAAATAATGTCTGTTTGAATTATTATACTCGGTTTCTAACCTCTGGTGAAAGATTTCATCATTAATCGCACGTATTCCGGTGTTACCGGTAGACATCGATTATGTTCCACTGAATATTCTGGACATTTATTCATTTATGAACATTCCCACCACCGAAACAGAAACGTTTTTGTTAATTGTATACAAATGTAAGATCGGAAAGTTGTAATTCGAGTTTCACGCACTATGCAATCATCAGAGTCATCGGTTGATCGGTTGATCGCTTAGTGCGTGAAACTCGAGTTACAACTTTCCGCCCTTACATTTGTATTTTGCTCTGCATATCTGTGCATAGAGCACTCATAGAACAATTGAAGCAATCTATATATTGTTTATTTATTTATATACATATTGTCAACCAGTAGTTGGAAGTTAAGTCGGTTTCTTTATCGTTAACATTTTTCCTAAACGGCAAATGAGTTCACGACTTGATGGACAGAGTAATGGTGGTGACTTACTAAGATTAACGAATGTCGAACTGTCGAATGTGCATTGGCAGTTGCAATTTGTTGCTTTTCGTCATGTTTTAAATTGAGCTGCTTTCTAGTTAAGCAGTAAATCAGCTGACTGACATGAGCGTCCTACCTCAAGAGGTGGAACTGTCTCACTGTAGGGTGCTGAAGACGAAGCAGTTTTTCCATCGGTAAATACCACAAGTACATTCGGATTTCTTTTCCTATCGTGTCCGTGATTGAACAACTCATCATGTGCCTTCATCAGTGCCAAATCTGTTCGTGTGGCGTAGATAAGCTTGTTTGAAACAGAATCGATTTTTCTCTTGACGGCTTCATTGCTGTGGTATGCCGAATCACTCAGGTTATACAAGTGTTTTGCCACATCAGCATACAAGATGAGAGAAGTGTGAGTTGCCTCCGGGGTGATGTTAAAGTTGTCCACGAAACTCTTCAAGGCTTCCTTCACTTTTATGTAGTTTTGCTTTCCGACGCTTTTTGACCTGTCCACTATAATCCCCAGATCGATGCCTTTTTCGCATGCACTTTCTGCAAAACAAAGGCACTTATAAAATATATTTACTGAATTTGGACTTTCAACGGAAAGTTTGTTTGGATAGCCGTCTACGATTAAGATACGGATATATCATGATATATAATATTGTTTGCGTTATTTTATTAAAAAAAAAAACCAAGAGAGTTTTTGAAGCATTCGTAGTAAACAAAGCCAGCTCGTGTCTGTTTTGGGTTAACATTTATGTAACCACGCGCATCATTAACTGTTTGTTAAACCAAATTCATAAATATATAGGTAAGGTAAAGCCTTCATGGGAGTCTCTGTAGCATCAAGCTACTGAGAGTATTACTACTCTCTTCTGGATGGGATTCTCAGATTCATCACAAGGTAACCTCCCCCCCCCCCCGGGATTTTGTTCGTTGGTACCGATTTATACATCTGGGTGGAGAGAGGCAATATAGAGTAAATTTTCTTGTCTAATGGAACAACCACCGATTAAGGTTCAAATCCAGCGGGCTAACCACTAGGCCACAGCGCGCCTACACTCTACAGAGGCTGCTAAAGCTAAATATGTTTCATCAGCTGCCAAAGCAATTTATGCGTCCTTTAGAGGAAACTTTGCTCTTTAAAACTCTGCATACTCAACTACCTTTTCATCAAAGAAACCAGAAAACATCAAAACCAAAAACATCAAAGTCAAGACCTGTGTGTACGTATGACTTCGTTTTTATGAGACATGTTTTATCGTTAAACAAAAATTATTCATTTACAATACAATATAATACAATACAATCAAAATAATGTATATGGTTTCATGACCACGACACCTTAACTGATCACTTACTTACCAGCTACTTGTCTGGCAGCAACTTCTCCATTAACAACTCCTATTCCAAAATATAATTTGTATAAAACATGTTTTGTCCTTAAAACAGACATTCTTTATATAGATAATTTTACAATACAGTCGAACCTCCAAATACTAAATTTCGCCCAGTCACATCACGATACTCCACACCTCCCGTAAACGACCACCTCTCGTAGTGGCCGCGACCACTGTCAGCGCTGGTGATTTGAATTTTTCTATGTAAATTTAAATGTTTGTAAATGTAAATGTTGTTTATGATAAAGATTAAGATAACATGTTAAAAATCCCAACTGATAGGAGGCAGACCAGTTGGCTATTTTACTAGCGTGGCCAAGGAGTTGAACTCGGGTCTACCGTGAAACAACTCCAGCTAGCGGTCAGAGCGGGACTTGAACCCGGGACCTCCAGGTTTCAAATGCGGCGCCCAGACCACTCGACCACGCTGCCTCCCCATCTATTGCTTTTTGGGCAGATTCGTTTTAATATATATATAAATTTTGTTTTATTCTTTTATTTACTTCTTCATCGCCTTGCCGTAAGGATCAGTTTGCCGTTTTCTGATTTTATTGCTTTTAACCTTTAGTAAGTGACCGCGACCACATTCAACGATGGCGAATTGAATTTTAGTGTTGTTATTATCCTTTGGTATACAGTTTTCTGGAGACCATACGTACATTCTTCAATCGCCTTTTAAGTGGTCTTTTCCAAGTCAGATCAACGTGAAACTGCGCATGCGTAAGAAATTTTTATGATATATTCTATCCAGACCGGAGGGGGGGGGGGGGGGGGGGCTTTTGGAGCACGCTCGAACTTTGCAGTTGTGTCGTTTCAAAACGGTCGAAGCAATGACCACCAAATTTGGTTTCACGTTACCGTCCTTTGTTCACCAACATTGACGTTTCCATAGCAACCGCTTTTTGACACCTATGTTTTACAAAATTAGCATTTTTCGCTTTAATCAAGATTATTTCAAAGTTTTCTTATTGAATTAATAGTTTCCACTTAATTTAACGATAATTAATCAAATTATGTATAATTGTTTAGTAATTAAGGTTAATTAACGGTAATTTTAGGAAAATGTGGAATATGAAATGTCAAAATCCGGGATGGCGGATCGAAGTTTTACTAAAAGTCGTTTCTCTCTGTAATTTTCAACATTTGCCCACAATAAACTGAGCTTTAGCAGTCCAGTTGCATTGTTTGTCGGTGTTTTTTACCTAAATGAACACGTTTGGGCTAATTCAAGATGACGGATCCAAGATGGCGGACAATAAAATGGGAATTTTATTTCTAATATATTACCTGTCTGTGTTTTTCCATTTTCTCTTAACATTTATTGTCAAAATATCACAAAAATGTCCTTTTCACTTGAGAAAGCTTTTTGTGTTGTCGCGAGTGCATGCATGAAAAGCCATAATTTGCAAAGTTAACTGTTCCACTTTTTAAGAAAATGTACACATCACTTCTATGACGTCACATGCTGTTACCATAGCAACAAAGTTTACGAATTCATTAACTTTTACTCCTGCATCAATATGTGAAAGTATGGTATGAACGCTACCGTTTGTTTCAGAGATATGCCTTATAGAACGTTTCAGTTGGTTATTTCATTGTATATGACGTCATAATGACGTCATTGTTATTGTAAACAACACCAACAGTGTTAGTAAACATAATACTTTTATCAAAATTGATAAAAATATTGAGACTGTTTTAGCCAATAAAATCGACTATGTGACGTCATAATGACTTCACGTTACGTCATTATGACACCAAAGTATCTGTAGTTACTAGAATTCATGACAACATTATCCTGTGTAAACTTGGTGGCAATAGCATAGGCGGTTTCAAAGTTACATGGCGGGGAGCTTCTGGAGCCCCCCCCCCCCCCCCCACCCCCGGTCCCAGATGGTCAAAAAAAGCCTGGTCTGGATAGGGTTAAACATGATAAGAAGATGTCCGACATGGAGAAGAGTTACTCCTTTCATTCAGTCGTCGTTCCTGCAAATCACTTTACTATTAAATGTTTTGTAAATGAAGGCTGTACCACAATCACGCCAGTGATTCTTCTGAGTGTTATATATGTCTAACGTGAACATTAGTAATGTAAGTAGGGTTGTAGGAGACGCTGTCGTGACAGTTCAGTAATGCTGTTTTATCGGAAGTGAGAGCAGCTGGAAGTCACTAAACAGGAAGCTATGAACCGAAAGCGCACAATTTAAAATATGCGTGCATAAATTTGCATGCAAAATCGTGACACAAAAATAATATTTACAATAATGAAAAGAAAAAAAGAAAAAGGATGGGCATTTTTTAACTCATTGCGCTTTGCGCATGAGTAATAACGTGTTGCAGTACAAGTCCAATAAAACAAACATTTCGTCCCTTTCATCAAAACTTCAATGTGATATAATGTTTTGCACTGATAGGTGTTTTGTACATTGAGATTACTATAGGTTCGTAGTTAAAAGCCCCTGTTGTCTGACCTCTCGTAAGCGACCACCTCCCGTAAGCGACGACCTTGGCTTTGCATTTTGGGTGGTCGCTTAGGGAGATTCAACCGTAAGCTTGTATTGTTTCAAGACTTCGACGCGTTAACTGATCACTTACTTACCAACTTCTTGTCCGTTAACAACTGATCCGTTAACAGCTCCTAGACAAAAAGAAAAAGAAATACAATTCTTGGATTGTATATGTCAAAGTTAAATATCTAAATTAAAACTTGAGATACAAATTAAAGTCACTGCCTCAACCAGAGTCGCTTTGATAATTCCATTAGGGAGGGAATAAACCAGTTGACTTCCGGTATTGGCGAGCTCTTGCATGTGTATCATCATCATCATCATCATCATCATCATCATCATCTTTATTTTAATACGGTATTACATTCATCAATAATAAAAAATGATTTTCAATTAAGCCGTATCATAACATCATAATAAGTTTAAAAATTCTCCCTTTATTAAACAAGAAAATATCACACCGCTTAATGTAGCAGAAAAAAATTCGTGTGAAGGGTTAATCTCAAAAGCCGAATGTGTTAAAGCACTATTGGACTTTAGCAACAGTATAACTCCTGGTACTGATGGTCTCCCGGTTGAATTCTACCTCTTTTTCTGGCCTGAAATTATTGATGATTTGCTTGCTAGCTTCACCCATTGACAGCCGTGCCGGCCAAAACCGGCCGTACATTACTCCACCGCTTTAAAAAAATTCAACTTTCTCAATCGCGCGACCATTGCCTTCACTATCAGTTGAGAGCATTGACTAGAAAGTCCTTCAAATTGAGATACCCAAAAAACACAAAAAAGTTAGCGATTTTTGCAGAACATCAGCGTTTGAATTTGGACAATAACAAAAATGACCGTTTTTAACGTCATAGAAAAACAACAAAAATCACGTTTTTGCCTTTAGTTTTTTTATTCAAATCATCATGGCAAACCCAAAAGTCAACATTCACAGCAAAATTCAGTCCTAGTCCTAGCTTAGCAGTGAATGTTTTTGCTCTTATTCGTTGCTCGGGCCGAGCTACAGCTTCTCGTTCTAATGCATACTGACCTTGCCTCAATTTTCAATATCACCACCGCAATGCATGCTGGGAAACAGCCACAATTTTTGACAGCGTTCGTTTCTTTCCTCACACATTTCATATTTATACTAAGTCCACAGCCACTCCAACCCACCGCCGAAATTTCGCGCTTGTTGTATTCTTCAGTAATCGCAACTTCCAAAATATGCCGTACAGAGTCAAGTCCCAAAGCAACTTCGTTTCATTGCGGCAAATTGTCCAGTTCAACGAGCAACGAGCTAAATTCGTAAACGAAGTACAACACCTAACTCGCTTCATTGAGAAAGTGGACTCTGAACTACCTTCAAACTTAATGATGCTCATCAGGCAGCTACTAAAGATGAAAAATGGCTGAGAACTTACCAAAAATCGTAGATACATGATATTGAAGCCTTTATTGAGAACGAACGAAGCAAAATGACAACGTCACAATGACGTTTCCGGTAAACTCGAGCCTTCAGTGTTTTGGAACAGCAACTCTTTCAATGGTAACCCCAAATATGGAGTCACGAAATCCTATGGATCGTTTATATACAGAAAATCACTCAAAAACGAAAACAGTCGCGGGCGTCAATGGGTTGAACTACGCTTTTCAACAAAGCACATTATCTATTAGCCAAAGACGTGGAATAATCTCGCTCATTCCCAAAAAGAGAAAAGACAAAAGGATTCTCGACAATCTAAGGCCCATTTCACTCCTAAAAACTGACTATGAAATTCTCACTAAAACTATCGCTAAAAGAATAGAAAAAGTCCTTCCAAGTTTTTACTGTACCACAATGAAGCCAGTGATTCGTCTAAGTCTTATATATACCTGTCGTGAACATTAGTAATGTAAGTAGGGTTTTAGGAGACGCTGTCGTGACACTTCAGTAACACTGTTTTATCGGAAGTGAGAGTAGCCGGAAGTCACTAAACAGGAAGTGTAAATGGCAAAGCAATGAACCGGAAGTGCACAATTTAAAATATGCGTGCATAAATATGCATGCAAAATCGTGAAACAAAACGATAATAAAAAAACGAAGAGCATTTTTTAACTCATTGCGCTTTGCGTATGAGTAATAACGTGTTGCAGTACAAGTCCAATAAAACAAACATTTTGTCCCTTTCATCAAAACTTCAATGTGATATAATATTTTGCACTGATAGGTGTTGTACATTGAGATTACTATAGGTTCATGGTTAAAAGCCCCGGTTGTCTGACCTCTCGTAAGCGACGACCTTGGCTTTGTATTTTGGGTGGTCGCTTAGGGAGATTCAGTTGTAAAGCTTAGACAAAAAGATAAAGAAATACAATTCTTGGACTGCATATGTCAAAGTTACCCGAACAATTATGGTCAGAAATATTACTTGTACCGAATGATAAATTCTATGGTTTATACTCCTCACCTACCAAATTACTAAAATGTTCAAGTGCCGTCATAGCTCCTGTTCTTACAGAGATACTTCAATACATCTATCAGATTAGGGACTTATCCATCAAAGCTCAAAGTTGCCCCAGTATTTAAGAATGATGATGATACGGATGCAAACAACTACAGACCTATTTCTTTACTTTCAAATTTCAATTGAGTATTTGAGAAAATAATTTACAACAGATTGACGAACTGTATAAAGAAACACGAACTTTTGTATTCCTCGCAGAACGGCTTTCGTAATTAAGAGACATTCAACCCAACACGCAATACTGGACATTGTTAATGATATACAGACTAACATGAATCAGCGATTGATATCTTGTGGAGTATTTATTGATCTTAAAAAAAGCCTTTGACACCGTCGATCATGATATTTTGCTTGATAAGCTCTATGGCTTTCGTGGAATAATTAATGATTGGTTCTCCTCATATCTCAAAAATCGTACACAAAGAACGCAAGTAGGCCATCATATATCCGATAAAGCTGTCGTTAGATGTGGATCAATTCTTGGACCACTGCTTTTCTTGGTATATGTCAACGATATTCACAGATGCTCGAATAAATTTAGGTTTTACCTCTTTGCAGACGACACAAACATTCTGTATGTGGACAAAAATCTGAAAGATCTTGAGTCAGCAGTCAACAATGAGCTACAAAACCTTTATAACTGGCTGACAGCCAATAAACTAACTCTTAATATTGACAAATCCAACTTTGTAATTTTTCGTCCTTATCAAATTAAAGCGACTTGCTTACCAACCAAAACTTTTCATGTTTGATAATGAAAAGAATAAATTTGTTAATCTCGAATCTAAAGTTTACATAAAATACTTGAGCGTTCTTATTGATCAGAATCTCTCTTGGAAATACCACATTGATTCTATTGATACAAACATTAGTAAAAATGTTGGGTTAATTGCAAAGCTACGCCACTCTGTACCTCGACCAATACTACTGAATATCTAGAAGTCACTAATTCATCCTTATTTAACCTATGGTCTTGCTGCCTGGGGTCAGGCATGCAAGACCTATCTTAACAAAATTCTAATTCTTCAGAAAAGAGCTCTTCGTTTGCTGTACTTCGCAGACTGGCATGACCATGCAATTCCTTTATTTCTCGAAGCTAATGTGCTTCCAATAACTTTTCTTTATTCTGAGTCTGTATCAACATTAATGTATGATATTACTGAAATAATGATAAAGCCCCAGCAAACATGTTCAATTTATTTCAGAAAACGTCTAATATTCACCCATACAATACACGATCGTCTACGTTTGGAAAGTTCTATGTTAAAAGTTCCAGACTAGAAATACTAAACAATTCTTTCTCGCGGCTCTGAGTAAAGCTGTGGAATAAGATACCATGCTATATAACGGATCTTCCTAAGAATGCTTTCAAAAGAGTTCTCCGCAAATTGCTATTTGATATTTTAGAAAAGGAGGATGACTATATTCAAATTCCCATGATTATTAATAAAGTAGGTACATAGATACACTTGCTATAGTCAGAGACTCCTTGTCTTAACGCATTGTACGTCAGTAAGCCCTGTGTTAATTAGACCACTTAACTTCTGTGTTTTATTTATTTTTAGTGCAATCTGCAAGGCTTTGTAATAGTATAAGGTTCTTGATCTTATTAGATAATTTGAGTTATTCATGTACTTGTTTTGCCCGCCACGATTAGCTTTCCAGCTATTTGCAGGGCAAACCAAATCACCCAAGGCAACTCTTGTTGTACAAAGAATAAATTGTTTTTGTTGTCGTTAGGGAACCGGTTGACGGAACTTTTAATCACCTTACGGAGCGAAGAGGCGGTGCAAAACGAGTTAAACACTATGCACAACAAAAAACCCGTATGGGACAAAAGCCAAGGAATGGCCGATGATGGGTACTTAAGAAGTGCACAAAAGTGCAGTATTTAAGTTAACAACCTAAAGCAAGCAATTTGCAACGGCGGATTTTTCTTCTTCTAGTCTCGGCAGCTTTCCTTGCCTTTATTCTCGCCTGAAATCAAGCATGGTGGTGATAATCATGACAGCTACGCGATAGGGCGCCATTTTTTCAATTTTTTTTTCCCCCGCTTTGACCGCTTCTTAATATCCTGTATAGTCTTTCGACTGCTAGGATTAATATATATAGACTGAGCCTAACTGCGTAGCACTTTGAACAAGCTTAACTAAGGTGAAACTTAACTAAGGTGAAAGGTCGGAAGCACAAGAATTAAGATTGACGACCGAGCTATTTTTCAATTTTAGCAATTCTCAAAAACAGTATTACCCGACCGTCTGCACGGTACATTTAGACCGTACAAAAGTTCACAAAAACAACTTTTCTCTGTCTAGAATAACTAGTACGACTACTTTCCGAATAAAATACAGGTTTTGTTTGTCAAAAATTTCCCGAGAAACTGATTTGGAAATCAAAATTGCAAAAATACACAAACATATTTGCATAAGGCGACGCGAGTGAAGACAGAAAATCTAAGTCTTGTTTTGTTTACATAAAATCGCTTTTCAATCTATGTTATGAATGAACAAACACATAAAAATGGACAACACAACCTTCTTTCAAAAAAATGTATTAAAATCTCCATTTGTTTATGTTTAAAAGCAAAACACACCATTTATAGCGCATCAAGGCAGATCTGTCCTCGATGAAATTCAAGATAACAACACGACTTTAATAATTTGAGCACGTTTTATAAACAGGTCTCCAAAACTTAAGTGGAACACAAAGGAAACGTCAATCAAAAATTGATATCAACATAAATTCCCATCGGAAAAATTTGATTTATTTTACCTTTAAGTCACTGGACTGCTTGGAAATTCGTTAAAACTCCGCTTCTTCGGTTCTGAAATCCGTAATAAAAACAAGGCATCTCCCCGCATTACTCCTGCATTGATAAAAACGTGTGAATCGAAGCAAGATTTTATCTCTGAAAGCTCTTCTTTTTCCCCTAAAGTGGCTTCTGAGTATCCCTTAATTGGTATTCCTGTCTTGAGTAGCAAACCGCGAAAAAATGCAGGGAAATAACGACTTTACTGCTCCGCTAAACACTGCGAAAGATCCAACTTTTCGGCTCTGTAGCCGCGCGTGTTGCGTCAGAAGCGCATGTTTTGCGACGTCATACGCGCCCGCGAGTTTGCCTTGCGTGACGCTCAGACGCACCGACACATAGTCCGTTTTACGGATATCGGCGCCATTTTGAATAATTTACTTGCGCAAAGGGTTATGGGTCAAAAAGGGGGCATTAATCCAAGATGGCGGCACGAAAAAGCACATAGTGAGACTGGAAAAGAAAACCTCGGCGCCTTTTTAGACTCAGGGAAGTCCAATGAAATAATGGGAGGAGGGGATTATTGTGCAGTTTATGGTTGTTCTAATAGTCGAAGAAAACTTGACAGGTATGATTTTTCGCTACAATTAAAACTAGCGGATATAAGTTGTCTGTAAGTTTTTGTAAAGCCACTCGTGAACACGATTCATGTGGCAAGAAAGTTGAATGGATTACTGCATTTATTGATTAACAGAGTAATTGATACCGTTTGAAAACCTTTACTTTGTGTTTGTAGTTATTGCAGACGCACATCTGCCACAACACAAATTTAATTTTGCTTCTACTGAGAATAAATTTTATTAAACTCGTATCGTGTGAATCAATTGTCCCACGCAGACAAACACATAAAGCTTAGCCTTACTTGCACACTGACAAGTTTTGATCAGAAATGTAGTTGCTTGATGCAAATGAAGACAATGCCAATAACATATACCTCTCTAATTATTATTCGTTATTCAGTAAGTTTTCATTTGCAATATTAATGGTTAATGTCTCTTTATAGATCATACACGCCTAAAATCCTTACATAAATTAATTCATATGTAGTCTCTTAAGATAAGCCAACGTCAGTAATCTAACAGATAACCTGATAAGCACTAACAACTAATTTCTGATAAGTTAAACCTGTTTGCATTGTAATTGTTACAACAAAATAACTAATAATGCACCAATTGATATAAAACGTCTACATCCCCCGAATATTTGGCTTGTGCATTCCCACCCGTCGGCCGTGCAAAGTTTTATGAAATGTAGTTTCAGATTTACCTGTGAACTCCAACAGCGCGTATCAAGAAGAACTGTAACAATCTCTTTTAAATGCCTGTAGGTACTATTGCCTCTCAAACAGGTTTAATTTCTCCTATCTGACAATTCAACCATAATTATGTTCACATGTCGACCTTGTCACATTTTAAATCCCTGCTAAACGTCCGTGTCAAATTGTCCACGTCAGGGTGTGGTTAACAGCCGAATTTCCCTAGTATAGGATATATTGAAGTTTAAAATTGAGCGGTTTGTAATACGCTAACCTGTGGAATAACATCAGCTAATTATAATTCTTTATTTGGGACAAAATACATAGATATAGAACCCCAAGACCATAGTACAAGTCATACCCAGGGTAAGACTCACAAAACCAAAGCCCTCTAGACTGATTCCATTGAGGAAATAGAACCATAGCACCATTGAACAATGGAGATGAGGAATCAGAGCCTGGACAGACAAAACACCACGGAAATGGAGAGCTAAATTATGCATGGAAGAAAAAAGGGGGAAAGAACGGGAAAAGCATCATTACATTACCCCAAGGTCATGAAGAAAGTCCCCAGAAAACAAAGCCCCACAGAAACGCAACTCGACCGAGACATGCACAGATGCAGAACTCAGCATCATAGGACCATCCGTCACAACCAAGGAGACATGCAGAAATGCAAGGAGATGATTTATTTGAGACAAATGCATAAATACAGAACCCCAAGACCACAGCCCCAGTCATACCAAGGGTAAGACACACATAACCAAAGCCCACCGGATTGACTCTATTATAGAAATAGAATCATAGCACCAATGAATGATGAAGATGAGGAAACAGAGCTTGGATAAACAAAAGGACCAAGGAAGAGGAGAGCTATATCATGTATGGATGGAAAAAAAAAGGGGGGGGGAAAGAAATGGGAAAAAGCATCAATACATTACCCCAAGGTCACAGAGGAAGCCCACAGATAACAAAGCCCCACAAAAACGAAGCTCGGCCGAGACATGCGCAGGTGCAGAACTCAGCATCATAGGACCCATTTATCCCCCTGATTCGCTACAATTTGAGCTTGTTACGGCGACGGTTGAGCGTAATTTCAATTTGGGGTGGGGGGGAGGGAGGCTTGAAAGCGACCCGAGAAAAAATTGAAATCTAGGAGGCCCTAGAGGCTTGGAAATGCTCGGGGTGGGGAGGGAGGCGCTAAAGCTCCCCGGCTCCGCCGCCCCGTAAACTGTCAATGGACCTCTTTAGCTTGTATGTTTTTTTCCCAATGTAGATCATGTGATGTTACCCTAGAGAACTGTTTCTTTTAAATTTTGCTTTCTTCACGTGCATATGTATGCCCCGGGGGGGAGGGGGGTACTCTCTATAATGAGCTATACGGGGATGCTCCGCCAGAAAGACTATCCTTTTTGAGGCTGGAGGTATATGAAAGGGTCAGGATTTCACGAGTTGAAGTGTATAAAAGGGTAGAGATTTCACGAAGAATAAGAAAGGGTAGCGAAAATACGAGTTGGAGTATAAAAAAGAGTAGGGAAATCTGCCATTTAAGTATTATAAAAAGCGCCTTTCAAAAGATATCAAACAGATGCACGTATTCCCCCCCCCCCCCCCCCCCGGGAATGTATGCATAATTTGCGAAAATCCCTTGAGAGCATCACATGACCTACATTGGGAAAACATAACAAACAAGCTAAAGAGGTCTGTTGACGTTTATTTTTGCCAAAATCTTAATCCGCAAGGCTTGCAAGGTTTTTGCGATATAATAAAGTGTTTCCACTGAACTGTAGTCCCATATATTTGATATACTCCTTTACATACCTTGGATTAATTTCTTGCTATAAAGCGCGAAAAAAATTCTTTCGCGATATTTAAAACTTGAAATGACTGGTATTCAAAAGAAGGCTAGATCCGTAGACCGGTATTAAAGTCAGGCTCAGAAAGACTGAGAAAGCTCGTGACAAATTATTTACTCACTTTCATTCCAATATTTCTCAGCATTTATTTGAGACAAACTGGGATAGCTTGCCGAACTGTCTTCCCATCCTTCGTGTAACGTATCGGGGTCAGGAAGAATGATCCGTCCCTCCTCCAGCCGTAACTTAGCCATCCTCTCACGATCTACTTCCACCTGGCACTCGATAACGGTTTTTTGTGGTTTCAAACCTAATTTTTGGGCAAACACGGCGAGATTGATCAAACCTTCTTTATTTGTGGTTCCGACGGGAACTTCCCTCGCTATTAAAAAGGACTTATGCTTTTCGACTCCCCATGATTTAAAAATATTTCGGGTTTCAACCTCACTCACGCAACCGTGTTCACTTTGCGACGCCATCTTGGATTTTAATGCCCCCTTTTTGACCCATACTCCTTTGCGAAAGGAAATTATTCAAAATGGCGCCAGTATCCGTGAGACGGACTATGTCACGAAGGCGCGCCCGCGAAACATTCCGCTAGCCATGACCATGAAAAATGACGGGCATAGGTTCTATGAGTAAGGCGCTGCGCAGCCGGTTCGGCCCGGCGAGTGCTCCGCTATCAAATATGTATATATGTACAAATGTAACCTTATTCTGGTGTGTAGTAATGACTTATTTTGATAAAAGTAGTCGCTAATGTAAGTGACCTTTCCCTGCACTAGGGCAACACGGAAAGCCGCAAAAATCTAGAACAAAAATTCACCTTCATCTCTTTATCTTCAACTAATTTATTCTTGGTTTTCACGTTTCCATGTTTCCAACAATAGCGTTGCTCCAACGTTCGATATATAAACCACACACAACTAACAATTCCTTGATTCACTCTTACGAAGGGCTAGCGATCGAAACGTCAGCTTTCTCAGTAATTTTGTTTACGATGGTCAATTTTTCTTATCAGCTCAGTTGATAAAACCAACTGTTGAAGTAATAATAGGCCATTTGCACGATGACGTCATTTGACTACTACTACTAGAATCCTTCAGTTTTTTGTTTTGTAGTGCAAATTAGGGCTATTGTTATTTAAACCGCACTGGGATTACAAAATTTAAATAAGAAAGGAAAAACGAAATGAATTCTGGTAGTAGTAGTCAAATGACGTCATCGTGCAAATGGCCTATTAGTGTTATACGCACCGTATAATGAAGCCAGTACCACGAGGGCAACAAATGGCACATTTCGAGCCATGTTCACCTGAAATTAAAAATTTTAAAAGAATAAAGGGGTTAGTTTCTAAAGAAACTGTGGTGCTGTGTCGGTAAGGAAGTAAAACATGAAAATTGCTTTTATCAAATAGATAAGGAAAATTAGTCAACAAAAGAATTTTCAGTAAAAACCCGACTTTTCGAACAGTAGCCCTTTGTCCGAGCGAATCGAAGCGAATCTGACGAGCGAGTCTAAAGCCGTGTTCACAGTAAACCTGAATTATATTCAACTGAAGTATAATTTAGACTATAATACACCCGTTCAATTTTATGCAATTATGTTTCGGTTCACATCTGCGAAAATACAAATAAACTAGGCTGGGTAACTTTGAAATCTGAAGTTGAAAACAAAATGGTGCCCTATCGCTCAGCTGCCATGATTATCACTACCATGCTTGATTTTCGATTTCAGGCGAGAATGAAGGCAAGGAAGTAGTATAGGATCAGAGTTAACCTTTTGAAGGCATTCCCCTGGATTCCGTGTATTACCCTGTTTAATAAATGAATATTAATGAACGGATTCCCTTTTCATGACGTCAACTACCTATACCTTTTGTGTTATTCTGCATACTAACTTGGATTTCTGCATACTAATTTTGTCTTCCTGCATACTAATAAGTGCCTTCCTGCATTCGAATGAGATGCCAAGTCATTTCTTTTCATATGATAATGGCTGCAGCCGCACTTGGTGAGTTAGCTGGGTTATTTTTTTTTAGTAACCTGGTTAAAATTCCATAAAAAAATAACTCGGTGAAAAGGTGTTTGTAAAGAAATAGCCGAGTTAATTTTTCTGAGCGGCCACACTTCAGAAGGTTGAACTTTGAACGTGAGAGATCAAGTTATCATTTCTATATTCTTCATTTTTTTGTGACATTGTTAAGTTTTTATCCATCAGATGGGAACAAGGAACGAAATTCTATCCTGACTCCCACAACCTTGGTCGCATCTTTTGATTCGCCTTAGTCTGCGGTTTTTACAACGCAGCGCTCGTTCGCTCCCCAAATACGCCTGATTTGCAGGCTACGACGGGAAACGAGAGCGGCACAAAACAATACGATTAATGAGCGAAAACAACTCACTTCAAAACAAGCACAACACACTGATATCTTATACAAACATAGATCAAAACAACATGCCTTGACCAGGACTCGAACCTGGGTTACTGCGGCCACAACGCAGTGTCTAAACCACTAAACCATCAAAGCTGTGGATACTATAGCTGAACATTTTAAACAATTGTAAATACCTTATAGGATTTTGATATACTCAATAAAATTGCGGAGTATCAAAAGCGCTTGTTACATCATTAAAATCCACAATGTTCATTTTGATAGCCGCTACATTTTAATAGCCACTACATCGCTAGACTCTATGTCGATTTTCAGTTTACCAGCTATCACCCACTTTAAGTTTTTATAACTTTACCGGCGGAGGAAAACAAACTGAATGTTTAAAAGTCAAACTTTTCCGCATCGTTAAAGGAACACCTTCAACCAGTGTGCTTTGCGACATTTTCTGTAATACAGATATTGCAAAACTCGCGAGTGTCTTTGTTCATCCGATCTTTAAGGTTGGCTGTATAAGCTATCTATTTAAAGTTGTTTAAGTTTTCATAATTTGATTTTTTTGTCCATTTTGGTTGTGAAATTTCAACTAAAGGAAGAAAAACAATAATAGACGCGCGCAAAGGACAGTGGTTGAAGGAGTCCCCTTAATAAACTTACACTGAACTTTAAGGGAGGGTTTCACGGTTCCGCGCATGTGCATGCTATGACGTAACCCATTTAGTTTCATTGTTTAGACTAATTGGAAGCGAGTAGATAAATCTGGCGGAAAATTTGCCCGTGAAAATGTCGCGGTCAGTCAGCTGATTGAATGGATGATTATACATACCCACGTGCACCATGAAAGCCAACACAGCGTAGAATAAATCCTTTGGGTGGAAGGTTTTATTCAGTGTTGACTTTGTCGGTGTAATCCGTTGAAATTTTCTGTGAATTTTGGTTATCCTTCGCTTTGTTTGGGCTAAGTATAGTATGTGATTATTGAAGTAAATGTGCATATGATGCCTGATTTAGGGTGGAAGCTCCATTGTGCATTGTTATTTATAAAATAACTGAGATACTACGCGCGTTCTGATTGGCCAAAGACCTATTAACTATTGTGCCGGTAAACTCATAGAAAACCGCGCAAGCGAAACTGTAAAGTAAACAAAGTTCAATTTTCCACTGCATCAACACAAGCGTGAGGAAAAAGAATTTCACAACTCGAGCCGGTTTAGTGTCTTATTGCATATTGTCGTCTTTTAGAAGATGAGAAGAGAAGATATGTTTCTTGTAAACGATAAGTTGCTGCTCAAACCTACAAAATAAAAAAAAAAATTCCCACGCACGCAAGCAAAAAACGGCTTAACGCCAAAAGAACACTAAGCTTTAATATTTTAAAACTGATATCAACAACTGGAATATATTTTCATTTAACATTGGCTTGGAAAGGCTTACATGCAGCGATCAATGACAATCAAAACAACCTCGATATGTACTTTGTGAAGTTCATTGAACTGAAGGTTTAAGCTTATATTTAGCTATTAGTGGAAAGCTCAAAAATTGGATCCAAAGAGAAAACAATGGCTTTCAAACTGAGGAATTTTCAATTGAAATTCACTGAACTGAAGTTTTTACAGGTAAATGTTCCTACAAATCCTAAGATAACTTCTAAATAAGACGGATTTTCACAGTGGAATTAAAAAGCAAGGCTTATAACTTTTTAATTTGTTGTTCAGGATAATTATTTTACGCCGATTCCATTTATAAGTCTTACGCTTTATCGTGTTTTGTTTTTGAGATTTTTTTCATGGAATACTTTTTTACCGGATGCAGTTTAAATTCTGATTACGTGTCCAAGCAAGATGATCAATTAGCAAGAAGAAAATGAAGCTAACAAAAATTATAGGTTTATGGTTAAACAAATTATTTGCATGGAATGATCAAACAATTCAACTGTAGGCTTAAAAAACAATGAGCTTAGTTTTCATTCAGAACTTAAAATGTAGAGAAGTACGGGCTTCATTGTACACTTCAAAGTAAGTGGATAAAGTCGAAAACATTTTCAGAAGCTGAGTTTCTGGAACTAACCTTTCTTCCAATTGAAAAATTCTTGACAAGAAGGCAATCTTTGAATCCAGCATACGCCATAAAAATTTTAGGCTTTCAAACTTTCCTCGTACATTCATGTTTGCGGCGGCAGATTCCGGACACAATTTTCTGGATTTCCCATTCAAAGAACTTTTGAATCATTGAATATATTTTCTTCTTTCAGCTGATAAATTCCAACTGACGAATTTCAAGGCACTAAAACTTTTCATCACTTTCGTTGAACCCGTGAATTTGTCAGTGCAGCTTTGTCAGTGGCATCGAGTAAAGTTCATTCTTTCAGCCGCTTTGATTGGTTTTCCCGGTCATATGATGAATGTTATGAGAACAAGCTACTTGATCGGCACAAAACTACAACAAATTTCTCTCTTTCCAAACGCTTTTCATAGTTATTTCATAAAAGCAATAGAACACATTTTCTATGAGTTTACCGGCGTGATAAACCCACTTGGGATGTTGGGAGAACACTCGAAAAGCTTGTAAATCACTCGCCTGCGGCTCGTGATTTACAAGCTTTTCTCGTGTTCTCCCAACATCCCGCGTGGGTTTATCACGCCGGTAAACTCATAGAAAATGTGTTCTATTGCTTAAATAGCTGGAGTTTTTGTCAATAAAACGCGCGCGTTGACTGGTTGATTCATCGTCACATGACATCTAACAAACAAACTGTTTCCCGCCAATTGTGCTGAGCGGGCAACAATTTTGACGTCAGAGGGTAACATTGCACTGTTGCCCACTAGCGCACGTGATCAGACCGTGACAAAAGGTGGCATGATTATGATGGATCGAGTGCTCGGCGCGTTTTTCAAATTGTCTTGTATTGTGTTTTTTTTTTTGTGTTGCTATATAACAAATCACTTAATGACTGATCCCTCGGGAAACAGTGAATTTTGTTTCCCTCGAATCTCGATGTTTCCCGAGACGAAGTCGAGGGAAACATCGAGATTCGAGGGAAACAAAATTCACTGTTTCCCGAGGGACCAGTCATTAAGTGTTTATTGTACACCTCCATTGTATTAGGTGAAATTATGTATTCTAATACATTCTATGGTATTATATTCTATTGTATTGTCGTTCTTTCGTGTTCTAATATTCTATTGTTTTAACAAAAGAATAAGTGTTACCCCTAAATCGCCCATGGTATACATGAATGTGAGTGGTTTTTTAACCAATAAAATTGGTAAGAAAGCGAATAAAGCATTTTAATCTGTGCACATGCGCCGAAACGTGAAACCATCCCTTTACTTTGAAAATAATGGGGATACTCGTCATACCTTTTAGGGGTCAAAATTTGTATGTTGGTACCGCTTAGGGTGCTGAAATCTAAAATGAACATGGTTAGAATTATCGCGGTACCTTTTAGGGTATTGAGCTGAAAAAATATAACAGAATATGTCTTGTGTTGTATCAAATCATAAGCTCCAGATAAAATTGGTAAAAATATATTTGAGCCACGCCTATCAAACGTGATTCTGGTACCTTTTAGGGTGTTATTCGAAAACTTCCGACGAGCACCCCGTCATTTTTATATGGGAGTGCACCCTCCCCCTCCCCCCTCCCCCCTACCCCCCTACCCCCCTCCCCCACGGGGGGAGACATAAAGGATAACTCAGTTGAATTCTTAGATGGGCAGGCTAAATTAATCGGCGTTCGCCTGGCGCGGCCGGTCAGTGAATTATTGCTACAAGACATACAGCGAATCGCTCCTTGAACATCGCGATGAAGCGACGTCGGTATTTAAGTGAAAGCTTACCAAATCTGGCAGAGAACCAAAGAGTATTCGAAACATACCAGCACGGTTCTATAAGCGAGGAAAATAGGATAACTTCTTGCTTGATTCCAAAGAGACCCAACAACTAACTTGGTCCGGGGGAGATCATTGGTCAATTTTCACTCCGTACTTTTAGACATTGAGATATTGAGCCGCGCGATTCCAAAATCGGGAAAATATCCGAAACGTAATCAAGACAAATAGATTATTTACATGTGTGAACCATTTGAGACATTTCGGAGCACTCAGCTCCCCAGGATTGAATGGATTGTGCCTGATTTCATGGTGATGGGGGTAAACTTGAAAAACGGCTGCCAGACGTTTTTCAAGTTTGTAGGGTTCGCGACATAGCCCCTTCAAAAACACGCACGGTCCGTATACAAAAAATTGACCGTTGTTTTCAGTTTATGGAATTTGCTAACCCACAGAAGTGGCTTCAAATGTCATATACCAATTTATCAATTCACTGCATGCCAAGCGCTTTTCATTTTAAAGTCAATGTAAACGTCATATTGAAAATTACTATTATGACTAGTAATCTAGACAGTTTTCCGCCAACTCTTATTTTGCCAACATACTAAAGTAATTTGAAATGTCATATACTAATTTATCAATTCATCACTGCATGCCAAGTGCTTTTCATTTTAAAGTGAATCTTAATGTCATATTAAAACTATTATGACTAGTAATCTAGACAGTTTTCCGCCAATTCACTGTGACTCGAATTTCGAATTTGCCAACCTACAAAAGTTGTTTTAAATGTCATATACTATTTTTTTAACTCATTGTATGCCAAGCACTTTTCATTTTAAAGTGAATCTTAATGCCACATTGAATATCAGTTGTTATGACTAGTAACTGAGACAGTTTTATGCCAACTCGAATTTCAAAACGGTTCTTAAAATTTGAATATAGACTACAAGTATATGAGTTTTTTGTTTGGTTTAGTGAAATTGGAAATAATAATTATAATTAAGGAATAACACCCCCACTAGGAGAGACATTTGGTTAGCAAAAAAGATTCTTCAGTTTCTCACGCAAGGCTTTCTGGGCGATTAAAATTGGTTGCAAGCAGAAATTTTTAAAATACAACTAGAAAATGTTTTTATCTTGTTTGATGAGTACATGATTTTGCAATTTTTGTTCTATATATATTTTTACCTTGAGCGACTCTAAATTCTGCTACCTTGACAACTGTACTTTATATTGCAAAAATGAACATTGTGGCTACACAAGATCAAAACTTAATATATAACGATTTAGTAAGAGAAATACATAATCTGTAAAAGGTCCTCCACATTATCGAAAACAGCACTTCCTCCTATCTTTCCTTTACACAGCCCGTGTGACGTTTTTAAATACGATGCTACTTGAACTCTATTTATACACGATTTTAAAAAATTAAACCGTGCTATTTATAGTTAACATTTTACATTTAACATATAATTGTAGCTTATGTTTATAGAAAATAAACAACTTAAACCAATTCGATACCAATTCGATTATAACGTATGGCTTTAAATTTCAGTTGACGCCTGATTGAAAAGACTACCAAAGACAAAAGTGTTGGGAAGGTTCCTTGTTTTCCTCACCCCTCCCCCCTCATCCCCCCTCTTCCAAAGTTCCTGTTAACGCAAATACTTACCTTACACTGTATTTTGTATAGACGTCTTCAACATTGGATTTGGGGGAGAGGGGGGCTATAAAAAGCGTTGCGCGAGACTTTAATTGAGCTGAAACCCAAAGGTAGTGTCATTTTTTAGCGTTTTACAAGCTTTCCCAACTAATTTTGTCTTAGTTTGTAGGCCAGATAAATTTAACGACACGAAAAACATTGCCTTGTTATTCCATCCTTAGTCCAAGGGCGGATCCAGGAATTTTTGAAAGGGGGGTCCGGGCGCATGTGCCCCGAACATTTTTTCCGATTTTACCCTCTAAAACGCCATTTCCGTCATTCCTGAGAGTCGAAAAGCGTTTGTTAAGTCAAAAACTTGACAATCAGTCAATTGGTGGAAGTGAAACAACTACGTATAAAACAATTTTATTGTATTATTTTTATGAACCACATGGGAGACACAGGTCTGAAACGGGGGTATCCGGACCCCCCGACCCTCCCCCTGGATCCGCAACTGCTCACTAATATTAAATTCATCAAGCTTAAAGGCAAAGAAAATCAAAAGCGTAAGGTTGGTTTGTAAACCCGATCTTAATTAGCATCACATTTTGGTGATTTTATTCGTTCATTTTCTTATCAAACACTCGAAAGAGTGTTCAGATATTCAAAAACCTCGAAGGCCGTTGAAAAAACTTGGCTGCGCCTCGTTTTTTCAACCCACTTCTCGGTGTTTGGAAATCCTGAGAAACACTCTTAATCGTGTTTATATATTACCCGAAGATGTATTCGCATGGAACACTAACGCTTTAAGAGAATGACAGAATATAATCTTTCTTCAAAGCACGCATCCATTGTTGATACCCTGAGATAATTTTTCTCAGACACCGGTTAAAATTCATCATTAGATACAAGTCGTCATGCCGAGGTTTGCACAAAAAGCGAAAAGCCTAAAACTGAAAATACCTTGCTTCCTGTAAAAAGGAACTGAGAAAAATAGTTTTAGAGTATCTACAATGGATGCGTGCTTTGACGAAAGATTCGACCTTCCGTAAAGTAATACAAACCCAACAAGAGTTAAAAGACAGAGGGATTTGATTGGCTCGAATCGACAGAACTTGCCATCGATAAGCGAAAATTCTTACTCAATCGATTGTTTGTGAAACAAGCTCTTCCCGATGAAAAAGACTAAACCAAATCTGTCTTTTCCTTTCCAACTAAGCTTTTAAACTGCCTGTATATTATGTAATTGTTTGTTATCAATAAATATAGTTTGACTTTAAACAAAGTGTGAGTTTATTGTTTTAGCGCGCGCATGTAACTGGTTGCTTTGTAAATTTTTCCGAGGTGCTAATTTTCCATGCAAATTTAGTTCAGTGTAAGTTCGTATAATTAAAAGTTTGAACTTTGAAGCTACCGGTAAAGTTTTAAAACTTGAAAATCGACATAGTGTCTAGCGACGAAGTGGTTATATAAATGATGTGGTTAATAAGAATAAGAAGCGGCTTTTTATACTGCTCAATTTTATTGATTCTAAACTTGAATGTTTCGGAACCCTCTTATCCACAGCTTTGATGGTCTAGTAGTTAAAACACTGCGTTGTGGCCGCAGTAACCCAGGTTCGAGTCCTGGTAAAGGCATGTTGTTTTGATCTATGTCTGTAAAGGATATCTGTGTCAGTTCTGTTTAGTTTTGAAGTGAGTTAGAATAGAGCGGGCACGTTTAGACCTGTTTATTGTTCCTATTCTTTTGAAAAGGGAATCCGTTTATTGATATTCATTTATTAAACAGGGGAAGGCAGGGGAAGGCAGAATAACACAAAAGGAATAGGTAGTTGACGTCATGAAAAGGGATTCCGTTTATTAATATTCATTTATTGAACAGGGAAATCCAAATTAGTTTGCAGGAAGACAGTTTATTACATACAGCTATTCAATTAACGTTGTCGGATGAAAGCTTAAAGCCAAGACCGCAAGGTAGTATGGTAGTAACGTAGTATAGCTGTTCACAACTATCCATACTACCTTGCGGTCTTGGCTTTGAGCTTTATGATCCGACAACGTTAATTGAAATAGCTGTATGCAGGAAGACCCTTATGCATATTAATAAAGGGAACACACACGGAACGCATACGGAACGCAAAGGGAACGCAGTAGCGCGGTTAAATCTGACCTTCTATTAGTAGTAAAACAGATAAATTTGCCGACACAAAAAGCGTTGCAATTAATATCGGTGTCGGTTTTATTCGCACGCAAGGCTGAGGCTTTGAGAAAATGGTAGAATGTTCGCTTTTAATTCGACAAAAAATATACAATAAACAAACGGTACAAAAAGACGATACACAGGAAATTAAGGGCAAAATTAACACTCAACCAGATCACACACACGCAAGGAAATGAACTGAATTTTTTTTACAGTTCTACACAAGCATATCGAGCACTTTATCAGGTAATTTAACACCCTTGAATTATATTGCTAGTTTTAAGAGTTTTTAAGTTGTTTACAGTCACCAGACAAGGAAGGCAACGAGCGCCGAAGAAGAAAGAAGGTATAAAAATGACAGACACACGTTACCTTGTATTAACTAGTCTTCTCCTCAAGACCAAGTTCACTCACAGGACGAAGGGTAGCGGATTATGCCTTCTTGCCCAAAGAAAAACGAATGTATAACCCGTTTGCGTAGACGGCATTCTTGACTTTTCATAGCAACTAGACTGCTACTAAGGGAATCTTTTCAATGACTGATGTTGGATACCAGTTGCCATTCCGGGAGGCCGTTTTGTTGTTACAAAATGAATTCCAACTAAGGGGTCTGTTTGAACAATATTTACAAAATGTTAGGGGAGATCGAGTACTTAAAAATAACAAAGCACTCATTTTCCTACGACGTTTAATTAGTTTCGCCGAATTTTTTATTATTTAAACTAAGAAAATGTAACAGATTTAGACAGGATGCTAATTGTACATGATAGTCCTCTGTCAGTGGTATTTGGTTATAGTACAAATATCTTTTTTTAGTATTCAACGCATTCATACACTGCCGAAATATGGTCATGGTGCTCTCGAAAAAAAAAGAGAAGAAAAGAAAAGAGAAAATTATTTAGATGACCATATAGGACTTTAGCTCAAAGTTTTGGCATACTCGCTGCTTAAGGTAAAAATGTATCCCTTAACCCATCTATGTGAAGAAAACCAATTCCAAGGAAGGTGTAAAATTAAAGCCAACAGTCGTTTAAAGTGACCGTGAAACGCAATTTTTTTTTCTTCGTTTTTCCGTAGTTTATTGTGTCCAAACAACGAAATTAATAACTGGCTGCTGAAAGATGCAACACTCTGGTTGGGTCCAATGTTTGAACTATAATTCCGGCTATAATTCCCTAAAATCCTTTTGTGTGATGGTTATTTTTTCCAACGTTTTTGATCGTACAAATATTCTTCACCGTCATCTGAAGGTAAAGAGGGGAATCATTATTAAACAATTGAAGTGATCGTGTCCACGGTAGTTTTGCCGTTAATCGAGACAAACTGATTGTACCTCTTGAGCGAAGGAAGTGGACATGAAGACGACGGATTACAATTAAGGCCCCGTCCACACGTATCCGGATATTTTTGAATCTGCAACTTTTTTGTTGCGGATTGGCCTTCCGTCCATACGTATCCGGTGAATACGGTTCACGAATCCGCAACTTTTTGAATCCGCTCTCCAGAGTGGAAATTTTTGAATACGCTACGAGTACGGCATCGTGTGGACGGTCGAATCCGGATATTTTTGAATACGCTGACGTAACAGTATCGGATCCAGTCTTTAACCGCGCGAATATTCAACATGACCGACCGAAACGTTTTCACTTTACTTCCACTTGGACTTATTTTAAGTCTAATAACGTGTTTACAGTTGAACTTGGCTTTGAACTTGGCCTTTGCGCATGCTCTTTTGACAAAATTTAAAGAGGAGCCCTGGGTACTAGAGCGAATCCGGATACGTGTGGACGGGCAAATACGCTTTGAATACGCTATGTGTGGACGCGAATATTTTCTAATCCGCAACTGTGTTTTCGAAGTTTGAATTTTGTGATAGGGAGAGAAAAAAAAATCCAAACGCACCGTTTCCATAGTAATGGTCCGTACTGTACAATTTCGAACAAAAAATAGCCAATCAGAGCACTTGAGTTACCGTGCAATAAACACAAACTGAAAAATATCGGTCGTGCTTTTTGATTCACTGCACACGTTTTTTGCTTATTATGTTATATGAAAAGCTGTTAAGTGAAACTTAATTTAATTGAAGGGAGTTTTTCTAAACAATACCGTAAACAGACATGTCTACCTCGTTTATCTGTTATGTATGCTATGTACAAGCTCCAAGCTCTGCTTTTTTCTTCTTGTGTTTTCACAGTTTGAATTTCGTGAGAACGAAAGAAAAAATATCCAAACGGACCGTTTCCATAGTAATGGTCCGTACTGTAGGTGTTCACGCCTATAACTCCTTTGACATATATGTTGAATAATACTGCTATGTAATAATACTGAGTGGAGTAAAATTTGCAATCTGTCGAAGCTGAAAGCTCGAAGCTGAGATGCAGAAGCAAGAAGCTAATAAAATATTCGAAATAATGATCATCGGCTACCTTTTTGCGTGTGATTTCATTGCGTTTAAAGTAGTAGTAAATCAAGGAAATAACAAATGTAACTGTAAAGGCCGGCACACACTAGGGGACATGTTGCGGGGACATGTTGCGGGGACATGTTGCGGAGGCATGAAGCGGGAACAAGCCCCTTCGTGTGCACAACATACTGGCGCATGTTGCAGGGACAGTACGCAAGCTGGTGCACACAAAGCGGATTGAGGTATAAAAATCACAGAAATCACTAAGGGCGCCTGGGAACTAGTATACGAGCAAAGAAAGATGGCGGACTCTATGGTTAGGAAAAAGAAGCTTCTACTACTGTCAATGATGTTACTAGATGAAGAAATGTGTAATTATGTTGACCGAAAACGATGGATACGCAAGTGGCTGAAAAGAAGAGAAGAAAAAGAAGCCTACTACACGTATTTTGTAGCGGGGACAGTTTGCAAGAGCAGTGCACACGATGCGACATCGAAATGGGGGTCAGTTTGTCCTCG
Organism: Cladopsammia gracilis; assembly: GCA_022457155.1. Taxonomy (NCBI): domain Eukaryota; kingdom Metazoa; phylum Cnidaria; class Anthozoa; order Scleractinia; family Dendrophylliidae; genus Cladopsammia; species Cladopsammia gracilis. The sequence continues at coordinate 1,350,712 of JAJGOT010000051.1, read as the reverse complement.
CGTCATGACGCACGAATTCAAACCAGCTGAATTTCGTGCAACATGTTGCGGGGACAAAATTGTGTCCCCGCAACATAACTTTTTCGCAAAAACAGGGATGTCACACGAGGAAAACTGTCGCTGCAACATGTCCCGCTTCATGTCCCCGCAACATGTCCCCTAGTGTGTGCCGGCCTGAATGTAGAGCCTGCCTTTCTATAAACTTCGTTGAGTATCTCAAAAATTGTTATTTTTGGATCCTGCAACACCCATTCCAATATAATCAGCTTTTCGCGAGGCTGAAACTTAACGCCTTCCAAACCTTCTCCCCATGCATTGTGCTTCTATGCTGCCAGAAATTAGAAAGTTCTGCACGTATCGCCTCACAGTCCACCGTGACACCCCTGGATGGAAACATGTCGGCTAAAGTGTACAATACCCGGCCACTTCTTTGCATATCGCTGAATAAGAATGGATCCTTTTGTTTTCATATGCTTCTTTCTATAAAACGTTTAGGGATATTTAAATAAGTGGCCGGGTATTGTAAAATCGCTCCAACATGTCTCCTCCTCCAAATGCTGCAAAAAATGCAAAATGTAAAGCCTGTATTTCTATGGAGCGTTTTCACGTGACGTCACGGCGGCCATGTTGGTGTCCCAAAACAATAAAACGGCGGCCATATTGGTGTCCCAAGCTAATCCTGTGGGGATTGAACTTTTTTCTAATGCAAACACTTTGTTTTGTTCAAATAAATTAGCATAGCTGCAGACCACGCGAGTGAATACACTCTATAAACTTCGTTGAGTATCTCCGAAATTGTCATGGTTGGGACGCACCGCGGGCTATGAAACATGGATCATGCATCACGCATCATGGATCACAAGAGCAACCTTTTGTGAAATAGGTGTATATAGATATGCTTAGCCTAACAGCGGAGCTCTCTGAACAGAAACGATGATGATAAGCTTTAACTTTGGTGAAAGGTCGGAAGCACAAGAAAAATTAGAATTAAGATTGACGACCGGGCTATTTTTTAATTTTTGCAATTCTCAAAAACAGTATTACGCGACCGTCTGCAAAGTACAATTAGACTGCAATAAAGCTCACAAAAACAACTTTTTCTCGGTCTAGAATAACCGGTGTGACTAAAATAGGCGGTTTGTATGGGAACGCAACGGTTTTGCTTCAAAACTTAAAAATTCGAATCTTATGTAAGTAAAATTGACTTACACTGTTGCTGTGTTGTATTCTTTGTTGTTTGCCTGCTCCTCGGGGCGATTTAGCGCGATTTAGGCGAGTTATCGTTATTTCGGTGTTCCACTGAAGTTTCTTGAAAAATAATATACTTCTGGTTATAATAAGTAAGTTTGCATACAGAACTGTCCCTAATGCAGTGACGGAACCTCTGTTTCGTAAAATGAGGATTTTTTTGTTTATAAAATTATTATTTTTCAATGATAACAAAACAGTCTTTCTTATTTTTCACATGTTTCGTTTTCTTTTGTTTTGTTTTTCAAATGATTATATTGAATAAACCCCGCCAACTGTCTGAAAAGCTGGGGGTGGCTTTGCTCGGGGGTTAGATCAAATTAACCACCTTGCAGATAATTATTTACTGAGGGAAAAGTCAAAACTCTTGGTCAGTTATAGAAACAGGACTATTTGATCAACCTCGTTGTTCTGTAACTGACTTGGTTTCAAAAATAGAGAAACAAATTTCAAGATAACATTGACGTGAAGTACATTTTCGCTACGTTTTCACAGCAATTTTATATTTACAATAGAAGGGGTGAGTGGAATAAAGCCCTAAGTGAATTCTGATCAACTGCTAGACTCTCCTTACAGTCTGTCTTGTATATGCTCATGTAACAAAGGGAGAATTTGGCTATAGATCAGGAGTGACCCCTGATCTGAAACCAAATTCTCCCTTTGTTGCATGAGCATATACAAGAAAAACTGGAAGGAGAATCTAATAGTTGATCAGAAGTCACTTAGGGCTTTATTCCACTCACCCCTTCAATTGTGATACGATGATAGCGTCGCACACACAATGGCTTACAAAATTCTGAGTGCTCGTCGTACCTTTTAGGTGTCAAAATTTGTAGATTGGTACCGCTTTAAGTGGTAAAATTTAAAACGATTGCCGTTAGAATTATCGCGGTACCTTTTAGGGTATTGAGCCGAAAAAATAAGGCAGGAGTCAAAGTGCCAGTTCATCTGTTGTTTTAGAATTGGTACCTCTATCAAACGAGATTCTGGTACCTTTTAGGATGTATTGTTTTAATATTTTCGACGAGCACCCCAGTTATTTTTATATGGTTGACCCTAGGATGCAAGCGCTAAACGGGCACTCCCAATCTTAGCGGGTGTACTTTGCAAAACAAATTCGTACACGCGCCAGTTTCAAGAGTAATATGACAAACTATATATGAACATGGAGCAGTTTTCAATTGAGTGTCGTAAAACCAAAACCAAAGTAATTACTCTGACTAATCACAGCAGTCGTAAACAATCCAATGAACCAATCAGAGCTCGAAGTAATTACATGTCGGCGGCGCCAAGCGCGGGAAAACGCGTGCGAGCAAGTCACGATTGGTTTTGGTTTTACTTCTGATTGGTCGAGAAAGTGGCGCGAGATTTTTTAGCCAATCACAAAACGTAGCAATGCAAAACCAAAACAATTGTGTAATTACTTTCGATACTCAATAGGCCATTTGCACGATGGCGTCATTTGACTACAACTACCAGAATTCATTTCGTTTTTCCTTTCTTATTTAAATTTTGTAATCCCAGTGCGGTTTAAATAACAATAGTCCTAATTTGCACTACAAAACAAAAAACTGAAGGATTCTGGTAGTTGTAGTCATATGACGTCATCGTGCAAATGGCCTATTGAGAACTGCTCTATATCAATAGAAAGCTTAATTTATAAATGTAGTTTTCCATAAAAATATAATTTAAGCGACTTTTTCTTTTACAAACAGCCAGGAGCCGATAAAATGCCAAACGATCGAGGGTTGTTCAATTGAATTTATAGTTTATGTAGATATGAAGGATTTTCGTGAAATTTGGCCAAAACATTCACCGTGGCGACCATTTATACGCAACACGTCTATCATGTTTTTAGCTACTCCAACTTCAGACGCAGATATCTCGCTGACCAATCAGAATATCGAAAAAGCCTGGCACGATTTTGTTGATTGATCCCTTGCGGTGAATAACACTGTGCATCTATTTCGGTCTTTCCATGGCATTTGGCATGGCTTGCCTCGGTTGTCTGGCAGTTTATCGGCTCCTCGCCGTTTGTAATAGAAAAAGTCGCTAAAATTATATTTTTATGAAAAACTACATTTATTGAACTTTCTACTTACTCTTAAAACTGGCGCGTGTACGAACTCGCGAAGGTTGGGATTACCTTTGAAGCCTCATTCACACGCACAATTTTATCTGCAATGTTTTTTTATGCGCTGGGAGCAGGGACGGCGCAGTGGTGAGAGCACTCGCCTCCCACCAATGTGGCTCGGGTTCGATTCCCGAACTCGGTGTCATATGTGGGTTGAGTTTGTTGTTGGTTCTCATCCTTGCTCCGAGGGTTTTTCTCCGGGTACTCCGGTGTCATATGTGGGTTGAGTTTGTTGTTGGTTCTCATCCTTGCTCCGAGGGTTTTCCTCCCTCCATAAAAAAACAACATTTTCAAATTCCAATGCGATCCGGAAACAGTGGAAGTAAGAGCCACCTCGTGGATTCCACTGAAATTCCTATTTATTTATTTATTTATTTATTTATTTATTTATGCGCTCGTGCTACAACTCTAACTTGCGCGTCTGAAAGTCTGCAGTAATAAACCGACGATTTCACTTCGATTTGGAATTTTCAAACTGCAGCGAAATCGCAGCTGTTTCAAACCTGTTCTTTATATTTAGCTGCGATTTCGCTTCGATTTTTAGGCAGTGGAAATCGTCGCATCAAAATCGCAATAAAAATCGTCCGGTAAACGTCGCTTAAATATTGGTACAAACATCGCATGCATCACTGCACAACATTTCAAAAAAGCACGCCGCAAAGTCGTAGCGCAGGTAGTTTAAAAAGACGATGTGAAATCCCTTAAATATCCAAAAATATTAGAATGAAACATCATCAAGAATGGGAGGAAAAGGGAGGAAAGGAAGAAAAAATTACTGCTAAGTGCAGACGGCACTGATTTTCTTCCTTTCTGACAAATGAAGGCAATATTAAAAATATTAAACGCAATGCAAGCTAGGAAAAACACGCGTGTACACAGGCCGTGTCATGAACGCGTGTGTGTTTCCCGAACCGACTGAGTACGTGACGTCCGGATTTTTGTTGTGCGTTCGAATAATCCAAACGGAAATCAATATTTTCCCTAAATTAAGAAATTATGAATAAATATCGCAAAGGAAAATGTTAAATAAAATTGGAAGTAACCGCGCGGGAATAGTCACTGCGTGTTTGAAAAGAGAAAGTCAGTTTTCTGCTGAAAATGTTACATCTTTTTTATTATATTTTTTTGGTACTAGATGGTGTTTGTTTGAAGGGGTTAAATTCTGTTGTTTTTCAAACTCTCTTTGGGAATTTGCATCTGCTCTCTTTCTATAGCATATCCGGATATTCTTTTTTATTTAGTTTATTCTTGTGAATCACGGTTTTGAAAATTCAGCTTTAGGCCGGGTCAGCCACAATCTCCCCTATTCATGACAGTCACAGGGAATACTATTCATAACCCAGCTAATATAAGTTAGATCGAATATGTAAAAAAATAAAAATTCTAACTTTTGTAATAGTGAACTGTTGTACGTCAAAACGTCCTACAAAAGCAACTTTCCGCTGTTTTAAACTATTCAGCGTTTAATCATGTCCTCATTGATTCAAGTAGAGCTATTAATGTCGTTATAATATATACAGACGGAAACAAACTTTTCGTATTATATATTAGTGGTTGATTAAACAAAAAAAACGGAGAAGCATTATGTTGTTCACTTCATAAACCACATTTCTCTCCGCCTTCAGACGCAAAAAAAAAAAAAAATAGATCTGGGCTGAAGTTATCTGAGGTAAGACAAATATTTGTAGTTCGCCGCACTTACGACATTATTACGTTTGTGAAGATCATATTAATATTTTTCACTCATAATGTATTATTTCTTTAACGGCTTTAACCTAATATCAGCTGAAGGATCACAATTGATTTCAATAATGTAGTAGCATCTGGCATCTTGTATTTGTCATCGAAAACCAAAACATATCCTCGGCACCAAGCGAGATCATGAACACCGAGTTTTTAATTTCCAAGATCCTTCAACAAATCTCCAGCTCATTTCATTTCTTCGTGGTGAGTTATCTATATATCTCGAAAATATTTATCGATCACCGGAAAAAAAAACTGAAAAAACATTTCTTGAAGAATAAATCATTTTCTTGAATTATCAATTGAAGGCAAGATGTTTGCATTCGTGTTTGTCAAGGAGCCCAGCGACGCCGATTTCCCTTTCGTAAACAAGCTACTTTTTTATTTTCTTATCTAAATCTGCACGTTACGTAATGAACGTCTGCGAAAAAAATTGATTTCAGCAAAACGTGAATTTTTTATGATTTTTTAGTCTTCGAAATCCTATTTTTTTTGCGGTTGACCCGACCTAGGTTCAGGAATCTTGTGCATAGAAATATTTTTCTCGGGGTCAGATATGTTGCTTCAGCGCGCTGCAACACATCTTTCAGGCATTTTTGGCGAGAATAAAAAAATGTCCGTCTATTTACTAGTTAGATGGGAATAAGTCTCGAACACGCGTTCCTTAATCTACGTCACAGCTCCCGTCTGACCGAAAGGAGACTAATGCGAATGGTGGTCCAAAATGGTGGCAAATTCGAAGACTTTAAAAAATCATAAACAAAATCACGTTTTTGTTGAAATCGAAAATTTTTTTCGAAGACGTTCATTACGTGACGCGTAGATTTAGGTGAGAAAATAAAAAAAAAGAGTTATGGGCACATCATTAACATTCATTAGTAACCAAGCCTTTTGTAATGGTCGATGCCATTTCTCTATAGTTTATGCCTGGATTGCTATGGAAGTAGGCCATCATTATTAGATAAAACTGGGTTTAGGTAAAGCGATTATTTGACCTAAGCTAGATTCGCGATTAGGTTAGATCTTGGAATAGGGTTAGGGTTATAGATGTATCATTAAGAAAAGCACTGTTTGGAGGATCAACACAGTGGTCTAGTGCTGAAGGAGGGATGTTAGCATGCAGAGGTTCCGGGTTCCATTGTTGGTAATTAATTGCATTTCTCTTTTTCTGATAGAAAAAATGATTCGAAAATTGGTGAAAAATTTTCTAATTGTCCCTAAAATGGCATCGCTTCTTTACGAAAGGGAAAATTGCCCCAGCGACACACCACAAAACCAGCGCCTTTTCCTCAATAACCTTGGTCAACAAATAAACTTTTAGATCCAAATTCCAGTGTCTTCTTTTCATTTGCACTCTTTTTACGCGTAGCGTAGCCAACGAGTCAAGGTTTGCCCTCCGAGTTTTCTTTCTTTTTTGTATGTCACATTAGTGCATGCAAATTTATGCACGCATATTTTAGTTTCACTGGTCTGATTGGTTGATACGGTACCTCGTGATCTCGCTCTTGATTTCAAGATGGTGGCAAAATATATTCCTGTGTTGACTTGAGAAGCTAGAACCTGAAGGAAGAATTACAGCGTACAGTTTTGAAGACAATGCAAGGCGTTCCTGAATGGATAAAAGTATGTTCGCCGCTAATTGCTGTGGGATTTTTGCTCCGCAACTGAAGTTTTGTGCTTTATATAACTTGCCATGTGCTCAGCAATCGATGTTTCAAGTATCAGCTACTGTTACTTGAATGTCAACGAGAAGTGGCCAGCCGAGTATTTTAAAATCGTGCAGTCGATTGCTTTCAGTCTCTGTAAGGTAAGTAACAAGACAAGACATATCGAAATGTTTGGTGTCTTATTCACTCGAACTCTCTGATTTCTTTATAACTTGACGAACCTAAATTTTTGCACATTGCACGTTGGATTGAAAGCAGACTCGCAATTTTCTTCAAAATATATCCAGTAATACTTGATAAACAATTTTTCTTTTAGAATTCTATTTTTACTCATGCGCGAAGCGGCATGAGGTAAGGTTTCGGCTCCGTTTTTCTTGTTATTATTATTAACTCATGCGCGAAACAGCATGAGGTTAAAAAATGGGCTCGGTTTTTCTAGTTATTTTTATTTTTTGTGTCGCGATTTTGCATGCAAATTTATGCACGCATATTTAAGTGTACGCAAACTCGCCCCTGCCTCCCTTAAAAAGTTATTTTTGTCCCCTATTGTTATAAAAGACATCAGGAAGGTTAAACCAATCAGAATCCGTCTACTGAGCACAAGTTTTTTTTTTTTTTTTTTTTTTTTTGGGGGGGGGGGGGGAGGTAGAGAGAACCGGTTTGTCACTCGGAGAAGACTATCAGATTTCAAACCAATATGCCCGCTTCTGTACTCCACACTTCAATTTTTCAGACGTTCGTTTTGCATTACCAAAATGTAAACACGCCTTTTAAGACTTCGAAATGGAAAGAAAAAGTCCTTTACAAGATTTGTATGCCTTTGCAGTGGCGGTTAGAGAGCTGAAAGCGATGGAATCTTCCTTTGAGGATCAACACCCATTTATCACAAAGCGAAACATGTCTTCCTTCGAAGCGCGAAGCGGCAGACTTTACTAAGAATTTTCAAGCACTCCTGGAAAACTACGGTAAAGAAAATAACATTTTTCAATATCCATTTACTTTGTAAGAAACATTTCATAGACCCTTTATTTGTGTTAGTGGCTTTTGAGAAATATTTAGAAAACTCGGCCGCGCCAGAAATTCTTCAACATGTCATGTGCTAAACAAATTTGCTTGACACGGTTTCCTCGATGCGATAATTTAACGCGTTTTGCTCTTGAGACTAAATTATAGATAAAACTTTCAACTAAGAGAATTCGTTGTCCTTTTTCCTTTGTAAAGGCAAATTGCGATGAAACTTGTTCGAATGTTTTCTTCGTTTAGCCAATAATCACGGTAAAGGCACGCTAGTAAATATAATTAAGTTAAAGTAGCGCTTTCTGAAATAAAGTTTGCTTTCAAGATTTTTTGATTCGCGAAAACATTATGCGAATCATCTTTACGGATAAGAATGGCATTCTATAAACACAGGAAAAGTTGGAAATTTTAGAAAACACTAGATATAATAAAGCAGGTTACTGAATTTAAATATTATTTTGTGATGTTTATAATAGAATTCGCCCGCGCTGCAATTAGGATATCGCCAAAGCCTTCCGGAAGCAGAAAATAATTGAATTCTGATAAGCGTTTAACTCTTTTATTCAAGGGAAAGACACTTTCATTCAAGGAAATACGAGTTTCATTAAAACGTTTTGACCTTAAGAACAAATATTTTGGATTTATGATCATGAAAAAACAGCGCGCGATCGAATTACATTTCACACTAAATTTGCATACATGAAAGAATTGAAAGAAATGAATTTTAGACAAATGTTTGTAACCGCTGTTTGCGTTTTGTTTTCATGAAAGAAATGTATTTGCGACAACATTTGAAGAAACTGTGAAGCCTGGAAAAATCTAATACATGGCAAAATCAAAGCAGTTATTTAAGGAAATGGCTTTATAGAAAAATTTCATTTCGATTTGGTCTTGAAATCAACCGGGGGGGATTCATGATACGTCACGCAATATTTATTTTTATTAAAATGTTTGACTAATTTATAGCCGTTTAAAAATGAATGTGCAACAAGGTAAAAAATTTTACGCTTCTACGCATAAGGTTTTACTTCCGGTTGAATTTCAAATGTTGAAGTCCTATGACGACTACATCAACAAAACCAACGTTTTAATTTCAACGTATTCAACGGTTTAGCAGGTAAAGATACGGTTGCTAAATTTCAAAGTATAACGGAATCTGATTGTCGCTAAATATGAGCAATTCGTTTCCGAAAATAATCAGTATGTGTCTTGGAAGACGAAGCTATAACTAGCGGCCTCGAATATTAAAGAAGTATGTTGCTTGCAACAGAGACGAGTGTTAAAGGAGAGGCAGAAATCCTGAAGAAAGCCAAGAGTGAAAAGAAATATTACCACTAGGTTACCCATATTAAATAACAACAACACAACAACGCTATCAGCACTCTCGTAAGCAAGTTATATTTTCTTTATTAGGTAGTATCTTTGCTACAACTTGTAATACAAATCGAGGGAAACGAAGCGAAGGTCACTCGAAGCCCAATTAAAATAACATGAAACGAATGCAAAACAAAAATTCCTCGATATTTCTTTCCACTGTTTGATGAAATAAGCCTAATGAATGACCACAGCGTGTCCATCAACAAACTTTATAGTTGCCCCATCAACTGATTTGGTCGGATATGATAGCGTTCAGTGGCGAAACGATAAATGCACAGCTCTCAAACGAAAGAAATCGGTTGACTTATCGAGGATTTTCTAAAACCAGTAGGCAAAATACAAAGACAATCTTTCTTCTAAATAAAAGAAGCACGTAAAGCTTTTCTTCTTTCTTTTTCAGCGCGATGTTTTCCTGTAATTGTTAAGTCTTGTACAGTTTTTTCGAACGCCATTCCGCACACACAACATTCTCGTCTCCGGAGTTCAACCAAACGAAACGAGAGCTCTGGGGATGCACACACGAAAGGTTTTGTTATTTCCGGTTTCTGGTATTGAGCAAGCGCAATAGTACATTAATGCATTAGGCATGCACTAACGGATCGATCCGGGATGTCGTGGATTTTACAACATCCGGAAGGCTTTGGTCCCAGAGCCTTCGTTTTTTTCCGCTGACCAAACAAAACTAAGGCTCTGGGGACGAGAATGCTTGTTTTCATTTTTTGTGTCACGATTTTGCATGCAAATTTATACACGCATATTTTAAATTGTGCATTTCCGGTTGATAGCTTTGCCCTTTACACTTCCGGTTTAGTGACTTCCGGATACTCTCACTTCCGGCAAAACAGCGTCACAGAAATGTCACGACAGCGTCTTCTACAACCTTACTTACATTAATAATGTTCACGTCAGGTATATATAAGACTTAGACGAATCACTGGCTTCATTGTGGTACAGCCTTCATTTACAAAACATTCAATAGTAAACAACGTGTTTTGCAGGAACGATGACAGAATGAAAGGAGTAACTCTTCTCCATGTCTTCTCCATGTCGTGGTGAACGTTTTAAAAAATCCATCGAGCAGTTCCTCAGAGTTTTGCAAAAGCATTGGAGAAAGAAAATAAAAGTTTTATGGCGAGCAAATATAACAAAAAAAATCAATCTACATTTTGACGCTATCTTGAAGTAATTCACAAAACCAGTGTTAATTTCTCCATTTATTACATCCATTTTGAAATCACTGGTGATCCTTGCAATCCGATTGGCTCTCAGCAGTGCGATTTATTCCCAAATCGCACTATTTTTTGCTCCAAATCGCATCTTTTTTTCAGCAGTACGATTTATTCCCGAACCGCACTGTTTTTTGCTCTAAATCGCATCTTTTTCTCAGCAGTGGTCTGAAATTATACCTGTGATTTCTAATCGAACTCGCGCTGTGCACTCGTTCGATTTTGAAATCACACGTATGATTTCAGACCAAATTGCACTCCACTCAGTTCAATTACCATTATCAATTTATTACCAGAATACAAAAAGTAAGGTTTGAAATGCTTTTGCGATTTATATGAAATCCATCATACAGAATTCTTTTATTATTGCAAAATTTACTTGCCATATACCATATGTTAAGATGTATATGTGGGATTTGCAATGCTAACTTTACTTTTACTGATTTCGAAGTTTCTTGTTTATCGTCGTCATGGTAATATCGATTTTACCAGAAAATACATCTTGCCAAACTGATTTCAAAACCAATTAGTTTTAAAAATTTCACGTCGATCTGACTTGGAGAAGACCGTTTGAAATGCCGAGTGAAAATGTAAGTATGGTCCCCGAAAACTGTACCGAAACACCTTACGAACCTGTGGGCTAACGTTTTTGGCATTTAAGCTCCCATTTCATAAGAACCTGTTGAGCCTAAAAGTTCAAACAGGTTCTTATTTGCAAAATTAGAAAATTGTACTTCCGTAGTAGACTGAAAGAAATAACTACAGTGGTGGATTAAAAATTGACCAGCCCGTAATATTCATTGTGTCACAAACAAAGGGAAAGAGGTTTATGCTTCAAAACTGGGTTTGATCACCAGCTGCATTTGCGTATGGTTTCTGCATGTTCACAAAATTAGACAACTTAATACAGGCGAAGACAATAAAAATAACTCGTTAGGGCAGTAAAAGGAGACCGCGTCCACTTAATAGATATAACCGCTTAATTCAGATTTGACTGTACAATGAAGCCATTGAGAAAACGTTCATCAACCTTGTTTTTTTAATTAAATTTTTGCTAGTGCAAGGTGCAAAAAAGATCAAAATTTAATTAAATGGCATTTATCTTGGTATAGTTTCGCAAAAAAGTCATGGCTACTAAGCAGGAATAAGTTCAATACCGATACTATCTATTATTTTGCTCATAAAACATATAATGACAAGAAACTGGTAGTATTGGTACAACTTACGAACCGGTTTTGGCCACTCTAGGTGCTTTCCTTGTTGATAAACAACTTGTCGAAACTGCGTCATTCGCCCAATTCGGTCTTGCACGCAGATTTTAGGCATCGTTGTTTACGAATGGTAATTAAGTTGACAATTCGTCAGGGGGAACCGAATTGACTTTAAAGGATGCTTGACATACAATTGGAGAATGCTCACAAACAATGGCTCCATTGGAGCATATATGCCTGAGAACTACACCCCAGGGTATGGTGTTACCCCCCCTGACGAACTGTCAAATTTCATTATGGGAGAAACCTTTTGACACTAAGTTTCTGTTTGTAGAAAGGATTGTTTAAATCTACCCTTTAAAAAGTCTGGGTAAATTAATCGATTTACTGACAAACAAAACATATCATCATTTCCCAACCAGGGCGAATCTTCGAAGCGAAAACCTATCAGTCGAGCGTACTTTCCCGGCCACCTCTTTCATGGTCTTAATGTAAATACTGAGGCATTTTAAAACTTTGCCATGTGTGAAATTTTCTTGTCTCTAATGTTGCCGTTTTTAATGAAATTTAGTTGAAGCTTTCAAAAGTTATTATCATTTAATCCAATCATCAATAGGTTTGTGCAGTGTACTACTATAGGTTTTCATTTGTTTTCTCTTTCTCTGCTAGGTTGTTGTCCATATTTCGTTTAAATCGTTTTTAGCCAAGCCCTAGCCCTAAAGGAACGGTTTGTCGACACAACAAGGCAATGACAACTGAAAATTCAAGCTCGAGAAATTCTTCCTTCCCAGGAGAGCGAAGTGGTCCTTTGGAAAAAGAAATCTCCTTCGAAATCAGAGTGTTCTTGGGCATTTTCATCATCACTTTGGCTGTTATTGGAATCGTTGGCAATACCATTGTTATCACGGTCTTAAGATTAAATAACGTTTTTATGAGAAAAACTACCAGTTTGATTCTGAGGAGCCTTGCCGTTGTAGATCTGCTTGGTAGCACGGTGGAAATCCCGTTGGCCTTCAGCACTACGATTGTATCTGCTCCTGTCGGCCACCTATACAACCTAAATTTAGCTCAAGTAGTCCTTGGTCCATGTCTCTTTTTGGGGTACATTACCTGTTTCTTTCTTCTTAGCATCGATACGAATGATGCTTTAAGAAAATGTTCCCATCGTCAAGCGTTTCTCACGACGAAGCGAATTTTTTTGGTGCAAATTCTTGCATTAGCATTCAGTGTGGGACTAGCCTTCTTTTTTGTTTTCAAAACCGAAAACCCGAACCCACTGCTTCCACGACAAACGGAACCTAAGGTGATTACAGCAGTGCGGGGAAGTTTATTTTTGTTCTTCGTGCTCTCTGTCTCTACAAACATATTTTATTATATACGAATCAAGAAGCTGGTGAAGGAGCACTCTGAGATTACAGCTTCCGAGTCAATTTCTCAGGAACACAGAAACCAGTGGCAGACGAAGGAAAGAAATATTTCCTGGACAATAACTAAGGTTATCCTGGTCGTCTGTTTCTCGTATGTACCCTACACCATTGCTTCTATCATTTATACCAAAGTTAAAATACACTCACTCAATGCCATTGCTTTATGTCGATCATTAACGTATCTAAAGTACGCAGCCAATGGTTTTATTTTTACAAGCCTCGACGGAAGGTTTGCAATGACTTTTCTTGACATACTTCGAGGCACCAGTGCTCTCAACAAAAAGGTAGACGCACAACCCTTGCCACCACGTGTATGTGAAAACAATCCCGAAGAAGATAACCATAATGAAAGTGGCAGCAGCAAAACTAGACAGAATTGCGAACCAATGATTTTTAATGGAACATTGAGGCAATCTTTAGCTTTGGGACATCAAACCCGTACCTTATTTGTATCAGTGAAAGAAAGTAGGACTGAGCCTGCAAAAGTGGAGGTCGTCTTGCCAGCTATAACGATAACATCTCCAACAGGCAAAACCACCACTTTAAAAGGAAAGAAAACCCACATACCGTGAAATGAGAAAGAACAATGACCGAAGAAGCAAGTATAAAACGTCTGCACGTCAACGATCAAAAACTGTGCGATGAAAGGTTCGTTTTCATATGATGGTTATCGATCGCCAACGATCTCGTTAATTAACGCTACTGATTGCTGACGTTCGCTAATGCAGGTGTCCATATGATCGCTGAGTTCATGCATGGTGTCAGTCAGTCAGTCAGAGAACTGCTAATCGTGGAGAAACAGTCATGTCATATATGTGCATAAGTAATTTAATTTAATCAATAGCAGTAGAAATGTTCACGAATTCTCTTTTATTTTCCTGTCCATTGGCTGATCACTGCCTGTTCCAAATAGGACGTCCGTACAAAAAAAAGGCGTAGCAAAGGTTCGGGCCTGAACGTTGTTTCGTATTCACTGGACCAGCAAATACACAAGTGTTTTGAATCGTTAAATTTCAATATTTGATATTTAGATAAGCGTACATTCGAACCCCTATTAAGCGGCCACCCTTTTTAAGCGACCAGTTATAAAAGTAACGAATTAAATGTTGCTGTTATACTGCAAACAAAAAATCTTATGCATTGTGTGAAACGAGACAACTGATGACGTCATACACTTGGAAATTGCAAAAAGGTGTTTGCATCCCAATGATGACCCGACTAATCGAGTGCTTATTTGCAAATCTGCCCCCGAGATAAATAGAACCCTTTATAACTATATTTTTCGTGGGTTTGCTGGATCAACGCAATAGTGTGGTGAAGGAGGGATGGGGATGGTGAAGGTCAGGGATGGTAGAATGCAAAATGTTTCGGGTTCGATTCTAGGCAGTTAATTTAATTTTCTTCTTTTCTTATAGAAAACATTTTCAATTAGTGGTAAAACAAATTCTAGGTAGTGAATTACATCTTTCCTTCAACCGTAATGGCGAGATGTCTAGCTTCAATCCGCTTAAAAGAAAGATCAGAAACTTTCCTGAGGAAGTAGCAAGTCATTTTGTGCTCCTTCATTCACTCCGTGTGGAGCGGTTAAAACTTTGAACCATATTTCATTCAGCTTCACCAAGAAACAGTGCGATGCAACGCAAAAATTTACGCCTATTTTGTCCAGTCATCCCAATCATGTGATCAAAATTCTTTTCTATTCTTTTCTCTTTTTCTTCTCTTCTCCTTTTTAACTCGTGAAACGCGAAGCGTTATAAACGGGTTATTCCAGATTGTAGCAAATATGCAAGCTTACACTCACTCCCTCCATCAATTGACTGTAACCTTTTCTTGGTAATTCTGCTGACCATGGGTGCTTATCATTTGCAGGAAAAAACTGGTTGGGATGACCGTTACATAACGGTAAGCGATTTTCCAAATTTACTGACCAACCGACGAGATTGCACTTACCATTTAAATTTTCCATTTCTCCGTCCTGGTACCCAGACCGTTAACTCGATTTAGCGATTTGAATTTTTTCTAAATTCAAATAGTAAGGAAAATTCCAGTCGAATCGTCCCAACCGGAATCGCGGGACAACCTCTGAAGGTTGTCCACTTGTTCCAACCGGAATTCTCGGAAAATCAACCGTACCATTTGCTTTCCAACCGAAAATACCGGTTTTCTTGGCTTAATGGTAAGCATCCCATTTCATACGGTTTTCTTGGCAAATGCAAAGGAATATAGGGTAGAGAATGGTCGACCGACGAAAAGGTGGGCATTATGAAAGCGCTGCTCTCAACTGATGTTTTGCATTTGCAGTTCTTTGATGGAACACTAAAACCGATCTGCAGACTTCAAATGGATTTTAAAACAGAGACATGCGTTTTAATGCGTATCTACGTTGAAATAATACAATTTAACCACCATTAGGTACTTATTCGGATATGGTCTAGTGCTTTAAATGTTGCTCTTCTTTGCCAAACGAACCGGGTTCAAGCACAGCGGAGTCGTCTAATTTATATTTCCGTTTTCCTTTTCTTTTCTTCCTTTTTTCGAACTGGACATTGTGAAAGTGATGTATTGTTTCTTCTTTGCGTTTGAAGTGTGAGGTCGTTCAATTTTTTAAAAAAATTATCGAACCGTGTTTATAAGAGCATAAGCTTACGACAATATTAGTTATTAGTTCGCTGTACGGGGCAGTACGCAGCTCTTACATGATCTTCTCTGATTTGCTGAGAAAACAATAGAACAAACAACACAGTAATGGACCCTAGCCCTAAAAACAATAGAGCTGCGTGATGTCCAGATCCAATGAAATTAGAGATTGTAAAGAGCTGCGCGGTATCTGCGCGGTACAAGGTTCTACGCTCGTAGCAGTCCTATTTAACTCAAATACCGCTTTGATTCTCGATGTGTGTTATAAGTTGGTCATTTTGCCTCACTTTCGTGCGGTTGAACAGCACAACTGACCATTGCAACGCTGGCTCAAACACGTGCTTTCCCTTCGCGCGCTCTTCCATAGACATGGCGTGTTCGCGTAGGACCTGAGCAAATTCAAATTAAATTCAAAATAAATTCAAATCTCAATTCAAATCAAATGGTTCCTTACTCACGGCACAGTATATTATATCCTAAGTCGACTCCTTCTTTTGAGCCAGCCTTCCTCGGCGATTATTATAGAAAAATTTATTCGTTTCATCAAACGATGTGTCACAAATATGAAAGCTGAGATTTGTTAAATTTGGTTGACCTTTTGGAGACTGTCTCGTGCAAGGATATTGTTTTTTCAAACTCGTATTTTCAAACGCGTATGGTTGACCATTCAAATCCATTCGATAGCAAACTTTCTTTGCATTGTACAATTAAAACAAACAGTGACAACTGCTATCAAAAACACAGGTATGGAGAAGAATTAGCGATAAAATTTGAGATAAGTCGATAAGCAGAGATTTCTAGAACTTTCTAGAAATTTCCTAGGATCATATTTCTTATCTTAATTAAAAATCTGTCCCTTAGGAAAGTCCAGTTTATTCAACAGCGATTGGGTTCTAGCCAAGCCCAGTTGAATAATGGCTCCAGCAAAGTAAGAATTTTTCCTTTCGGAGACTCGAGACTTGACTCGATGGAATACCCTCCCTTACGAAACTTTTTTCTATTCACAAAATCAATACCTAAGTTCCGCCCTTGGGTCGTACTCATAACCTCCGCAAATTTGGTGAAGAAAATTTCATTTAGAGCACGGTTCTTATTCACGAGTTGACTCATAGGAGCCTTTGATTATCTAGGAGTTCAGGCATTTTTTCCAAAGATACGAAATTGCAGACAGCGGTCATTTTCAATTTCCTAAAAAACCAGACAGGTCAGTTCGTAAGCAGAATGCATCTTTTGATGACTTGTTTATACAAGTCCATCAAAGTGATGCATGCTATCTACTAATTGACCGATCCGGACGGTCAGTTGGAAAAAATAATAGAATACTTTTAATTTTACGAATTGAATGGCCTGGACAGCCAGTCCTGGCAAATGGAAAGCGCACTAAATTTGTTTTAATTATAACATTAATTCTCTAATCGATACATTTACAAAAGGATGAGTGTTACAAAACGAAATTTGGAATTTTTCTTGAATTTTGATTTTTGGCACTCTTAGGAGTGAAAGGGTTGAAACTAAAGCAAAATATTGTTCGGAAAACTGGTATTGGATAGTTGTGATTATAACGTATAAGGCTTTTAAACTTTTTATAAATATTGTATGTAGTAGTCCACGGCTCACTGGATAAACGCCACGGCTCATTGTAATAAACGCCTTAGTTTTCGGTAAAATGTATTACTGCTCGAATGTTTGGGCAAATACGACAGAGAAGAATGTACGGAAATTGAAGGCTGTTCAGAACTTTGCTTGCGGACACGTGCCTTAATATCTAACATCCTAATTCATTACCCGCGGACAAGTTAGCAAACGTACAACTAGGAGTGGCCAAAAACTAAACGTTCCTCTTTTTAGAACAGCCTCCGGGCAACGAACATTTTATTACAGAACTATTGGGCTCTGGAACAGTTTAGAGTCTTTCTTAAAATCAAGCCAGTCGGTTCTAGTTTTTAAACGTGTTTTAAAGAACAAACTTTTAGACAATTTTTTAAATGCTTCTTAGCTTACGTATTGTAATAAGTAATAAGTCAATTTAAGTATTATAATTTGTAATTAAATAAGTTAAGCATTGTAATTAGTAATAAGTTAAGTATTGTAATTAGCTATTTTTATCGATTGTTCCTGAAAAGCCCCTTTGGGGAGGACACAATAAAGTATGTACGTATGTAAGTAAGACCATTTTTGAAATGAATGTGATCTCGTGTTTTTAAATAAAGATGATGATGATGATGATGATGATGATGATGATGATGATGATGATAATGATGATGATGATGACATAATAAAGAACATAATGCAACTTTTACAGTATTGGAACTTCTAAACAATTTAGTTTGTAGGGCAAATAAACAACAGTTGGCTTTTAGGAAATAATTACTTTTTATTAATAACATGAACGCAAAGCAAAAAATTGAGAAGTAATTTTAAGGCTACATCAAAGGTTCATATGAGCAAACTCGTGAATCATGAAAGGCTCTACATAAAATATTTTACGCTTAAAAATGTCATAGCTTTACATACATGTATATAAA
>JAJGOT010000051.1:1245000-1327500 GCA_022457155.1 Cladopsammia gracilis | reverse complement strand
TTATATTTCATTATAAAAATAAAGAAAATCCATTTGCGTCAAACAAATTTTAGGAAATGTTCGTGCTTACCCAATCAGAATAGCAGAAGACAACAGCTAATAATTTTGCTTCTTTGATGAACTTCCTCAAATACAATTTCTTTTAAAAATTGCATGTTGTGCGATTGGGTGTCAAATTTCTTGAAACCTTTAAAAAATTAACAGGCAAAATGCACCTTGAACCTTAACTTTTTAGCGGTCTTTGACAGGCACCGTCCACACGTATCCGGATATTTTTGAATCCGCAACTTTTTTGTTGCGGATTAGAAAATATTCGCGTCCACACGTAGCGTATTCGAATCGTATTTGCCCGTCCACACATATCCGGATTCGCTCTAGTACCCAGGGCTCCTCTTTAAATGTTGTCAACAAAGCATGTGCAAAGGCCAAGTTCGAAGCCAAGTTCAACTGTAAACATAGTCAGCGTATTAAAAAATATCCGGATTCGACCATCCACACGATGCCGTACTCGTAGCGTATTCAAAAATGTCCACTCTGGAGAGCGGATTCAAAAAGCTGCGGGTTGGTGAGCCGAAATCGCCGGATACGTGTGGAAAAAAATATCCGGATACATGTGGACGGAGCCTGAGTCTAGGCCAATGAGATCACTAGTTGTAACAATGAAAAAAGTTGACATTCCATCGTGCATTGCCGTTAGCACTTTCCTTCTTATGCGGATCATTACTAAAGTTACTTAAAACTATGAAACTTCTAATAACCTACCTAGAGTCGCTGCAAGAACAGAATACGTTTGTTGTCTCCCAGCATAGTCAGCAGATTTTCTTACAAGCATTTCATTAACAGCCTCAGGAGTTGAAGCCATCACCAACTTGTAGCTTCCAAGTTTCAGCGAGAAAACACGGCCGTAGTTTTTTCTGAGACTGTAAAACAAATCAGGAATCATAGGCTGGATCATTCTTCATATCATCAATTTAATTTTCTTTATGATGTAAGTTATAAAGATTAACTAAATCTTGCTTATTTGAATGTGCAACCAGACTTTTTGAAGTTGTTGAACTTCAGCCTAAAGACCCTGAAAGCATCTGGGATAAAGTCTGAAAAAAATGTCAATTCTGCCTGAAACAAATGTTTGAAGGCCCTGGATTTCATGTTCACCACTTACAACAACAGTAATTTTAATCGAAGGGCTCTAAGAGCCATTTCGTAAATACGAAAAAACATACGGTTAATTTAACTTTTCTTGATGTTTTGTAATTCAATTTCAAGCTTTTGATAATCCTTTAACTTCGACAAATTAGCCATTGTTTCAGCCAGCAAGGCATCCGCAGTTAACACTTATAAGCGGGGGCGAGAAGGGGGAAGAGATTATTTTAAATTCGCTTGCAGACGCACACGAGAATCCACGCTTTCGGCACTTTTATGCCTTTGCGAGCAGCGGGCTGTTATTTGAGCAACTAAGCCTAAAACAAAGAGCGAAAAAAAAAAAAACACTGAAATGATAAATATTAGCTTGCAATTTTAATTTCATTTGCAGTTTACAAATAAGCGTATTCAGTTTACAAATAAGAAAACATCTTAGCATGACATAATTATGCAATGCTCTAAAACGGGAGAGAATCCACGCTTTCGGCGGTTCATGGCTATGCGAGCAGCGGTTGGCTTAGCGACATAATTCCCGAAAAATGGCCTAAAATTCTTTCCAGAATTTCTCGAAAAAAGCTCTAAAATTCTTTTAGAAATGTCTAAAATTCTCCAAAAACTCTCTAAAATTCCCAAAAATTCTCAAAAATTTTCGTTTTTTTTTTTGTACTGCAGGGCCCCTTTTGGTGAATAACCGCTGATAAGTTGTAATGTAGATGACTGATGAAAAACCGCTGATTTGTTGTGCTCTAGACACTGCTGTGTCATGGCATGTGAGCGGACTGAGCCCTCTCTTGGTCGGTAGGAATACAAAAAAAAAAGTTTTGTCAACGTTTTTGCCCGTGAAATTTTGCCAAAATGTCGGGTGAATGTTCAAATTGTTCTAAACTTCTCGAATTTGTCAAATTTTTTCTAAAATTCTTTTTGATGTCTAAACTTCCCCCAAAAATTCCAGAATTATGTAGCTAAGCCAAAGCAGCGGGCAGCGATTTGAGGGAAAAACCTAGAAGAAAACAAAATACAGTAAGCTGATAAATTTAACTTGCCATTTCAATTCCATTTGCGGTTTACAAAAACGCGTATTCAGAGCGAAACGTCGAGGAGAGGGGAACGTCCGAAGGTGTGCAGAATCTTTTTCATAGGTGCCTTTGATTTATTTTTATTTTTGTGTGTTTCGCCGGTTAGGTTCCGAGGGTGTTCAGGCGGTGTTTGCGGCGGGGTGTTAGTTAAAGCAAGCACGCGATAAACTTTTTCGTTAGCCCGGATTGGCGAAGGACTTCGCATGACTTCGGGAAGCAGTTGCGCTACAAATATATTCATTATATTTGAACCTCAATTTTAGTTAAACCTCAAGCGGAGGTTTCTTACAAACTCCAAGGGTTGTCCTAACACACTCAAAAACGCGCACCTCTTTAGCCATTTCAGAGGTGTGATATTAGGAAACAAAAGGGACAATAATAGCTCGTATGGCCTTTGTTTCTTTGCTCCGCCTCCTTAAAGTTAATGAGTTAAGCGGTATTCCCGGTGAAAGAGAGCGCGCATTCACTTCGACCAATAAAACTCGTCCAGTTTACGCTTCACCGCTAATATCACCAAACTATGATTTTTACTTACCTTAAAGTGCCACTATGATAAAAAAAATATACATTTTCTGTTCTCTTCATATTTTGAAAATATAAGTACTCATTACTTACCTTGCGAAGTTTCAAGCCAAAACCCATGAAGTTCAACAAGTTGAACTACGTGAGACATGTCGCGGGGACAAAATGTCCCCAATACTGGTGTTGCATAATTATGATAGTATCAGTTCATACGAGGGGACGTGCCGCTGCAACATGTCCCCGCGACATTTTCATGTGGTGTACAAGCGCTATAATTTTTCCCTGCTACATGTCCCCGTTACACTCCCTGCTACATGTCCCTCAGTGTGTACTACACAAATTTTTGTCGCTGCTAAATGTCGCTGTGACATGTCCCTGCTACGTGACCCCTCGTGTCTGACCACCTTTAAACATGATTTCGGAGAAGCATAATGGCCGTCCAACAATTTTTTGTTTCGACAAGTTCTCAAAAAAGGAAAAGCAATTGAATAATGATAAAGATCAGGTCAGAATAAGTCACTGTGTGCACTTTCAAGGCCCGGATATTCTTATTTTAGGAGAAGTTTTACGCAATCAAATTTTTGGAAAAACATGAAAGCGAGGGTAGTTAGGATAGAATGTCTTTTCTCGTACAAATGCTTAAAATTTCAGTGAGCCATAACTTTGCAACCGTTACACCAAAAACACTCAAACTTTGCAAGATGATAGACTTAGCACCACTTGTTTACGTGATATCGTTAATTTCTCTGAAAACTTGGCCAAACAAAAAATTGCCTGGCGGCCATATGTGCATTCGGTGTATTCACCCAAGGGTATCTTTGGACAAAATATGAGCGATTCGCCAAATGGGTCGTCGACGGAGCGTTTTCGATCCTAACAGGCAGCCACTCTTAAACAAGTAGACGACATTTGGGCTAACGTGTTTCGTCTAGCTTAGATCGAAACGACCTCGTGAGATAGTTTCAACTATGCGCAGAACAAGCACGTTTCGATCATGATTCGCGCAATGCGCCGCCTGATGTAAAAGCTTGTAAACACATTTAAATAGTGATCAGACTAAACATTTTCGCCATGGTGTGGACACAGCATAATTCACTCGATTTCACTCACCTTTGGAACGCATCGCTAAGTTTCTCCACCCTGGTGTCGAGGGAAAGGATGTTACCTAAAACAGGCAGAGTCGTAAAGCGAGGACCCGGTGGCATATTCCTGAACTCGTAGAGCACCATGAGGTAATGCAGACTAAAAAGAAAAAGTAACAGCAGAAGAACATTTCCAAGGCTTAGAAAATTGTAAATCGTGCCAAACGCCGACGCCATCGTCAATGAATGTTTGTTTTGCAGTGACTCAGCGAAACGTGATGAGCTTTTGTGATGAAAACATTTGTGATAAACATTTGTGATAAACATTTGCATAGCGCATTGGCACATTTGCATTTTCAGGCTCAATAATTATCAGGTACACGAAGGTCACGCAACCTTCAGTTAAGAGAACAAAGGTCACAAAATGAAATTTAAGTGTCTATTTCAGATAGAAAGGGATAGAGTATTAAAATGTAGTATGATTTATTATTGTTACATAAATTTGCTGTTGTTGTGTTCTGGTTGCAGAAAACTTCTTTCAGTTTATTCCACATAGGCCTTCTCCACGTAAACGTTCACGCCACATATAAAGTTGTTTATCATCCAAAAGGTTTCTCGATATCGTTGTTTAAATAACCTACCTGAAGAAAAAATGTCTTCGTGCTTACAAGTCAAGCTTAATCGTTGTCCATTTTAGACTTGTCTTGCCTTTTAAACTGAAAAAGGTAGCCGGTTACGACTTCACAAGCGGGTCTCTAGTCCCAGTTTCTATTTTAGCGTGACATAACGCATCGTGTGAAATGAGATCAGCACCGGTGACAAATGCATTTCATTTGTTGTCACATTTGGGTCATGAATTGCATCATTATAATTCAACAGCATGTGCCGACACAAAGTCAACGTATTTGGTCCCATTTGGTTGACCAAATTCAAAGTCTTCCGATAGGGAAACTTTCTTTGCATCATCATCATCATCATCATTATTATTGTCTCTTTTATCACAGTCTTTGCTGGTGTTCTTTTTGTGTATCAGCCGGGCGCAAACCATGCACCTAGAGCATCAGTCACTCAAGTCAATCATTCTGTTCATACACTGAACACCTTTCTGAGGATTCATGCAGATCCCAGCATGCAGATCTTTTGAATCTCTGTCTTAGTAGCTCTCTCTGATACTCTGTTGATGTTTATTATTATTATTATTATTATTATTATTATTATTATTATTATTATTATTATTCTTTTGTAATTTTTGGTGATTTTTCTTAGTAAGATGAGGTTTTGTTGCATTCATAAGTCAACATAACCAGATATAAGTTATGTTAGGGATTTACAGTGTTGCAGTTGCAGTCGATCGGCCAGATGAGATGTATTATTAGCTATTATTATTATTATTATTATTATTATTATTATTATTATTATTATTATTGATTAAAAATATTAAACAAACAGCGGTGATAAAGCATTTTAAAAACATGCATTTTATGAACTTAACGTTTCGTATGCTAGTCAACATACATTTTCAAAAGTATAACCGTTAAAATATGGGAAGCTATTTATACTGTATCAGTGGGGTCTGGAACCTAGACAGAAAAAAAAATCTGCAGTGGAAATTTAAGACGTTCCTAACGGAAACTGTCTGTAAATAAAAAATGAAATATATAAAAAAACCTATACTAATAAGTACAGCTTTTCGCTGCTGACATTAGCATTCAATGCTGGCTGCAAATCCTGAATAAATAAGGTCTCTTTAACCTTACAATGGTAGTCAGTCTTGCCAGACGCCAAAATGTCAAAATGGTCCTATTTGATGTAATGACCGGTGTTTTTAACGTGATCAGCAATAGCAGAGGAGTGATCATTTTTCAAAAGGGCCTTGAAATGTTCCGTTTTCCGGTCGGGGAGTCTTCGCTTCGTTTTTCCAATGTAAAAATCATTGCAGTCCCAGCAACTAGCTTTATAAATGACTTTGAATAATTGTGATCGGTTGAGACGGTCCTTGTATGGGAAGAAAGATTTGATGCGCCGTGTGTTTTGAAAAATAACCTTGACATTAACAAAAGAGTAGAAACGATTAACACAAGATTAAAGACGCTTAGTAATATGGTTACTACGGAGACCTAAAAAGGGTAGTAAAATAATAACATCCTTTTTGGGGACTGTTGCTACGGGATCATTTGGTGATGATGCCCTGAGAGTAGCCATTTCGTAGCAAAAGCCTTTTGAGATCATCGACAGCGGATTTTAACAATGAAGCGGTGGAGCAAATACGAAAGCATCGATACGTGAGCGTGCGGATGAGATTGATTTTGTATTTGCGTGGTGTAAATGAATCCCATTTGGTGTAAAGTCCAGGGAATGTCTTCTTACGGTAAACATATGTGGTGAAAATGTTGTTTGGGCAGCGTTTAACAAGAATGTCCAAAAACGGAATTCCTCTGGCTTGTTCAAATTCAATGGTGAATTTGATGCTATTGTGACGGCTGTTGAGGTACTTCAAAAATTCAGTGGCGGTGTCTTTACTGTCAAACATGGAGAAAGTGTCATTAACATATCTAAACCAAAGTGTAGGGTGAAATCTGGGACTGTTAATTATCCATTTTTCTTCAAAGTCAAAGTCATCCAGTCTTGTGAACTTGGGAGGCCATATAAAACACCTGGGGAAGACCCACCGGGTAAAATCTTATGGAAAACTGTGTCATCAATTATTCCATCCTTTCGTAGATTGCGGAGGTAGGAAGAAAGGCTCTCTTCTCTAGATTTAGTAGGATTGTGTGACAATGGTTTGAATTTGGTGTTATCAGAAAGCAACTGTTTCATTTTGTTAAGATAGTCAAGTCTGCTTCCTTCGTCCGGTTTCGTGATTATGATGCTGTCATGATCACTGCGTAGATCATTTAGGGCTCTCCACTCATCTTTGCTGAGGATGTTCTTTTGTTTAGAGAAGTCGTAGGAATAGATGTAATTGTAGGAAATATTCTTCAGCTGATTTCTCAGACGATCTTGATTTTCGCTGGTCATTGGAACGAAACGTATTGCATACGAAACGTTAAGTTCATAAAATGCATGTTTTTAAAATGTTTATCACCGCTGTTTGTTTAATATTTTTAATCAAGCTACGATGGCCGAAGACCAAGAGTTTATATGACATTATTATTCTTATTTTTAGTTTAACTATCTTTATACAGGAAATCGGCATCACCCATAGGTAGTTTTCAGACGCAATCAACCAAGGCGATATTTATAGAATGGTTTGTATGGAGTCATCAGCACATAAAGGGGCCAATATCTCACCCCCAAATTTCACTAGAATGCTGATTTTTGGCAAGCAGGCGTTTTTCTTCTATCTCTTTCCGGATATCTAATCAAATTCTATGATTTTTCAAATTTAGTTTTGTGACGTCATCACATTAGTACACTATTGTGAAGAATCGGCGATACTATCTTAAGGATTAATACCATCTAAAACATCACAAGTACGCCACAAAAAATAACTCTTATTTCAAACTATCTCAACGAATTCGGCCTCAAGTTTTTAACTAACATACTAAAATGTACGGAAAGGTTTGCCTTACACAGCAATTAGACTAATATATCGGAAGAAGGAACTTATGGGAATGCTTTTTATTTATCGCGTTCGAAGAACGCATTTCTAATTCGTGGTTCACCTGTGCCTTACATGCAATAAAAAATTGAGATTTTTTTGGTATCCGGTCTTCCAAATGGCCGCCCCTATTGCTTTTTTCAGGGGCTCATTTCCGCCGGAAATTCCTTCGAACGCGTCTCCATAATCTCCGATTACTGCTAGTTTCTACTGATATGAAAAAAGCTGCAATAGGTCTAAAACAAAAGTGACATTGAGAAGCCCGATGTAGCCAACAATTATTTCTTGCACCAAGCTCGCATTTGTTTCAATAAATCAAGTCTGTACTTTATATAACGAAGGCTGCCACAAGGAAACCGATTCGTCCTTTATATCCTTCGATAACGTCATTTTGCTTTATAGGACAATATTTACGTTGTGCCACATATCCGGTGTCTTGTGTTGTCTTGTGCATTGCATGTCAAGAATGCTGTTTTTTCAAACTCGTATTTTTATCCGCCTATGGTTGATCATTTAAATCCTTTCGATAGGAAAACTATTTTTGCATTATAAAATTTAAAACAAGCAGTAGTGACTGCCATTAAAAACGCAGGTATCGGGAAGAATCGGCGATTAAATTTAAGATAAATGTCTATAATGTCACTGCTTCTCGAAATGATCAATAAATCTATTACTATTTAACCCTGCAAGAACTCTACAAAAATAACTTTTACATGTGTAATTGTAAACAAACTCAACAAATGCGGCCTCAAGTTTTAAAGAATTTGCTTACGTCGATATTTACGTTGTGTCGAATATCCGATATTAGTATATACTGAAACAGTGGATAGCATTGTTGGCGTGCTCTGATTGGCTACTGAAACTCGGAAAAGCAAGTGCTATTCACCTCCCAGCAATTTGCGCGCAAAAATTGTAATCGTTGACGGGAATAAATGAGTCGAAAAGCATCATTTTCGTTATATTATCTCACTGTTTCAGTATATACTGAAACAACTTCGCGGCTCGGTAAATATCCATCACTACCCACCTCCACTTCGGTGAACAGTTGTTAAATATCCGGTGTCTTTCACTAGCTGAACAATCAACTATTATAGCGCGAAAGCGCGCGTGATATCGCCTAATACTTAGCCGACGAGGCCGTAGGCCGAGTCGGCTAAAATTAGGCGATATCACGCAAGCTTGAGCGCTATAATAGTTTTATAATTCAACACATTGATAACAAAGTACAGTTTGAAGAAAAAATATCGCCGACAAGCCTTTTATTTAAAAAAAAAAAAAGCTTACATATGATTTACCACGCGAAACTTGCAACATCACACAGTTCATGAATGAAAGTGGCGCCTTTGTCAATATTGCGCAAGCTTGAACACTATAACTGTTTTATAATTCAACACATTGATAACAAATCACAGTTTCATGAAAAAATTCATTGAGATATACAACCTTTCATTAAGTAAAAAGGCTAACAACAATATTTTACCTCGCATCATTTCTTAAACAACAAGCAGCGAACGCCGAAACTTTTAGCAAGCTAAAATTAATTTAGCGTACACAATCAGTTGAGAGTTTCTACAAAGAGCTTTCGTCTACTCAAAGAACGGGACAGAGTAGTGACTACAAGAATTAAAACACAGTAAAATGGCATATAATGTCTTTGTTATAAGTGTTTCGTATCTTAAAAAGTTCAATTCAGAATCAAAACAAATTCAACAAACACACGGCTACGAACCTAAACATAGCGGCGAAAAGTCGGAAAGAACTGCAGCGTGGACAGTATGTCTTACAAAAATTCGCAACTAAAGAATACAAGAAACGGTTAAAACATCGTACCTGTAGTTGATTTGGCTTTTTATTCCCTTCCATCAGCACCAAATTTTCAAACATCGAAGTACTTTTTTTACTGCAACGGCGCGCTCTATTAAGTACTACATAACAAACATGACAGCAAGAAGAAAGGCTATAGCGGCGACTGGTTTCATGTTTTTATCGCTTGTTCCGCTTGCTCTTGCATTTTCCTTGGTTTAACGGCTTGCCTGTTGTTAATGCAACGATTTACTATGATCTCCTTCGACAGCCGGAGGTGTTTGACAAATAAACACGACGAAAACTTGATTCGCCACGCTTGTATGGCGCCGCCATCATGTTCGCAAGGTTTTCAAGTCAACAGAAATAAAAGTGAAAACTGCAAAGGACCGCAAACGATAATGCTGCTAACAACATACGTAGGATCTACAAGAGACCTAATCAGCCCAAAAAATTGAATAAACACACGCTAAACTGCACGGCTGATATAGCCCGCCTAGGAGGGTGACCCTGGGGTGTCTGTTTGCATGTAGAAAAGATAACCCGCCCAGAAGGGTTACCCTGGGGTGACTGTTTACATGCAGAAAAGATAGCCCGCCTTGGAGGGTGACCCTGGCAAGCAGACAGGGTGACCCTGTCTATCATGCAAACACGTCATTGTGCGTTGTAAAGAAATGTATGAAAAGTTGGCCCTCCCAGGGTAACCCCACTAGGAGGGTGACCCTGGTACCCGGGTCACCCTCCCTCCATGTAAACAGTGAAAAAAAAAAAAAACACCCACTAATATGATAAATGTTAACTTGCCATTTTAATCCCATTTGCAGTTATAAAAAAGCTTATTCAGTTTACAAATAAGAAAACATTTTAGCGGGGTGTGGGGTCGGAGGAGAAAAGCGCCGAGGAGACGGGAGGGTTCACTGTAGTTTGTTAGCCTCCTTTTCAAACCGAGGCCATGTGCAAAACCATTCATAGTTAGTTAAGCTTAGGATTTTAAAGTTAAGAGGAAAAGTTGACTTGAAAGATTGTTAAAGGGAAACAGTTGTTTTTTCCCCATTTTCGACGCAACATCAATTGTTCGCTTTGTTCAGTCTTCTTCGTCTTCTCGATTCTGATTGGCTAGTGCACGAAAGCATGTGCAGTGATTAAAAATGCTCTCATTTCGGGTAATTTGATAAGTGCACGGAAGAATGCGAATAAATTAAAAGTGGTCAAACTTTTGGGCGTAGCACTGTAATAAACAAGTATAAGTGAAAAACTATGTTCAGTGTTGCGAAAACTAATAAACTACTAATAGCTAACTAATAAACGAAATCTCGTGACTAACTGGCCGATTTTTCCACGAGTTTCCTTCTTTCAGTATAAGCACTTCAATGTTCATACCAATGAACGACATCTATCGCCTATGTCAACCCCGGGGTCAACACGCTAAAATGTCAGTTCTAAACAACAGCAACAATATAAACAAAAGCCTGCCTATTATAATATTTTACCAGTAGTCCTAACACTTACAAAATAGTATTCTTTTTTCTTTTAAAGAAACTTGATCGCTAGTGTACGTAAAGGAGTGCTGATGGCGATATAGCAAAGGTCACGATTTAATCTTTGCATTATGAATATTTTCTTGCATGTGTATGCTTTGAAAGAACAGGTGGCAAAAAATAGAAGCATTAAAATAATGGATTATTGTGGCTTAGGCTAATTCAATTACACTAGCTTATGAATCTAAATACTATAAAGTTTCTGGTTTTCAAATAATTGTTTGTGATCGTTGCGGATGTACTGAATAAACGGAAACTCGTGGAAAACTTGATTAGTTAGTCACGAGATTCCGGTCATTGGTATAAACGTTAAACATTGAAAGTAGATATATTGAATAAACGGAAAGTTAGATTGCATGCCACAGAATTCCCTTTCAAATGCCAGCTCATTTCCGTTTGATGGCACGTATCTTGTAAGGGACAGGAAACTGGATGCCACTAAAAATTCCCTTCAACTTGGGAGGACTACCATCTTCTTCAGCAACGAAAGTAAACTTTTGCAGCATCCACGATAGAAACAAGAACAGCTCAACTTTAGCCAAGGGCTCGCCAGCGCAGAAGCGGCGTCCAGCTCCGAAAGGGTAAAAATTGCCTTGGTTGGTGATCAACGTACCGTCCTCGGCAATGTGACGGTAAGGATTAAAGACAGTGGGATCTTCCCAGCATTTAGGGTCAAGATGAACAGACTCCGTATCAGGAAAGACGATGGTATCTTTAGGTACACGGTATCCACAAAGCGTGGTATCGGTTAGCGTGAGGTGAGGCACCGCGAGGGGCACCACGTTTCCAACTCGTAGCGTTTCTATGATGGTCGCTTGAATGAGAGGCAGATAAAGGCGGTCTTCCAAAGAGGGGTTCCTGTCACCAACTACTTCATCTAATTGGCGCTGAATGTCCTCTTGGTACTTTGGATAGTTCACCAAGAAAGCCACCGTCCATTTCATCGTGGTACTTGTGGTTTCGTATCCTGCTGCAAACATATCTAGAATGGTGTTAAGGAAGTAGTCGTCGGAAAGGAGAGCGGCTCTCTCTTCATCATTGTCACACTCAGCTTCGTGTTTTGCGTGAAGGAGACCTGAGATTAAATCTTGCGTAGGTTGGGCTGGATCAAAATTCTCTTGTCGTTCTTTCAAGAATATGCAAATAATATCAAACATTTCCTGGAACGGTTGAAGAAAGCGATCAAAAGCCTTTATCGGTAGGTACTGTGCCAAGGGGAAAAAATCTAACATTTGCACCAACTGAGCATCATCGGAGTTTTTATTGAGGTTCACGTTAATCTGTAGAAGCCTGTTCAATTTTGGGTTTGTTGCATCATAGCCTTCTCCGAAAGTGATACCACAAATGACGTCAGCAACGCCACGCGCCAAGATATTTGCCGGATCAAAGGGCTTTCCGTCTTGTTCTTCCATGAACTTTACGAGTTTTTCGACCTGCGTCGAGACCCGGCTTTCTATCAGAGGAATATCTGAGAGGTACTGGCGAAGAGCTGTTGTAAAGAGTTTGCGATGTATCTTCCAGGCAGGTCCATACCCGAAAGCGATATCTTTGCCTCCTATAATTCAAAAGTGAAGGTCAATGATATGTTACTAAATTTCGTTCATTATAATAATAATTGTGCATCTTGACGACGTAACATAAGTTACCCAGACCAATCATATATGACATCATCCATTGCGACTGTTTTGTTCAAAGGTAATAA
Source organism: Cladopsammia gracilis (assembly GCA_022457155.1). NCBI lineage: Eukaryota > Metazoa > Cnidaria > Anthozoa > Scleractinia > Dendrophylliidae > Cladopsammia > Cladopsammia gracilis. The sequence goes on along the minus strand of JAJGOT010000051.1, from coordinate 1,315,033 downwards.
ATTCCCACGACAAGGAGATTGTCCGAAAAATAAACAGTTGACCGAAAAACAAAGCTCCGAAGGCAACTGTACTACTTCGAGATTAAACTCTCTAGCGAAGAGCATTGCCCTTTGGAAAGGTGGTCCGGCAACCACGTGTATTAAAAATGGATCAAACGCCAGCTCAATCTGTGCACGCGTAGCAGTTTGTATTTAACCTTTTCCACAGCATGGCTCAACGAATTGAACACGTTACCTCAACAAATCAGTTCAACCAACGATACTGACGAAGTTTAACCACCCCCCATTTAAACATCGTTCAACAACCAGGTTGAATTTGACAGTGTTGAATGATGTTGAATTTAATAGCCTGGTCATGCAGGTGTTTTTAACTTACCTAGAGTTGCTACTTGAATTGAATAAGTTTTTTTTCTTCCAGCATATTCAGCAGATTTATTCACAAGCATCTCCTTAACGGCCTCTGAAGTTGAAGCCATAACCAATTTGTAGCTTCCAAGTTTAAGGGAGAAAACACGACCGTAGTTTTCTCTGAGACTGCAAAGTTAAACAGAATTAATAAACTACAGCATTCCAGATAAAGTCGATTCGTTTTACAAAACAAGAAGTTTGTGTGGAAATGCGGCTAGAGTTGATTTTGGTTTGATGGAAACCATTTTGCTTTTCATATGTAAATCATGTTGTTCCCACGTTAACTGGTTTCTGTTCAGCATTATGGACATATGAAAAGCAGGAAGGCTGTATCAAAGTAAAGTCAACACCAGCCTCATTTTTACTCAATGGCCAGGGTACTAAGCACACGACTATCAAATGGTCTGCAGTAACAAGATGGATATCACAAATAAAAGTGAAAGTTACAGACTGAAACTAACTCCGGGCAAGAATTGGCTTAAGGTTACAATGTACCTTCGGGAGTGTATCCAGTATAACAGCTCTAGCGTCTTAAGATTACACTTAATATACCTAAACCCAGATATCAAATTAAAGCTTATAGAGCTGGCTATCTAAATATGGAAACCATATGAGTTATACACGTACGACAGACCGACGAAGCAACTTATTCTTGGTTTGCAACCACGTGACAAAACGGCCATGTTTGTGGTCAATACAATACATTTTTTCGCAGAAATTGCATGAAAATAGAGTTTAGTACCCAGCGGAGAGAAACGGTTTTGTTCTTGACCACCAACATGGCCGCCGTGACGTCACGTGCAAACCAGCAATACACAACCGACCGAGAGCGTGATACTAATCAACTGACTAAATGATAACAATACATAACTTAGCCGATGTTAGGCGACTGAGCGAGTGATACGCAACTGACCAAATAGTATCATGTTTATAGACATTAATAATAGCTGAATTCCCAACAATAGACAAAAGTATTTTGAAACAAAGGGTGGGCCATAAAGCCTGGTTTCCATATAATAGCAATGATCGCAGCGATCGTTACGATCGACGATCGCTGCGATTCTTGCGACCCTTGCGATCGTTGCGATTGCGATCGCAGAGAGAGAGAAATTTTTCTATCTCTGCGATCGCAATCGCAAGGATCGCAACGTTCGCAAGAATCACAGCGATCGTCGCTCGTAACGATCGCTGCGATCGTTGCGATTATATGGTAACCAGGCTTAAGAGACAACGCGCAGTTTTATATTAGTCCAAGAATGCGGCCCAAAATTAAAATCCAATCCAACACAAAGGTCTATTAAAATCTAAAACAATTATCTCACCCATCGACACTCTGAATAGGAATACGTAGTATAGGCCTACTGTTAACAAATGCAATTTGATACTCCTCAAGTCACGGGCAAATATATATCTGTTGTTGACACAAGGCTAAAGATACTCTAATTTTCTGCTACGGTTATTTTGTGAACGCGAATTAAACTATGCTTTCTACAGCGAGTTCTGACGCATCAAACCGATATTCAAAAGATATCAATACATTTGAAACGGCACCTGACTATGGTCAGCAAATAGACAGCAGCTATTTGTTAGTTTTGCAGGGAAACTAATACACTGTCTTCGGTCGCTTCGAAAAATTCATGCAATTCATGATCATACGCTACAACTTAAAGGACTCATTAAACATAAGCGATACAGGAATCAGCAACAAGGCGAGCTGTACCGCTTATTTTCGTCCCTCACCTTTGAAAAGCATCTGTCATTTTCTCCGCTTTGAAGTCGAGGGAAAATATATTTCCTACAACAGGGAAAGTCGTTAAGCGGGGACCCGGAGGCATGTTCCTAAACTCGTAGAGAACCATGAGATAATGAAGAATGAACAGCAGAAGCAACAACAGCAGAATATTTCCCAGGCTCAGAGAGTTGTAAATCGTAGCAAACACCGACGCCATCGTTAGTGTGAATGATTGCATTGAAGTGACTCAGCGAAGCGTGATGAACGTTTCTGATGAATATTTGGTACACTAAGGTCACGCAACCCTCAGTTAAGAGAACAATGCGGGGAACAAGAAAGAGAAAGGGACAAATGTAATATGATTTATTGTATTTGCTGTTGTCGTAGTCTGATAGCAGACAACTTCTTTCAGTTTATCCACCCACTATCTTAACTATCCACGAAAAAGATCATGCTCATACCACCAGCGAAGCACATTGTTTACTGTGTCACGTAAACTTTGCCGTCACTCAGGACTGAATACAGTCAACTTTCTCTTAGCCTGCGTGGCAGGCGTTCTTTGTTTTTTTCCCCCTTCCCCTTCCCCTTAGAACACCTGCCACGCAGGCTAACTTTCTCTTAAAGACAGACAACGTCGGGACCGGCCCCAACTGTCCGTCTTAAGCCTGGTTTCCATACACAGTCAAACCTGTGTTCTATTAAGCGGCCCTCTATTAAGCGGTCACGCTCTATTAAGCGGTCACTTATCAAATCCCCGGAAATCACTCACCACATTAACTGTAAATTTTCACCTCTTTTAAGCGGTCACCTCTATTAAGCGGACACGGTCACCGTTTAGACTTCCCAATTGGCCAATTTTATTGTTCTACATCTCTATCAAACGGTCACCTAATTATTTTTCAATGCAGTATGTCCTGTTCTTTTAACAGCTCATTAAACACAACATCATGGGTGTAATTAGCGTGAGAATGCACCGCAGAGCTCAAACAACCTGTCATCAAGACAGTATCAAAGGCAGAGGAACAAGCTGAACAGCTGAAAGACTTTGCGGAGTTAAATGGTCACAAAGAACTTTCACTAGCACGGGCGGATCTAGGGGGAGGGTGCAGGGAGGGTGCAGGGAGGGTGCAGGGAGGGTGCAGGGAGGGTGCAGGGAGGGTGCAGGGAGGGTGCAGGGAGGGTGCAGGGAGGGTGCAGGGAGGGTGCAGGGAGGGTGCAGGGAGGGTGCAGGGGGTGCAGGGAGGGTGCAGGGGGTGCCCCCCACCCCCTGAGATGACCTGCGGTTTTCTAATACAATCGGTATTCTGCAAAAAAAACTATGTGAAAAAAAAAACATTCCTTAGTGGTGCCCCCCCCCCCCCCTCCTAAAAAAAATCCTGGATCCGCCCCTGACTGGCATTTAGAAAAGTGTGTGATTTGCTACACAGCATTACACAGTCAGCCATTACTGATTTTTTCGCTTCCTCTTAAATGTCATGCCAAAACGTTTAATAATGAGGTTCAGTTGCAACAAAGACACTTGCATTGCGAACAATATTGTACTGCACAGGTAATTACTTAATTTTTATTTACTCATATTTTGCGTCACAGTTGTTGTTAATAAAATGTAAATCATGTGACCATCATTTCGTATTCCAGTTCAATTTTTGCCAATTATTTTGCTAAATTTAAAACACCTCTATTAAGCGGTCAACCTCTATTAAGCGGTCAGTTGGCTACTCCCCGAGGGTGACCGCTTAACAGAGGTTTGACTGTAATCGCAACGATCGCAACGATCGCAACGATCGCAGCGATCGTTACGATCGACGATCCCTGCGATTCTTGCGATCATATGGAAACCAAAAAGTTGCGATCCTTGCGATCGTTGCGATCGCAAGGATCGCAAGGATCGCAACATTTTGGTTTCCATATGATCGCAAGGGTTGCAAGAATCGCAGCTGCGATCGTTGCGATTATATGGAAACCAGGCTTAAGAGAGGTGTCCGGCTTGGTAACGTGACACCAGTAATTCTGATATAATAAAGCTAAACCTATACACATTAAGCAAAACCTACAAACTGAAGAAAAAAATATGAAAAAGTGGACTCTTTTGTCCATATTCAGCACCTAAATTTCCGTTTTGAAGTATTTTTCACTTAAAAAAGCACTTCCTGAAGTGTCCGTTTACGGTTTCAAAGTGCCCGTTGTCCGTCTTAGGCGAGTTTAGTTACAGTAAAACAACTGAAAAACGGCAGGGATCAACACCAGGTGTCTGTCTTATAGAGGTGTCCGTTAAGAGAGAGTTATACTACGAGCAGTCTCTCTTTCCCAGCATTGTCCATCGAGTGAGAAACGAGAAAACATTAGCGAGCGGATAATGGCCGCGCGAAAACTGGGGCTAGACGAGAGCGCGGGAAAAGAGAGACTTCAGACACCAAGGCGTTTGAATTATGAGTTGCTCTCACAGCTCAAAATTCTGATTGGCTCTCTCTTGGAGATCTGTCAACAGGAATCCGCAAATACAATAGTAGTGACGTTTTTGCGGTGTGATAGAAGCTGACATAAAACAATAGAAAAACCTTTGAATGCAGAGGTCCACACGACGCAGAAATTAAACTTACTGGTAGTTGCCGGATCTTCCTTGTGAAAGATCTCGTACCAGGCGTCACTTGAATGTGAAAATACAAAACTGAATGCAAGGCTGGTACTACGGCAAAGGGCAGATTTATTAATGGCCAATATTTCGACTAATTGTACTAGTCTTCCTCAGGGCCAGGGCTATACTGAAAGAAAATATTGTAACAGCTCCTCAAATTTGAAAATTACATGGTTATAAATGATTGGCTAATACATGACATGTAGACAGCGCACTTGTAAACATAAGATAAAAATAATGTATGACATATATAGTGTATGATACAAAACTGTGTTCAGCGTTCGTTCCTTCGATTAATGCCTTGTGGTGACAAAGTGTTCCCTCTATGAATTAAAAAGGCCTCGCGTGCTTTTCGACGGGAAGCATTGATGGTAGGCTGCAGTTCAAGCGGGATGAGTCTCATGTCCGCGGAAGAGTGGCCTGGTAGGTTGAAATGTGTAGGAACCGCTGCTGTGGAGTTGGCGTGATGTGGGTTGTTTTTCCCTTGTCTGTGTTCTTCACAGAACACAGACAAGGGAAAAACAACCCACATCACGCCAACTCCACAGCAGCGGTCCCTACACATTTCAACCTACCAGACCACTCTTCCGCGGGCATGAGACTCATCCCACTTGAACTGCAGCCTACCATCAATGCTTCCCGTCGAAAAGCACGCGAGGCCTTTTTAATTCATAGAGGGAACACTTTGTCACCACAAGGCATTAATCGAAGGAATGAACGCTGAACACAGTTTTGTATCATACACTATATATGTCATATATTATTTTTATCTTATGTTTACAAGTGCGCTGTCTACATGTCATGTATTAGCCAAGCATTTATAACCATGTAATTTTCAAATTTGAGGAGCCGTTACAATATTTTCTTTCAGTATAGCCCTGGCCCTGAGGAAGACTAGTACAATTAGTCGAAATATTGGCCATTAATAAATCTGCCCTTTGCCGTAGTACCAGCCTTGCATTCAGTTTTGTATAAAACAATAGTTCCATTCAGTTCAACTTAAAGCAGGATGAGCCCAAGCAAGGCTGCCATTACAGACAACCTCCGCAAGGAAATTGCCAGTAGTCATGTACATGTCTTGCCTTGACAAAACTACGGCTCCGAGCTTACAGAAGTCGACACTTCTCCTTTCGATCCACCAAATGGCTCATGATCAATTCTAGTTTGCTTTTGTACTCGTATTTATGAAGTTAAGTAACTTTAATTCAACTGAATTGTTTTAAAACTCAGGTCAATAGTTAGGTGCTCGCTGAAACAATTCTGTCAGATACGTCGTTTCCATTGAGTAGGAGGAAAATAAGGAAAAGGGAGTTCCGGCAAAGAGCGTGACATCCTTTTCTTCAGATGGTTCAAATCGAGACATCATGCATGAGGATCGACCGGTAACGAACGGGCCAATATAAGTGAAAGAGAACTAAGACAGCCACCATATATGATAGGCAACAGAAAGAAATTGTAAAACATTCAAGTTGTTTTTCACGGTACGCATTCATGCAAACAGTGAAATATAGCTCCTTTATAGTTTATATGAATATAAGCAAATGAAATAAAAAGAAAAGTTTTCTGAGTAAAAAATAAAAATAAAACATTTTCATTGTGAAGTTACTCCATACAATTGTACATTTGACGGCAAGTTTAATATAGACAACCAAAACTGTTTGTCAATATTTAATCCATTTTAAACTGTTATTTTAAACTTCTGAAGGGGTTAAATCTATTTATTATTTTGAACAGTGTTTTTAACCCAATTTTTTTTGTCAGAATAACAAAAAGTAACTTAAATGCTTTAAAGGTGGCTCGACTGGGTTTTTTGGTGACATAACATCTCAACTTTGAACGGCTGATACTTCACTGTCTGAGCTTGGTCAGGCAACAACACGTTTGCCATGCCTGCTTGCTACGCTTTGCTTCTGCCAAAGCGATCGTGAAAATTCTTTTGATACAGTACTTACCCGCTTATAAGAACCTGCAATTTAAGAACCTGTTAGCCTAAAAATATCAATTTACACCCATTTACATAAGAACCTATTTAGCCTAAAATTTGAAACAGGTTCTTATAGAAAGGTTCTTATAGAAATTACCCTAAAAAAATATTCATGCAAAAAAACATGACTCAAAAGTAGTGAACTTGAACATGTATACACTTCTAAATTTGGTATAAATAATGTTTGAAAACCTTGTAAATTTTCATTACATAAGGGATATGCCCTGTCTTCAGTGATGAATTAAAAATACAATTGATGTGTCTCTTTGATGAGTTTAAAGTTCTGTACCACAATGTTATCTCTTCAGTTATAATGTAGCAATCTGTCTCAGTTGTCACATATCTACTAAAATGGGTCATGGTCACATACAGTCTAAAGGCCAGGCCTGTTTTGGCATTAAATTAATATACATGCCACCTTTCTACCATTCACAGGTGTATAATATATTTCTCATTAAATAAGAACCTATTTAAGAACCTGCGTAGCCTAAAATTCCACAAAGCACCATTTACATAAGAACCCGTTTAGGCTAAATTTGAAAAAAATGGGTTCTTATAAGCGGGTAAGTACTGTAGCACAATGGCAATTAACAAAAGGCTGCTGCCACGCACGTGTATAAAACGTTTAAATGTGGGTTTGCAAACTTGTTGATTCAAAAGCGCACAAATATGTAGAAAGTAGACAAAAGAGAAGGTCCTGAAATAAACCAGCTGTCAGCAAATAAAGGCCTTGTCGCACTACAGTCAAAAACAAAAATTAGCCCGTGCAAAAATCAAGGAAAACAAAAGAAACCGCTCCGGTGGGCCAAGCTTTTTGTGGAACGTTATTGTTTTTACGTTATTTTGCACGGGCTAATTTTTGTTTTTGACTGTAGTGCGACCAGGCCCTAATACGGCAATGAAACTTTGGAAGACGAATGAAAAAGACCCCATAACTTTTAATTTTATTTCGCGCCCTTAAAATGATTCAATGCACTTGAAATTTACAGAGAGTGCATTACATGTTAAACTTTAGATCAAACGATTTTTAAAGAATTTCATTGACTAGTTTTTAAATAAACGCTTCCCTAAAAAAGTTCTACTTCTGTTAGTAGAATGGGCACATTTCAGACTTTTGCTTCTGATCACATCAACTGAAATCTAATACAGCAAACAGGATGAAACCTTCAAAGAATGTAGTTTTATGACACATGAATAAAATATAGTGGTGAAAATATTGTTTCAATTTGTCAGGAAAATGCTGACATCGACAAATTAACAAATAGTAATGCAAATCTTAATTTTTTTTATGGAAAATATTCAACCCAATTTTTATTCGAAAACGCTCTCGTATAGAATTTTTTCAAACTTTGCAGTCTTGAAGACGTACATCTATACTTAAAGCAGCATACAGTCGTTTTAAAAATTTAGGTCTAGACGTTGACAAAATTAGTAATAGGCAAAAATCATGACGTCATCAGATCGTTTGTTATGGTAACACCGATGTCAATCAGTGTAGTATACGTGTAAAGCAGCGTGACTGACCGAGCTTAGACAGTAAAGTATTAGCAAAGTTGGGATGTGTCGCCAAAAAACCCAGTCGAGCCATTAAATTAACCAATTTCAATGGTCAGCAACCAAATGAATTAACTAATTTAACCATAGATATTTGTCATGATTCTAACTCAAAATAAACTAGTTGAAACTACTAATTACTAAATCAACAGAAATTGAAGTCATAACTAAAACGAAAAGTCAAAATAACCAATCGATAATGTAGAATTTTGAAGTTAAAAGAGAAAAAGTTGACTTGAAAGATTGTTAAAGGTAAGCATTCTTGAAACAGTTGTTTTTCCCCTTTCCGGCGCAACATCAATTGTTCGCTTTGTTCAGTCTTCTTCGTCTTCTCAATTCTGATTGGCTAGTGCACGAAAGCATGTGCATTGATTAAAATGCTCTCATTTCGGGTAATTTGATAATTGCATGGAAGAATGCGAATCAATTAAAAGTGGTCACACGTTTGGGGGCCGCACTGTAATAAACAAATACAAGTGAAAAACGTTGTTCAGTGTAACATAAACTAATAGCGGAGCTCTGCGGGCCAAAGGCCCGCGCGGAGCCCCATACTCATAGAACCAGAGAACCACAGAACCCGAACCACAGAACCCATGCCCGTCATTTTTCATGGTCATGGCTGGCGGAATGTTTCGCGGGCGCGTCACGTGCCCGGCGTACGCACAGGGCTAACTTGCGGGAGCGTATACCGTCGCAAAACATGCGCGTATGACGCCACACAACAACCGGGATCTTTGCAATTTTCACGTCACAAGGGAAAACACTTTTGATGTTTTGCTGTGTTAAGCGGAGAAAACAGTTTAAATTAAGGGATGCTAATTAAGGGATACTCATTAAGGGATACTCAGAAGCCGCTATAGTGGAAAAAGAAGAGCTTTCAGGGATAAAATCTTGCTGCGAGGATGGGAGCAATGCGAGGAGATCATTGTCACTTCGGGTTCCAGAACTGAAGAAGCGGATTAAAAAATTTCCAAACAGTGGAGGGAATTAAAGATCAAACAAAATACATTTTTCGATAGGAATTTATGTTGATATCAATCTGTGATTGACTTTTTCTTTGTGTTCTTGCTAGTTTTGGAGAATTATTTATAAAACGTGCTCAATTAAATTCAGTTGTTTTGATTTCTCTCATCGGAGACATCTCGAACTCGATGAGCTATAAATGGTTCGCGTTTTGCTTTTAAACATAAACTTATGGAGATATGAATAAATTTTTTCGAAAGAAGATTGTGTTGTCCATTTTTATGTGTTTGTTCATTCATTACATAGGTTGAAAAGCGATTTTATGTAAACGAAACAAGACTTGGATTTTATAGTTCTAAACTTCACTAGCGTGGTCTTATGCAAATATGTTTGTGTATTTTTTTGCAATTTTGATTTCCAAATCAGTTTCTCGGACAATTTTTTTATAAACAACAGGTGTATTTTATTTGGAAATTAGTGGTACTAGTTATTCTAGACGGAGAAAAAGTTGTTTTTGTAAACTTTTGTACGGTCTAAATGTACTGTGCAAACGGTCGCGCAAGTCTGTTTTTGAGAATTGCTAAAATTAAAAGATAGCCCGGTCGTCAATTTTATTCTTGTGCTTCCGACCTTTCACCTCAGTTAAGTTTATCAACGGCTTTCTGTTCAAAGAGCAACGCTGTTAGGCTCAGCCTTTCTATATATATTAAGTAATGCTTCACATAAGAACGATAGCAAACTTCATTGTTCTGCGGCATTGGCTCTTTCTCACATAAAATATCTTTGATTTCAAGAATAGAGGAGGAGCGATGGTTAATAATTATAATTCATTATAAAAATAAAGAAAATCCATTTGCGTCAAACAAATTTTAGGAAATGTTCGCTCTTAACCAATCAGAATAGCAGAAGACAATAGCAAATAATTTCCCTACTTTGATGAAGTTCCCCAAATACAATATCTTTTAAAAATTGCATGTTGTGCGATTGGGTCTCAAATTACTTGAAACCTTAAAAAAATTAGAGAAAATGCACCTTGAACCTTAACTTTTCAGCAGTTATTGAGTCTAGGCCAATGAGAACACTAGTTGTGACAATGAAAAAAGTTGACATTCCATCGTGCATTGCCGTTCAGCGCTATCCTTCTTATACGGATCATTACTTAAACTACTTATAGCTAACTAATAAACAAAATCTCGTGACTAACTTGCCGGCTTTTCCACGAGTTTCCTTTTTTTCAGTATTAGCACTTCAATGTTCATACCAATGAACGAAATATCGCCTATGTCAACCCCGGGGTCAACACGCCAAAATGTCAGTTCTAAATGACAGCAAAAATATAAACAAAAGCCCGCCTATTATAATTTCAAGTGGAAATAAGCAAAGATGTTTTTTTACCGGCCGTAGGAATTACTTTATTTACCTTAATCGTCGACCATCTGATCGACTGAGCAAACATGAAATTCTTCACAACAAAACCTTAGCGTGCGAATGTCGAATCGCACGATTTTCCCTCAACATTTTCCATTTTGAAGTTACAAATTGGAGTTTTGCATTCTTGAGACTCAAACTTAAGTTAAGCATTCTTAAAACAGTTGTTTTTCATCTTTCCGCCACATCGCTTGTTCTCTTTTTTCAGTCTTCGTCTTCTGAACTCTGATTGGTAAGTGCACCAAAGAAGGCGCGTTTATTAAGAATGCCCTCATTTCCCATTTCCAGTGGATAACACAGTTGGTTTTGTTAATTCCTATTCGCTGGATAGGGATTTTTCCGGTGGATAGCGCTATCCACCTTTTGAATAACCAGAGCCTGGTGACTAACTTGCCAACTTTTTTACAAGTTTCCGTTTACTCAATACATCTACCTTCAATGTTTAACGTTTAGACCAATAACCGGAATCTCGTGACTAACTAGCCGGGTTTTCCACGAGTTTCCGTTTATTCAGTAGATCCGAGGCGAACATACAGATCATGTGGAAACCAGGCTTGTGTTGAAAGTAACAAGGGTCGTTATTTTTGGAAATTTATTGTCTATAAAGTCATAAGCTGGTGTAATAGGCCATTTTCGAGTTGCCTTTAGCCTCTCTATCAAAACGAGGCTACGTGCGAAACCTTTCATATGAAAATTAGTTTTCATTCACATGCAAATAAAACTTATTTGCATGTGAATGAAAACTCATTTTCATATGAAAGGTTTCGCACCTAGCCTCGCTTTGATAGAGAGGCTAAAGGCAACTCGGAAATGGCCTATTGAATGAGCCAAAACCACACTAAGCCATTATTTTAAAGCGTCTAGTTTTTGCCACAATTAAAATCGTGACCTTCGTTAAACTTGGTCAGTTCTCTACTATCAGCACTCCTTTAAGCACACTAGCGATCAATTTTCCTTAAAAAAAAAAATACTATTTCGAAAGTGTTAAGACCAGTCAGATTGCATGCCACAGAATTCCCTTTCAAATGACAGTTCATTTTCGTTTGATGGCACGTATCTTGTAAGGGACAGGAAACTGGGTGCCAGTAAAAATTCCCTTCAACTTGGGAGGACTGCCATCTTCTTCAGCAACGAAAGTAAACTTCTGCATCATCCACGATAGAAACAAGAACAGCTCAACTTTAGCCAAGGGCTCGCCAGCGCAGACGCGGCGTCCAGCTCCGAAAGGGTAGAAATTGCCTTGGTTGGTGATCAACGTACCGTCCTCGGCAATGTGACGGTAAGGATTAAAGACAGTGGGATTTTCCCAGCACTTAGGGTCGAGATGAACAGACTCCGTATCAGGAAAGACGATGGTATCTTTAGGTACACGGTATCCACAAAGCGTGGTATCGGTTAGCGTAAGGTGAGGCAGCGCGAATGGCACCACGTTTCCAACTCGAAGCGTTTCTATGATGGTCGCTTGAATGAGAGGCAGATAAGGGCGGTCGTCCAAAGAGGGTCTCCTGTCACCAACTACTTCATCTAATTGGCGCTGAATGTCCTCTTGGTACTTTGGATAGTTCACCAAGAAAGCCACCGTCCATTTCATCGTGGTACTTGTGGTTTCGTACCCTGCTGCAAACATATCTAGAATGGTGTTAACGAAATAGTCGTCGGAAAGGAGAGCGGCTCTCTCTTCATCATTGTTACACTCAGCTTCGTGTTTTGCGTGAAGGAGACCTGAGATTAAATCTTGCGTAGGTTGGGCTGGATCAAAATTCTCTTGTCGTTCTTTCAGGAATATGCGAATGATATCAAACATTACCTGGAAAGGTTGAAGAAAGCGATCAAAAGCCTTTATCGGTAGGTACTGTGCCAAAGGCAAAAAATCTAACATTTGCACCAACTGAGCATCATCAGAGTTTTCATTGAGGCTCACATTAATCTGTAAAAGCCTGTTCAATTTTGGGTTTGTTGAATCATAGCCTTCTCCGAAAGTGATACCACAAATGACGTCAGCAACGCCACGCGCCAAGATATTTGCCGGATCAAAGGGCTTTCCGTCTTGTTCATAGATGAACTTTACGAGTTTTTCGACCTGCGTCGAGACCCGGCTTTCTATCAGAGGAATATCTGAGAGGTACTGGCGAAGAGCTGTTGTAAAGAGTTTGCGATGTATCTTCCAGGCAGGTCCATACCCAAAAGCGATATCTTTGCCTCCTATAATTCAAAAGTGAAGGTCCATGATAAGTTACGAAATTTCGTTCATTATAATAATAATTCTACATCTTGACGACGTGACATAAGTTACCCAGACCAGTCATATGACATCATCCATTGCGACTGTTATGTTCAAAGGTAATTCCCACAACAAGGAGATTGTCCGAAAAATAAACAGTTAACCGAAAAACAAAGCTCCGAAGGCAACTGTACTGCTTCGAGATTAAACTCTCTAGCAAAGCGCATTACCCGGTGGAAAGGTGGTCCGGCAACCACCCGTATAAAAAACTGACAAAACGCCAGCTCAATCTGCGCATGCGTAGCAGACCGTATTTAACATTCCACGACGTGGCTCAACGAATTGAACACGTTAGCTCAACAAATCAGTCCAACCAAAGATGCCGAGGACGTTTCACTACCCCGCATTTAAACATCGTTCAACAATCAAGTTGAATTTAGCAGTGTTGAATGATGTTGAATTAGCCTGGTCATGCAGGCGTTTTTAACTTACCTAGAGTTGCTGCTTGAACTGCAAATGTTTGTTTTCTTCCAGCATAATCAGCAGATTTTTGCACAAGCATCTCCTTAACGGCCTCTGAACTTGAAGCCATAACCAATTTGTTGCTTCCAAGTTTAAGGGAGAATACACGACCGTAGTTTTCTCTAACTCTGCAAAGTTCAACAGAAATAATAAACTACAGCATTCCAGATATAGTCAATTCGGTTTACAAAACAAGACGTTTGTGTGGAAATGTTGCTGGAGTTGGTCTTGTTTTGATAGAAAGCTTTTTACTTTATGTAAATCATGTTGTTACCATGCTAGTTTCTGTTCAGCATGATGTACATATGAAAAGCAGGAAGGCCGTATCACAGTAAAGTCAACACCAGCCTCGCTTTCACTCAATGGTTAGGGGTACTACGCACACGACTGTCAAATGGTCTACAGTAACAAGATGGATATCACAAATAAAAAGGATTCGGATGACACCACAAAGCAGAAAATTTATGTTCGATAATTCGGGAGAAATCAATTTGCAACTGTGTTGTGATGTCATTCCTTATTGTTCTCGGTGCCATTATGAAAAGTTGCTTTATTTCGAAAAACCCATATACCATAAAGTAAACATACCAAATAGAATACTCCATGGTGAGCGAGAGAAACAACCTTAGTTATCACTATCAAAAGTGGGAGCCCTTAATCGCTCTTATTTCTTCTTAGATTTTTGTCGTATATCATTTTTTATCTCAACTCAAGCCGCTTTAATTATAAATTATACTACTTTAAGCAGTTTTTTCGTACATTTGTCATTTTTGTGTTTTTAGTTTCTTTCTCTTTCATGTACTTAGATTGTGTAAATGTGTTTAAATGTTTGTTTTCTTACAAATGTAATATAGACAAAAATAAATAAAATACAAAAAAAAAATACCATAAAGTATGGTCTTAATGAAAAAGCGCGCTCGCATGTCATTCTCGTCGTCAGCAGAAGTCCATAGGTAAAAGAAAATACTCTAATATTTACTAAAAATCTAGTATTGAGTAGTGCCGATAGGGTGGGAGTGAAAACACCCCACACCCTTCCACAGGTTCAAATTTTAATCTCGCTTGGAAAGGCGTGATAACCCGTTATTCGGTTCCACATTTGCAGTATCATTGCTGAACCAGACACCCAAGATTCGCATTCTTGACACCCACGTCAGGCCATAAGGAGTGTCCGGACATGAGCACCAAGCTCCTAACCTCATGGATTCGTTCTTTGCCACATTTAATTTAGTCCCTGCACCTGTCTCGTATTTGTGAAGTAAGGTAAACAATTTGTCCAAAGGAAAAATGTCCTTCACAAAACATGTGGAGTCATCCGCATATTGGCGAATTTTAAAACGCTTTCCTCAGGCTTCTGGAAGGAGAAAACCTTCAATAGTATCTTCCTTTCTTATACTGGTAGCCAAAACTTCTGCGCATAAAATGTACAAAGTGGAGACCGGGGATCTCCCTGCCTCACCCCCCACTCCAGTGGAATTTCTTTGATCAAAAAAACATTAACTATAATTTTCATATTTGCTTGACAGTATAATGTAGAAATTCACCGCCGGAAATTAGCGCCAAATCCAAAACGACTCAACACATTGGTAAAAAGTTTACCAATGTTTTTCTACCCTGTCAAAGGCTTTCTCTTGATCAATATTCAGCAAGATACCAGTTTCATTGGTTTCATTGGTTTTATTATTATTATTATTATTATTATTATTATTAATACCAATAGTAAATACAAAGTTTTACAATATATTGAAAAAAAGAAAACAAAAAAAAGCATATACAAAAATACATTACAATATATCTTAAAGGAGTTTCACTAACATTCACTTAGTTAAAGAAGTTTGGACGATGTTTTTTGGAAGTCCTTTAAGCGGTTAGATTTAAAAGCTATGGTGCGTAGAATATCAATTTTGTTATTAAGGTGCAAAAGAAAACTGTCGAAGTCTAGGATGCCGCTGCGTACGCTTGTTGCAAAAACATGATATTTAGCGACAATCAAACAGTAGTTAAGAACTTTCCAATTGTTTGACTGTTTGTGCCAGCCGTATAAAATAGTCTTTTCAGGTAAGATCAGTTTTTCATTAAATTTTTCTCGCCACCAGTTAGAAAAGCAAATCCAAAACGACGAGGATACACTGCAAGTAATTAGCATGTGTCTTAGAGATTGATTCTCAAGGTTACACAAAGGACAGACTTCACTATCAGTTATGCATGCGTGAAAAAGGCTGGATTGAGTAGGTAAATATTGTGAATAACTTTAACTTGTAACATAATCAAATTCGGTTCTTTCAAGATTTTGAACGGAAACATGTATATAATCTAGAGTATCACGCGAGAGACCTAAATTCTCAAAAATCGTCCTACCTGGGACGGAACAAGTTTGATCTTCTTGAATAATCGAGGGTAACACTTTTGAAAGTCTGTTTGTAAGAGCTATTGAACAAATTTTGTAATCAACATTGAGTTGCGAAATGGCCGGGCCACCAATTTTTTAGGTTTTTCTTATCATCTTTCTTGTAAAGTAATCTAGTCACGCTTTCTTGCATTGAATCACTGAGAGAATTATTTTCCAAACTAAATTTATCATTTCGAACAGAACAGGGCCTAAAAGATCCCAGAATTTAGCGTAAAATTCTTGAGGTAATCCACGCATTGCGTGGGTAATTTCAGCCAAAGAAAAATCCTTCGCAGGATAAAATTTCGCTCTCACTTAATCTGTTTCCAAGTTTGTTCAAAAATTCGGTTTGGACTGTTAAATTGACAGGTTCTTGCGAGTACAAATTACGGTAAAATTCGAAATGAGCCGGATTTCAACACCGGCGGAGTTAAAAATAGATCGAACAGTATTTTTCAGATCACATGTAGCTCCGAGCGTGTTGTTTACTTCGACCAAAATCTATAGCAACTAATTTTATAGCGGAGCTTGCGGGTTGAAGGCCCGCGGGTAGCCCCATACTCATAGAACCTATGCCCGTCAGTTTTGATGGTCATGGCTAGCGGAATGTTTCTCGGGCGCGCGTGTGCCGCAGCCCGCCGCCCGCCGCCCGCCGCCCGTGCTGGACAGGGTTCGTTCGCGGGCGCGTATTACGTCGCAAAACATGCGCGTATGACGCCACATAACATCCGAGAGGTTTGTTTTCATTATGGAGCGGAGATTTAAGGAATTAAAGAATTTCCAAGCAAGCGACGGACTTGAAGGTAAAACAGATTACATTTTTCGATGGGAATTTATGTTATCAATCTGTGATTGACTTTTTCTTTGTCTTCTCGCTAGTTTTGGAAAATTGTTTAAATTCAGTCGTTTTGATTTCTTTCATCGAAGATAGCTCGGCCTTGATGCGCTATAAATGGTGCGCGTTTTGCATTTAAACATAAACTTATAGATTGAATAAAATCTTTCGAAAGAAGATTGTGTTGTCCATTCATTACATAGGTTGAAAAGCGATTTTATGTAAACAAAACAAGACTTGGACTTTATAGTTTTAAACTTCACTCGCGTGGCCATATACATATGTTTGTGTATTTTTTGCAATTTTGATTTCCAAATCAGTTTCTCAGACAATTTTTGATAAGCAACAGAAGTATTTTGTTTGGAAATTAGTCATACTAGTATCTAGACGGAGAAAAAGTTGTTTTTGTGAACTTTTGTACTGTCTAAATGTACTGTGCAGACGGTCGCGTAAGTCTGTTTTTGAGAATTGCTACAATTGAAAAATAGCCCGGTCTTCAATCTTAATTCTTGTGTTTCCGACCTTTCACCTCAGTTAAGTTTATTATCGGCTTTCTGTTCAGAGCGACGCTGTTATAGGTTCAGCCTATCTATATATATATTAGATTCTTTAAGAAAATCCCACCAAGCTTGAATGGACGTAAATGCTTTCTGGTACAATACATGTTTCTTAATAATTTCCGAGATCATATCGCAAATATTAAATTCTAAATTTAACCTCCAAAGTCCTGGTTCACGGGAAAAGGCATTAGGCAAATCATGATCGGAAAAAACACAAGGCAAAATTTCACATTTTAGAAAGGAATCATACAAGTACTGAGCAATAAAAAAAAATTATCCTAACGTTATCCTAACGTTATCCTAACGTTATCCTAACGTTATTATTAAAATTATCCTAACGTGTACCGTTAATCCGCATTAAACCATGTGCATTGTATATTTCAGTCGGCCGTGGTTTTTTTGCGCCAGATATCAATAAGCGATGAACACGGTGCAGATCTTTCAAATCCGTGGAAATTGTAGGATTTCCTCCTAACTTATCAGAAACGTTTTCAATGCAGTTGAAATTGCCAGCAATAATTAATCATGTGCATAGCGCGCATGAGGTAAGGTTCCGGCTTCGTTTTTCTTCGTCATTTTTTTGTTGTTGTCACATTTGTACATGCAAATTTATGCACGCATATATTATTACTAACCGGGTCGTCAGGTTACATACAAATTCTACAAAAATGGCTGCCGCGCTCGCTCGGCAATGTGCTTTGTTTTCAAAACCATAGTTTTGTCTTATCGGAGTAATAACACACTTTTAAAATATTCAAAATGGAAAGGGAAGGCTTTAAAGAAACTCAGAAGCCGTTGAGTGGAGAAAAAGGAAAGCTTTAAGCGACGAAATCTTTCTTCGAGGAACTTCATACATTTGTTTCTTTCGAAGAAGCGGAGTTTTAAAGAATTTTCAAGCAGCCGAGTCAAGCCGAGGTACTTTACCGTAAAAGAAGTTAGATTTTTCGATGGGAATTTATGTTGATATCAATTTGTGATTGACTTTTTGTTTGTGTTCTCGTTAGGTTTGGAGAAATGTTTATAAAACGTAATCAAATTCAATCGTAATAATATCTGATATGATGTAAACAAAACAAGACCTAATTTTACAGTTCGCCTCGCTAAAATTAAAAAAATAGCCCGGTCGTTTCCTGATTTCAATGCTTCTAAAAGTAGTGTTTTTAAATGTAACGTAAAGAAGTCATGGTTTGGGAAATAAAATAGACGAGTGTGTATTTCATCGGGAATCAATGAATTGCATATTCAAAGCGAGTACAGTTGTCAACAGACGGTCGCGTAATACTGTTTTTGAGAATTGCTAAAATTGAAAAAAATAGCCCAATCGTTTTGCAATTTAGATTTCCAAATCAGTTTCTCGGGCAATTTTCAATACTATTTTATTCGGAGTAGTCATACATACTAGTTATTGACAAAAAAAATTAGATGCACCGTTTTGCAAATACGCATTGTTTTCTATTTGTACAATTGGGCGAAACTGTAGACCACCGGGCCACTTATTTGCATGTCATTGAATATGAATGGTTTCTTTTGTTTTCACATGCCTCGTTCTACCAAACGTTTATAATCAGAAATAAAGTTTCCTTTCAAGATTTTTTTGATTCGCAAAAACATTATGCGAATCATCTTTACGGACAAGAATGACATTCTATATACACAGGAAAAGTCGGAAATGTTAGAAAACACCAGATATAACAAAGCAGGTTGCTGTATTTAAGTATTACTTTGTGATGTTTATAAATAAATATAATTCGCAGACGCTACCAGCGCTCCGCGCTGCAAATAGGATAAAAAAAATCGCCAAGCCTTCCGGAAGCAGAAAATCACTGAATTCTGATAAGCGTTTAACTCTTTATTCGAGGGAAAGACATTTTCATTCAAGGAAATATGAGTTTCATTAAAACGTTATGACTGGTAGAAAAAATATTTTGGATTCATGATCCTGAAAAAACACCGCGCGATCGAATTACATTTCACACGCGATCAAATTACATTTCACATGCACACAAAATTTGCATGAAACGAAGCCTGGGAAAAAACTAATGGCAAAATCAAAGCAGTTATTTAAGGAACTAGCTTTATAGAAAAATTTCATTTCGATTTGGTCTTAAAATCACAGGGTTTTTTTCCATGATGCGTCACGCAATATTTATTTTTTTCATTACCTGTATATCTTGGGCTTCCAAAAATTAATTGGAAATCCGGTCAGAAGGAGGGGTCTCTGGGCTTGGAAATCCAGGCGGGAGGGGGACCTAGCGGGCCAGGAAATCCGGGTGGATGGGGGGGGGGGGGGGGTCAAAAACTCTTGCCATCTGTCGGCGGTGGGGGGGGGGGGTTGGATTCTTTCTGGAATAACCCAATGTAATACAAATAATTCACGGTTTGGGAAGTATTAGACAAGTGTGGGTTTGATCAGGAATCAATAAATTAAATATTCAACGCGAGTACAGAAAAATTGGAAGCTTCAATCAACATGTCTTGAGCGATGGTGCAATGTGTGTCACGCAAAATTCGTTGAGGGGGGAAGGGTGCGTGACCCATTTAAAATAAACGGTAAAACTTTCTTACGTAAGCGCATGAGTATAGGCTTCTGGTCGCCTCTTGTTTTAGAAAAGTTCGGAAAAAAATATTCATGAATTGTATCATAAAAGCATTTACGTTCACTTGGATTCGTGGGTGCATACGTATTAACCAAATTAATTTTCACTAACAATTCTACCAGAAGAATCTTTTTTCCATTGTAAACATTTGAAATCAGTATTTTCAGCGACAAGAATGGCAACGCCGCCTTGTTTTCCAAGAGCGGGCGACCAGAAACTTTTACCGCACCATTTAGCTGTCAGAGAATTTATCGCATTTTGTCTTGTCGCTAAAGTTTCTTGTAAACAAATAAAATCAGAACGGGAATTTTTCGCAAAATCAAAAACAGAGCGTTGCTTGGCTTCATCGCCAAATCCACGGATATTCAAAGATGTAAATTTAGCTCTGAATGCAAAAACTTGGAGAAAATTCTTCTGGTAAAATTAAGACATAAGTACCCATATTAAGAAGCGCTTTACAAAACAATTTTTGCAAATCACATTTAGACACGCAGTTACTTGCTTTTCTGTTTATGTTTGTTTGTCCGACGTCCAGTGTTTTTCATCTTCCTCAAAGGTTGTTCGCCGTCATACTCAGAACGTTCGCGAGTTTTAGGGTCCGTTTTCTTTGCTTCAGGAATTGGCGTGTCTTATTTGTCTTTCTCCGTGGTTTTTCCAGTGACGAGGACGGGTTGTGTTGGTTTTCTTAACTGGAGGCAAGCGTTTTCGAACTTTCCTGTTTGTAGCCGCGGGAAGCGCGCGAAAAACAAAGGCTCGCTTTGGTTTCAAAATTGCTAGGATCCCGGATGTTGTGTGGCGTCATACGCGCCCGCGAATTAGCCCTGCCTAACGGACGGACACACATGTACACACGCGCGCCCGCGAAACTTTCCGCTGGTCATGAACATAAAATATGACGGGCATAGGTTCTATGAGTATGGGGCTACGCAGCAGGCCTCCGGCCCTCGAGTGCTCCGCTATCACTGGTATCCACATATCATGTTAGTAACAAGATGTATCCTTAAGATTTTATCGAAAATTTCATTTATTTCGAAGGCAAATAAATTGATTAGTGTGACTATCGCGCTATTGGTTTAATCGGTAACCAGGTTCCAGTACGGGGCATGCTCCGGTACATTACATTCAAAGCTTATAAGCCATGCGAGGAGTACTATCGGCCTTGGCTCTTTTGCCAATTTTCCAATCATTATCTTCTATCCCAGCAAAAAGAACTCGCCCAAAGCAATACTCCCAGCCAACACTAATTGATTTTAGGATATGGGACAAAGAACAAATATGAACTTTCAAAACAGAACAGGCCTATGTCTATGAGTGCATTTCACATGCATCTTAAACTCTCGCGAGATTCAGGGTGGTCGCTCACCTGAGAGATTAAACTTAATACTGTAAATTTACATTTGTCGGCAAAATAAACTCCTAATAAGAAAAGCCCGTGATTATTAACTACTGATGTTGCTATTGTCATGACGGTCATCGAAAGGTTACGACCTAATCTTGTGACTACTGCTCAATTATTTTGTCTATTCACAATTTCAATAGCCTGAGAAAACAGACGTCGTTTCGCGGCGCCACCACTGGGGCCCCTACGAAACGGACGTCTGAGAAATGAGCGCCAAAATCTCGTACGTGTCACGTAACCGCTTCCCAGATTTGGGTAGTGCTCCTGATTGGTTGAAACAAATTTCCCTCGCGGCACGTGTGGATCACGCGCGTATGTTGTTTTCAAGATGACGGGAAGAATATATCCACCACAGATTTCTGTTGTTTGTTGTGTAAATCTCATCAAAGACACTTCGTCACAATACATACTACATGGAAGATCAAAGAGCGGAGAAGAATATCTTCATTTTAGGGATGGACCATTAGAAAAGTGATTGTGGGGGGGTGGGGGGGGGGGGGGCAAAAGCAAAAAAAAAAATTTCCCCAGTAAATTATTAAGAAAAAAAAATATTCCCACGCATTATCGCAAAAAAAAAAATCTGCCCAAGGACAATTAAAAAACAAACTACTAAAAAAAGAAAAAATATTCCAGCCATCGAGTGAAAAAAAAAAAAAGATTTCCACCTTAGGTGGACAAAAAAAATTTCTTGCCTCTCCCAAAGTTCCCACCCCCCCCCCCCCCCCATCACTTTTCTAATGGTCCATCCCTTAAACTGAGTGCAATCTCAAAGTGGAAAATGCACTAGAATTGTTCTCAGATTTATGTTAATTAATTTATGTTAATTAATTTGTGACAGGGATGTAAAAGCCAAAGCTAATACTACCCTTGTACGTCCCCAGCTAGAATATGCTAGTTCTGCATGGAATCCATATACTAAACGAAATATTAATCAAATTGAAATGGTCCAACATAGAGCAGCTAGATTTGTTTTACATGACTATTCTAGATTTAGTCATATTACTCCCATGATTAAGCAACTCGACTGGGACACACTTGAACAACGCAGATTACTGTCTCAATTAACTATGTTTTATAAGATCCAGCAGGGTCTAATTGGTATTTCACTTCCTCGCGAGGCTTGTCCCCTTGACAGGGTATCTCGACTTCTAAATGTTTCTCCCTATCGCCATATACAGTCCAATTGTAATATTTATAAATTCTCTTTTTACCCTAGGTCAATTGTAATATGGAATCAACTTCCTATATGTAAATTGCCATTCCAGAGCATTATTATTTTTAAGTCTACAATTATCCCAACTATTAGATTTATGGCATAATTACCTCTTATTTATGCATGTATTTATTATTTTTATTTATTTTTTATTTATCTACTATCAGATAGTTAGATTAGATTAGTTTCTTTTTATTTTTCTTAATATAAACCAATTTTAAATTTGTATTTCTTATTTTTTAGGCCTCCTAGTATAGTTTTTACTGTTTTTAGCAGTAAGTCATTAAAGCATTAAAGCATTAAATACCCAAAAAACAGAAACAGTTCTCAATCTTAACCAACGGGATGGGTTATATTTTTAATTACCACTCGATGTTTGGTGAATGTCTGTCACTGGCGTCATGCATGACGGATTAACTATAAAAGCCTATGAGTTACATGTCATCGCTTGATATTCCACAGAAACTATTTGTTTTCTTATTTTATTTTTATAATTCATTGCCTGATTCACGCTTTACGCTTTACCTTCAAGGACTTCACACTTTAAAACCTTTTTGCTTTGCTGCTTAGTTTCTTGCTGTCATCCGTCAGTGCTTGCTTCATAGAGGAGAAAGACGGGGCATTTATGGAATTGAGTTCTCTGTGTCGTCTTGCTGCGTTCAGTACTCCACTTTTTCGGCTTCCTTAGGAAATTAACAAGCAGTATCCCTTTGACAAACAGGACTTACCAATTCTAAAAAGAAGATTTATTGCTTAAATACGTTTCAGTCGGGTTTACCTATTCTCCGGAATGTTCTCAAAATTACATCAACTGCGAGAACTGTTTGATATCAAAAGCTCTCCGCGAAAATATTCAGTCGTTGTCGGATCGGTCAACCGCGAGAACTGTTCTCAAAATGACACTTGATATCAACTGCAAGAATTGTTTGATCAAAAGCTCGCGAAAATATTCAAAAGTTGTCGGATCGGTTTACCGCGAGAACTGTTCTCAATATGACACTTGATATCAATGCGAGAACTGTTTGATCAAAAGCTCTCGAAAATATTCAGAAGTTGTCGGATCGGTCAATCGCGAATTACCGCGTGGGTAATTAACATAAATCTGAGAACAGTTCTCAGGGCCATAAATTTTCTGTTTCCAGTTTAAAAGTGCAGTTTGAAGTGAATTTGTCAGGCGGGCCCGAAGTCAGGTAGAGAGGAAGGGACTTCAAGGCAATATTAATCAAAGGGCTCTTAAAGCCATCTCGTTAATGCGAGAGAATGTAAGGTTAATAAAAAACAACAACAACAACAACAACAACAACAAGAATTGGAAAAGTTGGGTGCCTTTGATAGGTAAATGTAGTAAAGACGTGATAGGTAATATGTGTAAAGCTGCTAAATGGTTTATTGAAGTTGAAAGATTGAAAATACCTGTAGGTCTAATCGTAGAGTTAGACATTGCAGTCATAGAGGACTTAAGGGCTCTTTTAGGAGCCACCAAATCAATAAAAGTCATGAGCAACAAAATAATCACGAGTATGAATGTAAATAATTTTCATGTTAATTTACCGTATTTATTCAAAATAGTCTTCATTTTACAGTTGAGGGGAAACTTCAACTTGATTATATTTAGCGAATGAGCCGAGGCCAATTTGGTTGCTACGGGAGAAAATTATGAGGAGGGATGGGGGTGGCAAAACTACTTAGATTCAATCTATCTTACTTAGTTAATTTTTCTATGTTTTGTATCAGTCACAGTATTTTAGTAGCAATGACTTGTATGGCATTACAATGGCGATTTTCTTATCGATCGAAATTTGGGAAAGATGTACGAAGGTTAAAAAATATTTACTATCTTTATTTATTGATATTTAAACAAAACTAAAACATATAGCAACGATTTTCATTTGGGATTAAAATTGATTTACTAGCAATGTTTTTAAACAGCCAATTTATATGTGCAGTGTATATGTGGATGTATGAGACAAAACAAGAACTTTGTGCATATGAATAAGTTCAGTAAAAAGACTTCAGTAAAAAAGGAATGTTTTATCTAAATACTTCACTAAGGTAGACTATTGTAAAAAAGGCAAATGAAAATATTTTACTTGTCGCTTTTTCCGTCAACTAAAAAATTGTGTACCTTCGGGCAGAATGGTGTCTCTTGTAGGAATAGAGCTGGTAATTAGATTTCGTTTCCTTTTATAGCCGAAGCTGTTTTCAAAACATCTCGGCTTAAAGAAGCCTTGGTAAAAACGACAAGCGACGTGGCCCCGAAAATTGCCGACATGAGACGTTCTGAACAGCGAGAAGCGGCTCGATTCCGCTTCAAAAATACGGCAAATTACGACAGCGACTTTAGAAGGTTGTGCAATTTACCAATAAAAATTAAACATTATTGACCATATCGTTCATATCAACACCCGACGGCCAACGGTCTGTTTTAATGATCAATTTGTTATTGAAACGTCTACCAACCTCGTTCCCAAGGCCCCTATCTTCCTCTCTCTTGGATCGGACGTGCAGTTAGAGTACACCCTAGACTCCTGGTATACACATACATATCCGTGACCTTTGATTTTTTATTTTTTGGCGCAAATTGGTTTTAACAAGCTTAATAATTTTCCTTCGAGCATTTTTATTTTAAAAAGAGACTTTTCTTTTGATCTTGATGAAAAATTGCACTTTATCAAATAAAGACAAATAAGTGACAGGTCACGCGTGTGGTTTCCGTTCGAATTACACGCACCGCCGGCTCCCCCGACGGTGTCAATTTGCGCGAGGGCAAAAGTAACGACCCTCCCCTCGGGTGAATGTCGGTCGCTAAGCTTTAGTATTCGAATTTCGTGGTACAGCCGTTTGGATCGCGGACAATGGCGAAGCGAAGATGGCCAGAATCGCTCCAAAACGGAGCCCTTTTAGAGCCCGTGAAAGGGAATTTGGAAGCTAGCACGAATCGCACGGGTAGACATTTAACCTGGCTTTCGCGTGGCGAGGGTTCGCTCAGAGGTCTCCAGCCTTCCCTTCTTTTATAGTGGATAGTGGGGCGAGTGACAAAAGTTGTAAAAATGCATTTAAACCGGTCAGGATACATCAAGAGACAATAAAGTAAAGGTGAGAAGACTTAAGTGTGTAATATTTTCGATTTTTCTATCGCTTATCAATTCCGTGACAAATCGTATTATTACCTAGTATATTTCTTTACTGTGCACTGGATATCACGATTGGTCTGCCTGTGGGATCATCTAATTTAAATCTTTGATGTGTGCCACAACGCATCGGATAAATGTTTACGCTTATCCGCGTTTGTAGATCTTTATATATAAGATATAAACATCTAAGAATTTTACGGAGATTTTAAAGAAGAAAAGAACTGATCCCATGACCTATGGTCGCTACAATGTCTGTCATTGATCGATCAGAGTCCGTTCACGCATATTCATTGCTATTTTAAGACTTAAATTCAGTCAGGAAGTCAAGACAAAAAAGTGCATATCCTTAGAATTCCTCTATTCCTCAAAGAAAGAATTAAGCAAATATATATTTTTCCAACGTTAATTTGGTTTTTTTTTGAGATTCGCTCTTTCCTGTTCTTTATAATCTTCCGGAAACCGGACATTCCACAAAGATAACAAGGTTCGCAGAACATTCATAATCCATCGGATCAACAAAAGCAAAGAAACTTTTGATAACTTAGACGTCAGATGTGGGTGGGCTGAAATATCTGTTTTCCGCTTAGTTGTCAATGCTTGTTAAAAGGAAATATTTCACGCAGTTGTATGTTGTTATCGATATCGATGTGAAATGTTTTGGAAAGTGAAGCGGACATTGATTTTTCTTTTGTGGAGAGTTGAAAAAGAAATGGCTGCATAAGTTAATGTTATACATGAATGGGTTATTTGCGAATATATAGTAGTTCTGTCTTTTTTTATTCGAAAGTCGAGAGTTTTCTATTTCCGGTATCATGTGTTTAGTAACTATTAGAGATTAAATGGGTCTGCTTTAAACCTCAAAATATAGTGTTGACAGTGTCTTCTTAACGACCCCCGGGGTCACGACCGCAGCAAAATTTCGTAAAATATTCTATTAAGATCCAAGTCTTATGCGATAGTCATATATTGGAATAGTGGGATCTTTCAATTGTTTTTTAATAGCTCCTCAGAGTTTATTCCGCGTGTAAGTGTAATGTGTTTCTCGGAGCTAGGCAGTATCTCCATTGTCAGAAGCCCGGGGGGGGGGGGGGGGGTACTCAACAAAGTTTTGTACAGGGATGCTCCGCCCCGAGGTCCAAACCCTTACCCTTTCATATACCGATTTTGATAGAAAAGGTACCCCCTTTCATATACCTTTCATTGAAAATGGTACCCCTTTCATATACTTTTCAATGAAAATGGTACCCTTTTCAGAGCCTTTACGTGCGTCTGTTTGATATATTTTGAAAGGCCATTTTTTTAATACTTAAATGGCAGTTTACCCTACCTTTTTTATTCTTCAACGGCGTGGCTTCGCTTCCCTTTCCTATTCTTCGTGAAATCCCTACCCTTTCATATACTTCAACCCGTGAAATCCCGACCCTTTCATATACCTCTTACCTCAAAAAGGTACCCCTTTCAGGCGGAGCATCCCCGTATAGCCCATTATAGGGAGTACCCCCCCCCCCTCGGGGTGAGAAGTATAGCATCATTTCATCCGGTTCGAAATATTTGAATCTCCAGCATGATAGCTGTACACTCTTTATCAAGTTTCCCGGAAAGTGACATCATGAAACTTAGCGCCCCAATTTCTCAAATTATAAAATTTGTACTAAAGTAATCAAACATGCGGGATTCCTGACTGCAGTATTTTTCAAAACCTTTTTCTGATCCGAGATACAGGCAAGGTTGTCCGTTGTTGCATTATTATGCAGTATTACTTTATTTTGTATTAAATTTTCCACCGCAGAAATATACTCGCGCAGAAAAAAATTACTTGTTTTAATGATGTATATCGGCTTAAGAAGAACTTTTCAACAGTGAATATATTGCTATCATAATTCCGAGGCGACCGGCACAACAGTCATCTGTATTCCCGATTCAACTCCACACACGTCCTCAAAAGAACCAGAGACTGTTATCATAATACTGATACATTTTTACAACAACGTACAATAATTCACTCACTAGTTTTCTCGTTGTTTATGTTCATATTGGTTCCAGAACAGCAACCATATAACTAGGAGAACTATACAAACCTCCGGTCAGGAAGTAAAATTGTTTAATACCGATGCCTTGGATTTTATTTATACTTGACCAGAAATCCGCAAACATTTCCTCCCAGCAGAAATTTTAGCTGTCCCGACGCGCAAAAATTTCCTCCCGCAAAACAAATTCAGTCGGACAATCCGAAAAATTTCCTTGTGCACGGTAGCTAAACCAATAAAACTATGACGTCTTTCCCATACTATTGCATACAAACGCAAAGTTCAAATAACCGCATCCCCAAGGGTAAGATGAAACCTGAGATAAACCGAACCCAAGCCATTAACCCTTGGGAAGGCCCCAAACCCAAGGTGTGTGTAACCACAACTCAATAGAAAAAAACGCAAAGTTCATGCTATTTTGCTCTGCCATACCGCTCATATTAACACACAAACTTTCCTGTCCCATTTAACTTTCTTATAACCTCTCCATTAGTAAAATACACCGTGAAATTCTCAAACTACGTTTCCCAAGAAAACGCATTTAACCTATTTTTACCCTTTTAAAGTAGCTATAATGGCTTTACGACAAATGATTGAAACTGATAGGTAACGTGAGATATCGAAATTTAACAAGGACTAATACCTTTGCGGTAACGTAATGTGAGATATGACAAGTTCATCACAAGTTCTGACATCCCAATACCCTAGGGAAATTAACAATAGGTCCGGGGGTGCTCCCCAAACATTTTAGTGGCAGTATGTGACGCCCTTCTTGAAATCCTAACCGCTTTAACCAACCATATCCTCAATGCCCTAATATAGCTTCTATAAAGAAGGAACAAGAAACCCCCCCGGACAAAAGTCCACAAAATTTTGTTAACAACTTTTGTCCCTTTTTAGTACTCGACTTCGAAATCTCGCTTAATGCGCAAGCGCATTAACGAGATAAAAACGTCGAAAGTCAACTGGGTTTTGATCGTACCCGCACCGTTAGTAAACCATCTAAGACTAGTTCGGCTGTGCCTTCATTTTCGAAAAAAGCTTCACCTTGTATCTGCAAAGATTTGTTGTCCTTTTTCTTGTCAGTGTTTGTCATTTGAGAATTGGTCTGGAAAGCGATCTTTTGTAAACAAAACCAGATTTATATTTCGCAGCTGAAATTTTATTTGCATCACAAAATTCAAGATGTCTGCATAATTTTTGATATTTTGACTTTCAAGTTAGTTTTTCCGGCCTTTTTTGAGGGTCTTTTGATATGCCACTGATGTTTTGTATTCGAAAAATCATTCAAACTAATTCTAGATGGAGATGTTTTTCAAGTCTGTGTTCGCGCCTGATCCACGCGTGCAGCTAGGGTATTTTGAGTAGCGGCTATGCGTGACAAGTACGGGATTTTGGCGCTCATTTCTCAGACGTCCGTTTTGCAGGGGCCCCAGTGGTGGCGCCGCGAAACGACGTCTGTTTTCTCAGGATACAATTTCAAGTGCTTTAAAAATGGCGTACCTTGCACGCCTTGGTCCAATTTCTCAGGGGTTCGTGCCCCCAGCAGTCGTTTCCTAAAGTTCGGTCACCAATGAATTACACGCCACCTTTTCTAATAGGACTAAAAGAGGGCAAGAGACATAACGCGGAGTTTTATATTAGTCTAAGAATGCTCAAAATTAAAATCCAATCCAACAAAAAGAATCTAAATCTAAAACAATTTCCTCACCCATCGACACTTTGAATAGGAAAAGTATAGGCCTAATTGTTAGCAAATGCAATTTGATACTCCTCAAGTGACGGGTAAATATATCTGTTGTTGATACAAGGCTAAGAGCTCTAATTTTCTGCTACGGTTATTTTGTGAACGCGGATAGATTAAACTTTGCTTTCTAAAGCGAGTTGTAACGCATCAAACTGATATTTAATAGATATCAAGACGTTTAAAAGCGGAACCTAACTACGATCAGTAAATAGGCAGCAGCTATTTGTTAGTTATGCAGGGAAATTATCTTTGGTAAGAGCGTTTTCGGCCGCTTCGAAAAATTAACGTAATTCATAATCATACGCTGTAACTTAAAGGACTCATAAAATAAAGCTGACTAAACGATAGTAAGAATCAGCAATAAGGCGAGATGTACCGCTCATTTTCGTCCCTCACCTTTGAAGAGCATCTGTTATTTTCTCCGCCTTGAAGTCGAGGGAAAATATATTTCCTACAATAGGGAAAGCCGTTAAGCGAGGACCCGGAGGCATGTCCCTAAACTCGTAGAGAACCATGAGATAATGAAGAATGAACAGCAGAAGCAACAACAGCAGAACATTTCCCAGGCTCAGAGAGTTGTAAATCGTGGCAAACACCGACGCCATCGTTAGTGTGAATGTTTGCGTTGAAGTGACTCAGCGAAAGGGTGATGACTTTTCTGATGAACAAATGATAGATACATTATAAAATTCATTAATAATTCATAAGGTTTCTGTCCAATCTCTGCGCAGCATTAAGTTCACGTGAACATACTTGTATACCCTATAAAAATCCTAAGTGCTTGAAAGCACGGCGAGGGTGTGAATAGTCTACAGAGAAATGTTGGGGTTAATGAATTAATACAATAAATAATAACTTTAACTAGGAGTTTCAATGTGAAAGTGAGTGCTGGCGTTGGAACTGGAACAAATTATTGGTATTATAAATAAGATAAATAAGATATAACCTCACGAGAAATGAAAGTGCATAAGGGGTACACAGCAGACTTTCGTTGAGGCAAAATATTCGACCGCCAAGTCAAAATTTTCCTTCCCTGTTGAGGTAAAATACTGGTTCTGAGTTAAATTGTTTTTTTTTTTCCTTTGAGGAGGCGAAGGAAAAGAATAAGCTTACTGAGTCCATAACACTGTTCCCGTACTTTTAAGCGCTTTCGCTCGCCAAATAAATAAATGTACGGGAACAGAATTGTGTTAATGGACTCTTTTGCTGCGTCCCAATAAATACAACAGCAAGTTGGACTGATCTTCACCGAAAGAACATCTTCTTGCGCCATGTAGAACCGGAGATATGTCTTACGCTTTGAACAAGCGGCGATCAAGTTACTTTCGCGCCACTAGGTGACATTACGCGTCGCTGAAATCTTTAAAGTTTCGCTCGTCAAAAAATAATCTTAAAATAGTTGACGCTTCGAAAAAAATGCTATTACGATTTGGACCTTCATCGAAACAACATTTTGCCGTTTTAAGCACTTTCTGGTGCCCTGTAGAACCAGAGATATCATGTTTTAAACAATTATTGAAATCACCACGAGCGGCGTGATCAAGTTTATTATTTTCGTCCTGTGTTAATATTTACATTTGTGAGCGGTCAGCTCAGAACAGTACCTTACGAAGCGAACACAGATTTCGTGAAAGGAAATATGTATAAACGATTTTCTTTCACTTTTCAAGTTAATTATCTTGAAAGAAAGCGACTTTCGGCTAAACTTTACAATACCCGTCCTCTCTGAATGCGTTAGGTAAAACAAGTGATTGATGAATATATTAACAAATAACGATAGTCTAATAAGTATGATAAATCATCTTATTTTTTTCTCAGAGCGCGAGCGGGCGGAATTCTGCGAATCCTGCAATATGATTGGTTCCGGGAGCGGGCGGGAATTTACGATCTTGCCCGCTCACTCAACGATTCCGCCCGGGTTGCGTAGTTGCATGTAGTTGCATGAGCCCTGGTATTATTGAATTTTCTCGTCAAATATGGACCCAGACGAAAGCTACCAAAGCGAAAGCGAATTTTATTAGCTAGATAAAATATTTAACGACACAAATGAAGAAAACAATGAAGAAAACCCGCAAAGTTTCACCATGCATGGCTGACATCGGCTGACAAAGATCCGAAAATAAAGCTCTTAACGCTTCAACGAGGTATCAAAAAGACGCAATGAAGAAAGAGATTAAACTAAGTGGATAGAGAAATCAGCCGTAAAATTAAAGGCCAATGTTATTCCTCGAAAAGGCGAGTACAAGTTTGGATTTTATGATTTGTTGATTTTATAGTTTGTTCGGCGTTTGTTGTTGTTTTTTACAAAGCGACACAGTTTGTGGCTTAAAAAATCATTGATTAGACAATCTAGCGCTTGTTTACAAAGGTTTTGACTGCATTTGATTTAAGTTTTATTTTCTTATTTTTCCGGTTTTGTTTTTTCTTCTAATCGAGATTCTGTGAAATTTCATTACTGGAGTGTTGCTTAAATTTGTCATTCTAGTTTTGTACTGGCTTGTTTTCAGTTAATTTATACGCATTTTCGCGATCGGATTTTACGAGATAATTCGTACTTTCACTACATTGCTCGGTTAGTATGCTTATATTCCACAGTTTTTGCCTTCTTTTAACTAAATTCTGTAATTTTTCATTCAAGAAGGTATGATTTTTAAATAAGAATAGCTCAGTTTAAGCTTTCGCACTGCTATGAATGAATTACGCTCGACTTTCCATTTGTAGAAAAATTTGAAAAGTTTTTAAAGTTAATCTTCAGCTATCCACGGCTTCGCTGTAGGCTAGAACATTTCTCGATCCTCACCGCAGACAAACACAACAGCCGTTTATTCTACCGAGAGAAATAAACTGATAGAAATTAGTTCACTTTGTAAAGTAAGTTTTTTTTTGTTTCTGAATGAAAAAGTTGTGAAGATTATATTACCGAGTTACTTTGCACGCGTTGTGTCAGTTTTGCTTTACGCGGCGCGTAAAGAAATTACTTGGAAAGCTGTACAAGTATATCAAGATTTTCTCGGCAAATCACAGAATTAAAGTAGGAAAAAAATAAATAAGTTATTTACCGGCCTTGGTCGGTCCGTATAGGAAAAAACTGTGCCCTCGGTCTCGAGTACGGCCCTCGGCCTCCGGCCTCGGGCCGTACTCGAGACCTCTGGCACAGTTTTTTCCTATACGGACCTCCCGACCGATAAATAACATATATATATCAAATAATAAACACTGAGATTATTCGAGATTTGACTGCCACTACGGTCCACGGTCCGAGGTCCACAGTCCCGTAGTCGATGAAGACAATAAATTATGAATGATGAAAACACTTCAAGCTGATTTGCCAGCGCGGTCCGCATACATATATTTTTTAAAAAAAATTATGTTATCAATGAATTGCGTTTTTGGAGTTTAGCGCTGATCTATACTGATTAGGGTTAAACATGGTTAGCTTTCATTTAGTGTTATTGTAGTGTACAGAGTGTTAACGCGCACGTTGAAGCGAAGGAATGAATGAAATGTTAATGCACACGTGAGATTCCTTATTTGCATGTATATAAGTACGGTATGTTGTAATTTATTCGGTTAGTTCGCGTTGTGAATCGGGGCTGAAATGGACATGTAACGCTCGGGAATAAACGGAGTTTTTATTATTAACCGCGTGGTACTACATTGGCGACGAGGATTCGAAATCATTCAACGATTCAAGGGCAAAGATGCCGGGAGGAGACAGCGCTACGGGTGAATCAGGCGGTACAAGCAACGATGCGGGATCGAGTGGCGTGTCCGTGATGGTTTCTGTGGATGTCGGTTCGCTAGTTTCGTTTGATCCGAAGGGCGATCCGCATGGTATTAGTCAGAGGTGGAAGAAATGGAAGCGGTCGTTTGGATTGTACTTGACAGGAAAAGGGGTGACCGTGGACGCACAGAAAAGAGCTCTCCTATTACACGCGGCGGGTGTCGATGTCCAGGAAATATATTTTACACTTGTCAACGAGGAGGAAAGCGCTACCTTCGAAGAGACGATGAGGGTATTGGATGACTATTTCGTTCCAAAGTCAAATGTGCCGTTTGAAAGGCATTTGTTCAGACAGATCGCACAAGCTGGTGATGAGACGGTGGACCAATTTGTTTGTAGGCTTCGACAACGGGCGGCGAGCTGCGATTTTGGAGTACTTGAGGACGATTATATTCGTGACCAAGTGATCGATAAGTGTTACTCAAACCATTTACGTCGCAAATTTCTGGAGCAGGAAGGTTCAGTAACTCTGGATTGTCTGTTAAAAATTGCAAGGGCGCAGGAAGCCGTTGGTCGGCAGTTGAAGGAAATGGAACAGAATTTGAATCAAAGTCACGTGAACGCTGTTGGCGGGAAAAGTTCAGGTGGCGCGAGCGACGCGGGTGGCGCAAGGAACGCGGATGGTGCGAGGAACGTGGGTGGCGCGAGGAACGCGAATGGCGCGAAGTAATTTGTCAAGTAATTTCTGTCCTAGCCCTTTCAAAGTTGTCCAGAAGACAGGAAGTGAGGTTACAGTCAAGAATGACGCGGGAGTCGAGTTCAAGCGTAATACAGCATTTGTTAAGAAGTACAATGTCCAGGAAGGTGCTAGCAGCTATGCTAGAGAGAGAAGGCGTTCATGCAGATGACGCGGAGGTACAAAGGCAAGATTTACCAGGAGCAGAAGCGGACAAGGAAAGTGAACAGAATTTGAATCAAAGTCACGTGAACGCTGTTGGCGGGAAAAGTTCAGGTGGCGCGAGCGACGCAGGTGGCGCAAGGAACGCGGATGGTGCGAGGAACGTGGGTGGCGCGAGGAACGCGAATGGCGCGAGGAACGTGGGTGGCGCGAAAGGAGGCAAGAAGCCAAAGATTTGTTATGGTTGCGGCCGGGAAGGACACTTCGCCAGAGATAGAAGCTGCCCAGCGCGTGATCAGGCCTGTAGGAAGTGTGGAAAGATAGGACATTTTCAAATTAGATGTTCGCAGGGGCACCGGAATGGAGGAAGAAAGTTTGAAAAAGGAAAGAGCAGCAGGACCGGCAGAGGCGCTAATCGTAGCGGACGCGATGATGTGGGCAACGAAGCAAACTCCGTGGGGGGTGAGAGGTTGTCGGCCGGTGGAATTAGACAGAGTCCTGACTTCGCATTCACTGTTGGCCAGAGCAGCGATCATTTGAGTTCGGATAATGGTGTCGTGACTCTCAATGTTGGGGGAGTAGACTTGTCTAGCGTACTGATTGACTCCGGAGCTACGTGTAACCTAATGGGCCAGCAAACCTGGAATTGGTTGAAAGCTAATGGAATCCAGTGCGAATCTCGCCGTGCAGCTAAGGTGTTGTTTACCTATGGAAGTACGGAACCGTTACCGACTCTTGGAACGTTCTCTGCGAGTGTTGTGTCGGCCAGTAGTAACGCTGATTGTCAAGCTGATTTTGTGGTTATTAAAGGTGACGGGCGCACTCTGTTGGGGCGAGAAACTGCGGAGGTACTCGGTTTGTTGCATATTGGCCCCCTTCAAGCGAACAGTGTGGTATGTGAACATTCCGAAGATGATATTCGTCGAAGATATCAAGGTTTGTTTACCGGGATCGGTCTTCTCAAAGATTATGAGCTGAAACTCCACGTGGATGAATCCGTGAAACCTGTTGCACAGCCAGTACGTAGGATACCGTTTGGCCTGCGCGAGAAAGTGGACGAGAAGCTGGACGAGCTCCTGCAAGCAGACATTATTGAGGAGGTGCCGGAAGGTCCGTCTGGCTGGATTTCTCCTTTAGTGGTTGTCCCGAAGAGTGATGGTGACGTCAGGGTTTGCGTCGACATGCGTCGTGCAAACGAAGCGATTATCAGAGAGAGACATCCAATTCCTACCGTAGAAGAACTTTTGCACGATTTAAATGGAAGCACAGTGTTCAGCAAGGTTGATTTAAAGTGGGGTTTTCACCAAATTCTCCTTAGCGAGGACAGCCGATATATTACGACGTTTGTGACCCATCGTGGCTTATATCGGTATAAGCGTCTGATGTTCGGCGTGACATCTGCCCCAGAGAAGTACCAGCAGATAGTTAGGGATGTGCTGAGGGGTTGTGAGGGCGTGGCGAATATAGCCGATGATTTGATTATTCATGGAAACGGCGTGGAAGAGCACGATAGGAGGCTTTTTGCGGTGCTGGACAGGCTAAGACAGGTCGGGTTGACGCTTAATGGCAACAAGTGTGAGTTCCGTTTATCAAAACTAACTTTCTTCGGGCACGAGTTGACTAGTGATGGTATCAACCCGAGCGAGGAAAAGATTGCAGCTATTCGAGACGCGAGAGCCCCAAAGGACGCCAGTGAGGTCAGGTCGTTTATGGGCCTAGTGCAGTACTCTGCGAAGTTTATGCCGGATGTAGCGTCGGTAGCGAGACCTATACAGGAGCTAACAAGAAAAGCCGCTAAGTTTGTATGGGAGGCGGAACAGCAATTTGCTTTTGAAAGGTTAAAGCAAATGATCACGCATGCAGATACGTTGGCGTACTACAAAGTCGGTTGCAGGACGAGAATTATCGCAGATGCTTCGCCAGTTGGTCTCGGCGCAGTACTCGCACAGTTACAGGGAGATGTGTGGAGGGTCATCGCGTATGCGTCGAGAAGCTTGTCAGATGTTGAAAGGCGGTACAGTCAGACAGAAAAGGAGGCCTTGGCGCTAGTGTGGGCGTGTGAGCGATTTAACATCTATGTATGTGGACAGCACTTTGATTTGGAAACCGACCATAAGCCCCTGGAACGCATTTATTCAGCCACTTCAAAGCCCTGTGCGCGAATAGAAAGATGGGTTTTGCGCCTGCAGTCGTACGACTTCAAGGTTGTTTACCGTCCGGGAAAGGCAAATATCGCTGATGCATTGTCAAGGTTGAATTCCGACAAGTACCTGGATAAAGGCGAAGAATTTGACTGGGTCAGAGCGATCGTGGAGAACAGTGTACCAGTTGCACTTTCAGCCAAAGAGATAGAGCAAGCCTCTTATGATGATGAGGAACCGAGCACGGTAAAAGGGTGCGTGAGGTCTGGGAACTGGAGCCATTGCACGGCCGTTGCTTCTTATCTGCATGTCAAGGATGAGCTATGCGTTTACGGTGAACTCTTACTCCGTGGTACGAGGATAGTCATTCCCAAGATCCTGCGCGACCGAGTCCTTAAGATTGCCCATGAGGGTCACCAGGGCATAGTTAAGACGAAGGCTAGATTACGTAGCAAGGTCTGGTGGCCAAAGATGGATAACGATGTGGAGAAACTGTGTAAAGCTTGTCATGGTTGCCAAGTGGTGGGGGGGGGGTTTGGGCCCCCAGAGCCAATGTCTCGTGTTTTGCCTCCTACTGCTCCTTGGCAAGATATTAGCGCGGATCTGTTAGGACCACTGCCTACGGGGGAAAGTATCTTAGTGGTAGTGGATTATTTTAGTAGATTCTTGGAGGTTGCTGTCTTGAGGTCCACGACGAGTGCAAAGATTATTGAGGCCATCCACCCCATGTTTGCCCGATTTGGTGTGCCTTCCTCCTTAAGGACAGATAATGGTCCTCAGTTTGTGTCGGAAGAGTTCGAAACGTTTCTCCGGACGCAGGGTGTCGAGCATCGGAGGACTACGCCCATATGGCCTCAAGCCAACGGCGAGGTTGAACGTCAGAATCGCTCTCTGCTCAAGTGTCTCCAGATCGCGAATGTGGAAAAGAAGAATTGGCGTTCCGAATTGGTTACTACAGGGGCCACACCTTTTTCCTTAATGTTTGGACGGGAAATGAGATCCAAGCTGCCGGAATTGAGAAGAGAGACTGTCGATGTCTCAAGAGAAGAAATCCGTGATAAGGACTGGTCGAGTAAGTTGAAAGGAAAGGCATATGCAGACGAAAGGAGAGGCGCTGTGACCAAGCTGATAAAAGTGGGTGATGAAGTACTGCTGAGGGCCGAGAAGTCGAACAAGTTGTCAAGTAATTTCTGTCCTAGCCCTTTCAAAGTTGTCTAGAAGACAGGAAGTGAGGTTACAGTCAAGAATGACGCGGGAGTCGAGTTCAAGCGTAATACAGCATTTGTTAAGAAGTACAATGTCCAGGAAGGTGCTAGCAGCTATGCAGATAACGGTGAGAGAGAAGGCGTTCATGCAGATGACGCGGAGGTACAAAGGCAAGATTTACCAGGAGCAGAAGCGGACAAGGAAAGTGAACAAAAAGATCGTGGCTGCAAAGAGCCAGAGGTCCACCAGCAGCAGGAGAGTGTTCGTAGGTCGTCACATCAAGTTCGGAGACCTACACGATTTAAGGACTTTATGTAACTAAGGACTCGACGTTTCAAAGACTTTGTTTTGGACGTTTAGGGCTTTGCAGCCTTGAAAGACTTTGCTTTCTTGTTTAGTTAAATTCAGTACCGGCATGCATGCGTTTACTCGAAGGAGGGAATGTAGTGTACAGAGTGTTAACGCGCACGTTGAAGCGAAGGAATGAATGAAATGTTAATGCACACGTGAGATTCCTTATTTGCATGTATATAAGTACGGTATGTTGTAATTTATTCGGTTAGTTCGCGTTGTGAATCGGGGCTGAAATGGACATGTAACGCTCGGGAATAAACGGAGTTTTTATTATTAACCGCGTGGTACTACAGTTATGGTAACACTACATACGCCATATCAATGAACTGCTTTTTTTGGAGTTAAGCGCTGATCTATAGTGATTAGGGCTGACTAGAAATGGTCAAGGCCCGGTGCAAACGTCGAACTTCACATGTGCCGAATCTAATGCAAATGAGCAAAATATATTGTTCTTACTCATTTCCATTAGATTCGTCACATGTAAAGTTCGACGTTTGAACCGGGCCTTAGTTTTCATCTAGTGTTATGGTAACAATACATATACGTTATCAATGAATTTTGTTTTGGAGTTAAGCGCTGATCTATAGTGATTAGCGTCAAGAACTGACTCAAAATGGTTGTAGCTTTCACTTTTAGTGTTATGGCAACACTATATTGGGCTTTATCTTGAGTTTATATTAAGGTTAGTGTGTTTGAGTGAGTTTGACTTAAATTAAGGTCAGTTACAGATTACTGTTAACGAGTCATTAGCGACCTTTAGATTTGACTACGAGTACGAAATCGAGTACGAGTACGACTTTGGAATTTCGAGATGATTGTATCCCCCGGGCTATAACTGTTTCCTGTTGCTGACTAACACATAAATAAACGTTAGGGATAAGATTGGTGTGATAAGTAATTATATGAGGCACACGAATTTGGTTTGAAAACTCGTACTCGTACTCAATCTCGTACTCGTAGTCCAATCTAAAGGTCGCTATTAAGGTTTCAATTTGGTAGGAATCAGGGTTAATTTAAGTTAAGGTCTCTTTTTGTGGTTAGATCTAATGTCGGAGTGGGATAAAAAAATGACCAAAAATTGGGGGCTATTTTAAATATATAAACCAAGTGTCCTCGGGTAGTTTATTTTAGTGGCTATAAAGGCTCATAGCAGTTCTAAATTCCTAATTACAATCAAAATCAACCAACGAGTACTATGACCCTACTGTACATCAAATCACCGAGTTTGAAAAGCCTCAGGAGTACATGGCCCAACCAGGCTCTACAGTAAACACCCGCGTATAAGAACCTAGTGATTTAAGAACCTACAGGCTGAAATTGGGCATTTTAATAGCGGAGCTCTCGCCGGGCCGAAGGCCCGGCTGCGCAGCTCCATACTCATAGAACCAGAGAACCATAGAACCATAGAACCCATGGCCGTCATTTTTCATGGTCATGGCTAGCGGAATGTTTCGCGGGCGCGTTGTGTGTCCGCCGCTGTCGTCGTCCGCCGCCGTCGCTTAGGGCTATTAACTCGCGGGCGCGTAGACCGTCGCAAAACATGCGCGTATGACGCCACACCGGGATCTTTGCAATTTTCACGTCACCTGGGAAAACACTGCTGTGTTTTAACGGAGAAAACCGTATAAATTAAAGTCGTTATTCTCCTGATTTTTTTCGCGGTTTGCTACTCAAGACAGGGATACTAATTATGGGATACTCAGAAGCCGCTATAGTGGAAATAGAAGAGCTTTCAGAGATAAAATCTTGCTTCGAGGATGGGAGCGATGCGGGAAGATGTTTGTCACTTCGGGTTTCAGAACTGAAGAAGCGGAGATTTAAACAATTTCCAAGCAGTGGATGGACTTAAAGGTAAAACAAAATACATTTTTCGATGGGAATTTATGTTGATATCAATCTGTGATTGACTTTTTTGTGTTCTCGCTAGTTTTCGGGAGAATTGTTTATAACACTCGCTCAATTAAATTCAGTTGTTTTGATTTCTTTCACCGGAGACATCTCGGCCTCTTAATGGTTCGCGTTTTGCTTTTAAACACAAACTTATGGAGATTTGAATTAATTTTTTCGAAAGAAGATTGTGTTGTCCATTTTTATGTGTTTGTTCATTCATTACATAGGTTGAAAAGCGATTTTATGTAAACAAAACAAAACAAGACTTGGATACTTCACACGCGTGGTCTTATGCAAATATGTTTGTGTATTTTTTGCAATTTTGATTTCCAAATCAGTTTCTCGGACAATTTTTATAAGCAGCAGGTGTATTTTATTTGGAAATTAGTCGTACTAATTATTCTAGACGGAGAAAAAGTTGTTTTTGTGAACTTTTGTACGGTCTAAATGTACTGTGCAAACGGTCGCGTAAGTCTGTTTTTGAGAATTTCTAAAATTAAAAGATAGGCCCGGTCGTCAATTTTATTCTTGTGCTTCCGACCTTTCACCTCAGTTAAGTTTATCATCGGCTTTCTGTTCAAAGAGCGACGCTGTTAGGCTCAGGCTATCTATATATATTACCCAAATATATAAGAATCTCTTTAGGCTGGCAAAGAACAATAGGTTCTTATACAAAAAAACACTCTTATTTTGTAGCCAAAATACTGGATTTTAATGGATAGAAATTGTGAAATTTCTGAGAAACACCATGAAAATTATTTGTTTAATTGAAAATCTTTTAAATACAGAGTATAGAATACTGTATAAAATTATACTGGTGTAGCCTTGGGACTTGAATCTGTAGAATACTGAATTTATTATTGTTTAAAAAATAAGGCTTGGCATTTTTGCTGTTTAAAATACAAATGTTCAACCATTATGACATACTAGTACTACAGTAGTTCTCTGAATGGTATCACTATGACAACTCCTACAAATAAGAACCTACTAAGAACCTAATCAGCCTGAGTTCGGAAAAACTACCCCAAAATATAAGAACCCATTCAGCCTGAACCCAAAAATTCTAGGTTCTTATACGCGGGTGTTTACTGTACTCGCACTCGGGGCAATTACGTATATCTATATACAATACTAAGTTATTGGATAATAGCTATACTAATCATAATAAATATCACAAAAATTAAGCGTCTTTAGAATGATTTTACCTAACCCGTGAAATAGTTAGTAGGATACTACGTACTATTAGACTATAATTCCATTGTTTTCTTTTGTTTAATTTGGACTATCACACACTAATTGTTAGATAGTGTTTCACGGGCTAAGTAAAGCCACTCAAAGAGATGTCACATACAATTTTCTCACATCATTTAGGAAGGCTTAAAATAAATCGTCAGTGTTTAAAAAAGAAAAGGTTATTCAGGAACAGTGTTACCTAGCTTTATCCACGTTGGTGTTGTTTTACAAAAAGCTTGTTCATTAAGGCCCGGTTGAAACGTCGAACTTCACATGTGCCGAATCTAATGCAAATTACATTAGGCCCAGTTCAAACGTCGAACTTCACATGTGCAGAATCTAATGCAAATGAGCAAAATCTATTGTTCTTGCTCATTTGCATTAGATTCGGCACATGTGAAGTTCGACGTTTAAACCGGGCCAAACCTTATCTATGTTGGTTTTCAGAAACAATAGAAAATCTTCGCATAACATTGCAGTGTAAATCCCATACAACATCGCCACTCATATTGTAAATAGTACATATTTGGCAAAACGGTCACGCAACCCTCAGTAGGAGAACAATAATGTTTACAAAATGAAATTTAAGTGAATCTTTCAGATAGAAAGAGAAAGGGGCAAATGTAATATGATTTATTATTGTTACAATATATTTGATGTCGTCGCAGTCTGGTTGCAGACAATCCACCCACTATCCTAATCCACGTTTTTTGTTTTAAAATGGCCTACCAGCGAAGCACATTGCTTATTGCGTCACGTAAACTTTGCGGTCACTCAGGGCTGAATTCAGTCAACTCTTTCTATGACGGACACCGTCGGGGCCGGCCACAACTGTCCGTCTTATTATTGTATAAGTTTTCATATTTTTTATTTATGATTGTACATATCTTAATCGTATTTTATTATATATTGCCGTACATATAGTTTTATAGTT
This sequence comes from Cladopsammia gracilis, assembly GCA_022457155.1. Classification (NCBI taxonomy): domain Eukaryota; kingdom Metazoa; phylum Cnidaria; class Anthozoa; order Scleractinia; family Dendrophylliidae; genus Cladopsammia; species Cladopsammia gracilis. Next base: position 1,273,305 of record JAJGOT010000051.1, on the reverse strand, counting down.
GGTGTGATGCTTATAGAGAGTCGAGGTAAGGTGACACCAGTAATTCTAAGACAATAAAGCTAAACCTATACACAATGAATACATGTATGTTTTAAGTCTGTTTAAAGTCGTTTACTTAAGCAAAACCTACATACTGGACCAAAATAATAAAAAAGTGGACTCGTTTGTTCATATTCATACATTTCCGTTTTGTAGTATTTTTCACTTAAAGCACTTCTCAAGTGTCTGTTGACGGTTTCAAAGTGCCCGTTCTCCGTCTTAGGCGAGTTTAATTGCAGTAAAATGACCAACACCAGATGTCAGTCTTATAGAGGTGACCGTAAAGAGAGAGAGTTGACTGTAGCAGCTTTGTTTGTCCGGTTTTTATCTCCTTAATTTAAACATTACTTTACAGGAGAATATTGTGGGCTCTACTGCATTCTTTGTCGATCCATGGTCGCATTTTTGTTAGATACTATAAATAGATTTTATTCGGCGACATACGTAGCTTATTTTGACATTGTTAGTTCTGATCCTCAATGGTCAATTCTCACAACTCCCGAACACATTTCAGGCCCGAAAGCTATGGGATGTGAAGGTGCTTCATGTAGTTTTCAACCTTCATTTAGGGGTTGGTCAGTCAGTTGTGTGCTAAGCAGACAGTTGTGGGTCAAAGAAAGAAAATGAAAATAATAAACGAAAAAAATCACAACAAATGGTTTTCAATTCTTTCTTGAATTTGCTACGAGAACGATTGGCCACAAAGCGGCCGAGCGTTCTCATAGCAAAATGATTTTCAACATGGAATGTTGTGTATCGGCCTAGCGTTCTCATAGCCCACTGTATCCGCGATGAGTGTCTTCTAACCAAGATGGTGGAGAGCTCGATCAGGAACAGTGACTGGGAGGACAATGAACAACTGAAGTCAGATCTGCAACGTTATGTTATGCAAAATCTGAGGCGAAAGGAGATTTTGGACTTTTTTCGCCGGGATTTTCCTGAATATGCTTGGAGTTTACGAACTATGCGCAGAAGCAGAAGATTGAAGTGGAAACGGTTGCACGCGAAGAAATAGGCCATTTGCACGATGACGTCATATGACTACAGCTACCAGAATCCTTCAGTTTTTTGTTTTGTAGTGCAAATTAGGGCTATTGTTATTTAAACCGCACTGGGATTACAAAATTTAAATAAGAAAGGAAAAACGAAATGAATTCTGGTAGTTGTAGAGTCAAATGACGCCATCGTGCAAATGGCCTATTGAAGGGCCGGGACAGTTGCTTGGTTCGTGTTGTGTATCGGCCTAGCGTTCTCATAGCCTGCTGTATCCGCGATCAGCATGCAGAGCACATTCAAAACAATTGTGCGATTAACCGTCATTTGAGTGAGACTGGAGGAGAGGATGCATTAAACGCTCTCAACAAAGCTGACAAGAGGCAAGTAAAATGTTATCTGTAAATTGTTATGTCATCTTTTTTATAAGTACATGTGATCAAAAGATAATTAATTGGTCAGACAAGAAAATGGTGCTTGTACCGAGTGTGAAGCAAACTCCTAAAGAACCTCTTGGTACTTCAACAAGATCTTCAGAAGATAAAGATCCAGAAATGGCAATCACAGATAAAGAGCCTGGAGCATCAGATTCCGCGGGGAAGAAAAGTAGGAAAAGAAAACAAGAATGTCTAGAAGATAAGGAACTAGTTCAAAATATTTTGCGAGACAATAAAGTTGTGAGAAATGTACGTCAGCAGCATGAATTAGATGAGCTTCAAGCGGGTAAATCTTACTGAAATGAATGGTTTTTTAATGTCCTAGGGAGTAATAAGTTCTCATTATTGTTGTTGTCATAAGATGTAATTGTAATATATTCGTAATTCCAATTAATAAATAGCAGACCATGAAAGATATGCTGATGGTTTAGTCTAGATGCATCTGTTACAGTCTCAAGCCTTGCAAAAGCACTATTAGGTATTAAATGAATGAATGAACAAACGAACAAAAAAATGAATGAATAAGTTACTTAATTTATTAATAACTATTTTTTAATTAAGACTACTGGACGAAATATAAAAGAAATGAAAAAGCAGTGAAACATGAAAGTGTTCCTCGATTATGAGGTGCAGTATTAACAAAAATAAAAATTGGATGTTGGCACTTATCACATCCATATTAATTTCATATTGTATTCCAAGATAAGATTACCAGTACAATAATTGTTACACTAAAATGATTGACATGTGTTTACTTTTATCTCTCTTAGACTTGGGGAAGCTTGATGGTAGCTCAGCTCTTAATGAGCTGAAATTTACTTGTGGAGTCTGCAGGAAACCATATTTTATCAGTGCTAAGTCCAACAGGACCACCCAAGGGAAGGTCAATTACTTCAAAATCAGTAAGTTCAAACAAACATTTTTAATTTACCAATATCATAATTGCAGATCACATGTTTCAGCACTCAGAGTAAGAAAAAATAATTCAATGTGTATTTAGGTGATGGTAACTCTGGTTTTTTGTATTCAGCTGAACTTCTAAAAGACTAATGTTTTTAATTAAGTAGAACTTCCCTTATCACTACTTCAAAAATCTCCAAGGTGAAGAAATGTAAACCTGGGAATACACTGTTGACTTTTGCTGAAAATTTGTCTCTTGTAGCGCATTTCAGCAGGTGTCAAAGAAACTATGAGGAAGCTCAGCGGTCAGTGAAAAAAACAAACCCTGGACAGCCTTTGGAAAAAAGGAAATTGTGTAGCACGTTCTTCAGCATCAAGCAGTAATTCTATGTCAAAAGATGAGCAGGAGGACTTTACTGGTGTTGATGCCATTGAATCAGGCTCTGACAAGTAAAAAACATTACTGAAGAATGTATTGTTTTATAAAAGAACTTTTTTGTGAATGAAAATCTAGATTACTATAGAACTTATGCATAGATATGTCATAACAATATACCAATAAAAATATTTGTTGTACACACAGATTTTATAACTGTTTCCAAGGTCTCAAAACCAATGTCTGTGACCACCATTTGTAGTACTACTTCTAGAGTCTTAATGGATAGTTTTTATTGATATTTTGACCTTAATGAAATAAAGCACTTGATGTTTTTTGAATTGATGTTTGCACCTCTATTTCATGTGAAAGACGAAAATCGTAATCTGCCAAAATATAATTGCATGGCAGTTAGCAAATAATGGAACACCTTAAAAAATAAATAGCCTTTGTATCACAATACCAAAAATCCATTACAAAGCTTAATATCTGGAGCATTCTCCATTGTTTCTAGAGTGTCACAATGTTATAAATGTTCTTCTGTGTCCCCTTTTGAAATGCCCGATACTGACTGATACTGTGAACACAATGAACAATGAACAGAACTGAATATATATGTTGTGAAAACTATCATACATGTATGTGATAATTGGTCATAATTTCCTTATACAGTGATAGTGTTTACCTAAACGAACATTTGGAAGAATCCGCAGACTTGATTGATAGCCATGATGAGACTGTCAGTTCATCTACTGAATCATGGGATGAAGCCTTGTGCTTTTGATGAAGCTGGCTATGTTGACGAGAAAGATTCAATACAGTATCCAGAGGGTCATGAGATAAGCGATGCCAACTTGGATGATGACTTGACATGTTTTAACTTGTGAGTGTTTATGTATCTAGAAAGATGGAGGATAAATGACTTATTTGTGTTTGATCCTGTAGTTTCTATTGGCCCCAACTCTAAGCTTTTGAGTTTTGTAGTGGTTGCTTACGATTGGGCGGAAAATGTTGTTGCACTTTAATTTATGCGAATTGAAATATTGGTAGCACTGGTCGGTGAGTGGTCTTCGCGCATTTAGACTTTTGTGTACCTTTATTCTTCTCGGTGTGCGGAGAACGCCCATCCAGTTGCTATTAAACTCAATCAACTTCTTGAGAAAGGAAAGATCCCGGAAGATTGTCTATACTACAAATTTATTGACAACACTACATCTTTCGCTCTAGTTGATCCTAAATCTGCTTCTGATTTCTCATGGGGCCGAGATGTGTGCGAGTTTTTTGACACTATCAAGTATCTCTGAGGTAGTCGGACACGAAATTTTTTGAGAGGGCCTGGTTTCTTCGGAACTGAGAGAGGGGGACTGAAAGAATTCAACACATTTTCTGATTTCAACCTTTGCGGTCCGTCAACAAATTCGTCAAAACGCTTTCAAGCCACTGGGGTGATCAAACCGCATCTATTGTCTTTGTATTCCTTTGTCTTTAATCGAGAAGCCGATTTGCCAGCGCTTGTTTCTACAGATAAGTTGAACGTTATTCCATTGTCTCAAGCTATTGATGGAACTGCATTAAAACCTGGCCTAGATATGATTCACTTCAGAAAATGGTGGTTGGGCTAACTGAGTTGTTAGACCAAAACAATTTCAGCAGCAACTCCATTCCTGATCCAGAGGAAATGAAAAAAATCTCTTAACAAGCGCAGAAGTGGTCGTAGGCACATCATTGGACAACGGCTCATCAATTCCAGTTGGTGTGTACTATCGTCCGAAATCAGTCACTGGTGAAGAAATGCTCAAATCTATACAAGACACCGCTAAGACCCTGCAAACATGCCAAATGTGTCTGAAGCTCCAGACTTCCGTCAGTCAAATTGTATCGAATGACCCGCCCTTTTGCTTTAGCAGCTGTGATGAGTGTCTTAAGCTCAAATCTGTTTGCGCGGCCTGCAAACAAAATGGCCAGGTCTCCTTTTCCTTAAGGGCTTGTGACCGGTGTTTAGAAAAAGAATTAAAGTGTAATAGGTTTCTTGCTGCAACAGTGATTACCGATTGTGAGGAGTGTAACAAGAAGGCGTTGTCAAACCTACACTCTATGGCCCAAGATGGTACATTACCTCCTGAACTTTCGCTTCTTGTCGCCCTGCCAGATGTGGTTCATCTTGGCAAAAGTATGAAATGCAGCTGGGCCAACTGGTTCATTGATCTTGAGGGCGCGAAGAGTAGTCTAGTTCTAATTCGAACACTCCGCGATTCTGCTGGCCCTGATGTGCATAAGAAGTTACGAAAACTGCTGACCCTGGACTGCGTAAGGAATAAAGATCGGATGGCTGTAGAACCGATCGTGCGCCTTACTAGAACCTCGGTACTAGAAGTACTGAGAGGAATAAGTTTGGTCGTGCACACAATAGTTCCAGAAAAGTATCGCTTTTGGAAAACCAATCAGAGTGGGGTATGCAAAAGACCGTTGAAAGTGGGCCTCAAGGAAAAGTGCTCGTGTTAGACTATGACTTCGAATCTGGAATTACGTTTGCATCAACCAGTTGATGTACACGTACGATAAGAAACATTCATAGATGCAAGGGACCTTTGCTTTACTAACGGTATAGTTTTCGTTTCTGAGCTAGGATCTGGGGCAATTCGTGTTATTGACTTGGAAGGCAAAGTACGTTTAAAGCCGGAGGGCCTGAAATCGCGAGCAGAGCTACTTTCACGGCTGGGTCGTTTTAGCTTGCCACAAGAGGGCACAGTGCCAATTCTTCGGAAGCGACTTGCGACACATTCACAAGCCTTAGCTGCACAAGTTAAGAACCCAGAAATCGTCCAGCTTAACACGCCTTTAGTAAAACCAACGTCAATTTGTGTGGCAAGTACGGACATCCTTTTGTGTGCAGATGACGAGCACCAAAAGATTATTCAATTGGAACTAAGCTACAATGGTGTTGCCGTCGTTGGTACTAGCATGCGAGAAATAAATTATCCCAATGGCGTTTCAAGTATTGAATCTCTTTGTGTGTGGAGACGGTCAGCATACTTGGCTGCATCTGGTAAAGCAGGTGGGTTGTACGTAGATAGGAAGGTTAAGACCTTTGATCCCAGAACCACAACTGTTGAAACATTGATGGGCACTGAAATAGAAGGAACTAATGATGGAACTGGTGAAACCTGCACCTTTGCGCAAGTCCACGGAATATGCTGTTTGCAGAATACTATCTTTGTGTCGGACGTAGCTGCTGGAATGGTTAAAATAGTTTCACCTCTTACTGGCACAGTGTCCTTCCTTCAAACCCTTGGGAAACTGTACGACAGTTTTGGAATTGGTGCTCAAACCGTAGACGCGGTATCACTATCCCTTCAAGATGCTGTGAACAATGTTTCATCAGTGAATGAATATATTAAAAGCACAGTTGCTACGGTTAAACAGCACTACAACATGAAAGAAGCAGCAGCAACAAATGGTCCCGAAGGAACTGTATCAAAGAAAACACAAGTCTCGTTGGAATTACTTGAAGAGCATAAATGAGGATTATCTTGGTGAAGTTGACCTCCGTACGGTACTGACCACTATAGTTGAAAACCTTCATGCAGTCTCCCACTTCAAGCACGAGACTTTCACAGCTTTACAGTATGCTCGAGACTTTGGCACAATTGCAAAGGAATCATTAAAAAGAACGACAAAGTGGAGCGCCAAATACTTTACACATGACAAATCGTTTTATCCAGTTCCAACATCTAGTATGGAGTTGGCAGATGTTGAAGTGATGAAGCCTCCAACAGCTGCAAGGATAGATCCTCCAAGGAGTTGGTGGACAAATATCGTCCTGTGAGACAGAGAACAGTGCGGAGTGAAACCACAAAAGACAAAGCCGGAGCTCTCCCACCAGCAGTGTATTACACTCAACCTCCTCATTCCAAAGTAATGTTCCACGACGACTCAACTGTTGAAGGTCGAGAAGGAATGGAACAAATTATGCCGCAAGTCACAGATGACGATGGGGACTCGCACGCACCCAGCATCACGTTTGTGGACGATAGCACAGTTGAAATAGTTGCTGTTGGTGAAGTGCCACTTCAGGAGGATGAATACGACACAGACTCAGGCAACGATGTGGATGATGACGATCACGACTCCTACCCCCACACAACAACACTCAACAGGTCTGGTCGCGCCATTCGCGCTCATTTTCGCCTTGACTTGTAGAGTTTGCACGATCTGGCGTGCGCATATACATTACCTTGTGAATGACTCTGTGATCCGGAGTTAATTAAATGAAAACCCGAAAATAGCGCTAACTTGGACCCGGGAAGGCAAGGGGAGTTCAGATTCAAAGGCTGGCTTACTGCTGATACATGTGCTAAGAAACGAGAGGATTGGCTAGTGAGGACGCAACAGCCTATTTCCTGGTAGGTAAAAGGAGCATGATGATTAACCAAACAAATTTTTGAAATGAAAGATTGAACAAGTGTAATAACGACGGAGGAAAATTTTCATTGTCGAGCATAATGTACCCTTCTGCTGAGAAATAGTCTCCCATGATTTTCTATTATAGGAAAATAAACAATGAACAAACACAAAATTGTAATCAAAATGACACAGGCTGTAAATTAATTGTAGATATTACTCCATATCGAATGTCCACGTTTGTCTTGATAAGTAATATATCAAACACGAGGAACAGTGTTTCATCAGATTTCCAAACACCGAGAAGTGGATTGGAAAAACGAGGCGCAGCCGAGTTTTTTTAAACCACTTCAAAGTGTTTGGAAATCTGATGAAACACTGTTTCGAGTGTTTGATATAGCTTCTCAAACTGATCGTTAAATGCGGAGAAAACGAAGGAATAAAATCGCCAAAATCTATGCAAATTAAGAAACGATTTCAAAACCTCCTTCACGGTAGTGATTTCCTTTGTGTTCTCGTCATGAATTATTAATGAGTTTGAGAAGTATCTTTCGCTTTTTTAAGCCATTTCCGCTTACATTTGTATCAAATTTAGTGTTACAGTGAATTTTTTAGTGTTAAATGTTAAACAGCCTAAAATTTAACTGTTTGATGTTATAGAAGGAAAAATTTTAGTGTTTAGTGTTTTCGAGGCACCCCCATCCAGACCCTCTAATAAAGCCATATGCAAGATAAAAATGCAAAACATTTTAGCACTTTTTTTCGACATTTGTCCTTGGGAGGTCCATTTCGCCGTAAAATCGGACATAAAGGGTAGGGAATTTGAACACCTTTTTGGCCCAGGGGGGGGGGGGGGGGGCAGGAATTTGAACAAGACAACGTTAAAAGTTCAAACGCCACAAAACCTTACCAGCTAAGTGTCTAACAAAATTGTTGTCATTAGCAACAGCAATGACACCATTATGATGCCATATTTATTTAAATAGCCACCATAGTTTTCATAGAACATGGATTTTCATATGCCATCGATTTTCATAGGCCATGGATTTTTATAGCCCATGCTTTTCATAGGGCATCTTTTCCATACATCATGAATTATCATAGCCCATGCTTTTCATGGGCCATAGTTTTCATAGGTCATGGTTTTTCATAGGTCATGGATTTTCATAGGCCATGGATTTTCATACGCCATGGTTCTCTATACGCCATAGTTTTTCATAGGCCATAGTTTTTCATAGGCCATGGATTTTCGTCGGCCATGGATTTTCGTACTTGAAAATTCATGGACCATGGATTTTCATAAGCCATGGATTTTCATGGTTTTCATAGGTCATGGATTTTCATATATAGGCCATGAATTTTCATGGTTTTCATAGGGCATGGCTTTCATATGCCATGGATTTGTATAGGGCATTGATTTTCATAGGGCATCTTTTTCAACATCATGAATTATCATAGCCCATGTTTTTCATAGCCCATGGATTTTCATAGGGCATGGATTTTCGTCGACCATGGTTTTTCATAGGAAAAACCTATGAGCTTTGAAAATTCATGGGCCATGGATTTTCATAAGCCATGGATTTTCATGGTTTTCATAGGTCATGGATTTTCATATATAGGCCATGAATTTTCATGGTTTTCATAGGGCATGGCTTTCATATGCCATGGATTTGTATAGGGCATTGATTTTCATAGGGCATCTTTTTCATACATCATGAATTATCATAGCCCATGTTTTTCATAGCCCATGGATTTTCATAGGGCATAGTTTTTCATAGGGCATGGTTTTCATAGGCCATGGTTTTCATAAGCCATGGATTTTCATAGGCCATAGTTTTTCATAGGAAAAAAATATGGGCTTTGAAAGTTCATGGGTCATGGATTTTCATAGGCCATGGATTTTCATAGGCCATGGTTTTTCATAAGTCATGGATTTTCATAGGCCATGCCATGGATTTTCATAGGCCATGGATTTGCACAGGCCATGAATTTTAAAAGCCCATAGTTCTCATAGAACATGGATTTTCATAGGCCATGGATATTCAGAGGCCATGGATTTTCATAGGCCATGGATTTTTATAGCCCATGCTTTTCATAGGGCATCTTTTCATACATCATGAATTATCATAGCCCATGCTTTTCATACGCCATGGATTTTCATACGCCATGGATTTTCATACGCCATGGATTTTCATACGCCATGGATTTTCATACGCCATGGATTTTCATACGCCATGGATTTTCATACGCCATAGATTTTCATAGGCCATGGTTTTTAATAAGCCATGAATTTTCATAGGCCATGGATTTTCATAGGCTATGGATTTTGATAGACCATGGATTTTCATAGGCCATGGATTTTCATAGGTCATGGTTTTTCATAGGCCATGGATTTTGACAGGCAAAAAATTAAAATCCATGGCCTATGAAAATCCATGGCCATCTATGAACATCTATGGTCTATGAAAATCCATGGTCTATGAAAATCCATGGCCTATGAAAAACCATGGCCTATGAAAAAACCATGGCCTATGAACCATGGCCCATGAATTTTCAAAGCCCATACTTTTTTCCTATGAAGAACTATGGCCTATGAAAAACCATGGCCTATGAAAACTATTGGCTATGAAAATCCACGGCCTATGAAAAACCATGACCTATAAAAAACCATGACCTATGAAAAACCATGGCCCATGAAAATCCATGGCCCATGAAGTTTCAAAGCCCTTAGTTTTTTCCTATTAAAAACTATAACCTATGAAAAACCATGGCCTATGAAAATCCATTTCCTATGAAAATCCACGGCCTATGAAAATCTATGTTATGGCCTATGAAAAGCATGGGCTATGATAAATCATGATGTATGAAAAAGATGCCCTATGAAAAGCATAAGCTATAAAAAATCCATATCCTATGAAAATCCATGGCCTATGAAAATCCATGGCCTATGAAAATCCATGTTCTATGAAAACTATGGGCTTTGAAAATTCATCGGCAATGGCCTATGAAAATCCATGGCCTATGAAAACCAACGCCTATAAAAACCATTGCCTGTCAAAATCCATGGCCTCTGAAAAACTATGGCCCATGAATTTTCAAAGCCCATAGTTTTCTCTATGAAAATCCATGGCCTATGACAAATCGTGACCTATGAAAAACCATGGTCTATGAAAATCTATGACTTATAAAAAACTATGATTAATAAAAAACCATGGCCTATGAAAATCCATGACTTATGAAAAACTATCAAGGTCTGGACTATGAAAATCCATGACCTATGAAAATCCATGGCCTATGAAATTCCATTGCCTATGAAAATCCATGGCCTATGAAAACCATTGCCTATGAAAATCCATTGCCTATGAAAATCCATGACCTATGAAAAACCATGGCCTGTGAAAACCATGGCCTGTCAAAATCCATGGTCTATGAAAATCTGTGGCCCATGAATTTTCAAAGCCCATAGTTTTTCCTATAAAAATCCATGGCCTATGAAAATCAATGACTTATGAAAAACTGACCTATGAAAAACCATGGCCTATGAAAATCCATAATCCATGACTTATGAAAAACTATGGCCTGTTAAAATCCATGGCCTATAAAAACCATGGCCTATGAAAAACTATTGCCTATGAAAATCCATGGCCTATGAAAATCCATGACTAATGAAAAACTATGGCCTGTTAAAATCCATTGCCTATGAAGATCCATGGCCTATAAAAACCATGGCCTATGAAAAACTATTGCCTATGAAAAACCATGGCCTATGAAAATCCACGGCCCATGAATTTTCAACGCCCATAGTTTTTCCTATGAAAATCCATGGCCTATGAAAAACAGTGACCTATGAAAAACCATGGTCTATGAAAATCTATGACTTATGAAAAACTATGATCTATGATCTATGGTCTATAAAAATCTATGACTTATGAAAAGCTATGATCTATGAAAAACCATGGCCTATGAAAACCATAGCCTATGAAAATCCATGGCCTATGAAAATCCACGACCTATAAAAAAAACAATGACCTATGAAAAACCATGGCCTGTCAAAATACATGGCCTAAGAAAATACATGGCCTAAGAAAATCCATGACCTATGAAAATCCATGGCCTACGGACATCTATGGCCTGTCAAAATCCATGGCCTGTCAAAATCCATGGCCTATGAAAATCTGTGGCACATGAATTTTCAAAGCCCATAGTTTTTCCTATGAAAATCCATGGCCTATGAAAAACCATGGCCTATGAAAATCTATGACTTATGAAAAACTATGACCTACGAAAACCATGGCCTATGAAAACCATGACCTATCAAAATACATGGCCTATGAAAATCCATGGCCTGTAAAAACCATGGCCTGTCAAAATCCATCGCCTATGAAAATCCATGTTCTATGGAAACTATGGGCTTTGAAAATTCATCGGCAATGGCCTATGAAAATCCATGGCCTATGAAAACCAACGCCTATGAAAACCATTGCCTGTCAAAATCCATGGCCTCTGAAAAACCATGGCCCATGAATTTTTAAAGCCCATAGTTTTTCCTATGAAAATCCATGGCCTATGAAAAATCGTGACCTATGAAAAACCATGGTCTATGAAAATCTATGACTTATAAAAAACTATGATTAATGAAAAACCATGGCCTATGAAAATCCATGACTTATGAAAAACTATCAAGGTCTGGACTATGAAAATCCATGACCTATGAAAAACCATGGCCTGTGAAAACCATGGCCTGTCAAAATCCATGGCCTATGAAAATCTGTGGCCCATGAATTTTCAAAACCCATAGTTTTTCCTATGAAAATCCATGGCCTATGAAAATCAATGACTTATGAAAAACTGACCTATGAAAAACCATGGCCTATGAAAATCCATGGCCTATGAAAATCCATGACTTATGAAAATCCATGACTTATGAAAAACTATGGCCTGTTAAAATCCATGGCCTATAAAAACCATGGCCTATGAAAAACTATTGCCTATGAAAATCCATGGCCTATAAAAAATCAATGGCCTATGAAAATCCATGACTTATGAAAAACTATGGCCTGTTAAAATCCATTGCCTATGAAGATCCATGGCCTATAAAAACCATGGCCTATGAAAAACTATTGCCTATGAAATACCATGGCCTATGAAAATCCACGGCCCATGAATTTTCAACGCCCATAGTTTTTCCTATGAAAATCCATGGCCTATGAAAAACCGTGACCTATGAAAAGCCATGGTCTGAAAATCTATGACTTATGAAAAACTATGATCTATGATCTATGGTCTATGAAAATCTATGACTTATGAAAAGCTATGATCTATGAAAAACCATGGCCTATGAAAACCATCGCCTATGAAAATCCATGGCTTATGAAAAACTTTGACCAATGAAAAACCATGGCCTGTGAAAACCATGGCCTGTCAAAATCCATGGCCTATGAAAAACCATGACCTATGAAAATCCATGGCCTATGAAAATCCATGGTCTATAAAAATCCATGGGCTACGAACATCTATGGCCTATGGAAATCCATGGCCTATGAAAAACCATGGCCTATGAAAATCCATGGCCTATGAACCATGGCCCATGAATTTTCAAAGCCCATACTTTTTTCCTATGAAGAACTATGGCCTATGAAAATCCATGGCCTATGAAAAACCATGGCCTATGAAAACTATTGCCTATGAAAATCCATGGTCTATGAAAATCCATGGCCTATGAAAAACCATGGCCTATGAAAACCATGGCCTATGAAAATCCATGGCCCATGAATTTTCAAAGCCCTTAGTTTTTTCCTATTACAAACAATTGCCTATGAAAAACCATCACCTACGAAAATCCATGGCGTATGAAAATCCATGGCCTATGAACCATGGCCCATGAATTTTCAAAGCCCATACTTTTTTCCTATGAAGAACTATGGCCTATGAAAAACCATGGCCTATGAAAACCATGTCGATCCTATGAAAAACCATATGGCCTATGAAAATCCATGGCCCATGAATTTTCAAAGCCCTTAGTTTTTTCCTATTAAAATCCACGGCCTATGAAAATCTATGTTATGGCCTATGAAAAGCATGGGCTATGATAAATCATGATGTATGAATAAGATGCCCTATGAAAAGCATAAGCTATAAAAAATCCATATCCTATGAAAATCCATGGCCTATGAAAATCCATGTTCTATGAAAACTATGGGCTTTGAAAATTCATCGGCAATGGCCAATGAAAACCAACGCCTATGAAAACCATTGCCTGTCAAAATCCATGGCCTCTGAAAAACCATGGCCCATGAATTTTCAAAGCCCATAGTTTTTCCTATGGAAATCCATGGCCTATGAAAAATCGTGACCTATGAAAAACCATGGTCTATGAAAATCTATGACTTATAAAAAACTATGATTAATGAAAAACCATGGCCTATGAAAATCCATGGCCTATGAAATTCCATTGCCTATGAAAACCATTGCCTTTGAAAATCCATGACCTATGAAAAACCATGGCCTGTGAAAACCATGGCCTGTCAAAATCCATGGCCTATGAAAATCTGTGGCCCATGAATTTTCAAAGCCCATAGTTTTTCCTATGAAAATCCATGGCCTATAAAAATCAATGACTTATGAAAAACTGACCTATGAAAAACCATTGCCTTTGAAAATCCATGACCTATGAAAAACCATGGCCTGTGAAAACCATGGCCTGTTAAAATCCATGGCCTATAAAAACCATGGCCTATGAAAAACTATTGCCTATGAAAATCCATGGCCTATGAAAATCCATGACTTATGAAAAACCATGGCCTGTTAAAATCCATTGCCTATGAAGATCCATGGCCTATAAAAACCATGGCCTATGAAAAACTATTGCCTATGAAAAACCATGGCCTATGAAAATCCACGGCCCATGAATTTTCAACGCCCATAGTTTTTCCTATGAAAATCCATGGCCTATGAAAAACAGTGACCTATGAAAAACCATGGTCTATGAAAATCTATGACTTATGAAAAACTATGATCTATGAACTATGGTCTATGAAAATCTATGACTTATGAAAAGCTATGATCTATGAAAAACCATGGCCTATGAAAATCCATGGCCTATGAAAATCCATGACCTGTAAAAAAAACAACGACCTATGAAAAACCATGGCCTGTCAAAATACATGGCCTAAGAAAATACATGGCCTAAGAAAATCCATGACCTATGAAAATCCATGGCCTACGGACATCTATGGCCTATGGAAATCCATGGCCTATGAAAAACCATGGCCTATGAAAACCATAGCCTATGAAAATCCATGGCCTATGAAAATCCATGACCTAAAAAAAAACAATGACCTATGAAAAACCATGGCCTGTCAAAATACATGGCCTAAGAAAATCCATGACCTATGAAAATCCATGGCCTACGGACATCTATGGCCTATGGAAATCCATGGCCTATGAAAAACCATGGCCTGTGAAAACCATGGCCTGTGAAAACCATGGCCTGTCAAAATCCATGGCCTGTCAAAATCCATGGCCTATGAAAATCTGTGGCCCATGAATTTTCAAAGCCCTTAGTTTTTTCCTATTAAAAACTATGGCTTATGAAAAACCATCACCTATGAAAATCCATGGCGTATGAAAATCCATGGCCTATGGAAATCCATGGCCTCTGAAAATCCATTTCCTATGAAAATCCATGGCCTATAAAAATCTATGTTGTGGCCTTTGAAAAGCATGGGCTATGATAATTCATGATATATGAAAAAGATGCCCTATGAAAAGCATGGGCTATAAAAAAATCCATGTCCTATGAAAATCCATGACCTATGAAAATCCATGGAATATAAAAATCCATGGCCTATGAAAATCCATGTTCTATGAAAACTATGGGCTTTGAAAATTCATGGGCAATGGCCTATGAAAATCCATGACTTATGAAAAACTATGGCCGGTTAAAATCCATTGCCTATGAAGATCCATGGCCTATAAAAACTATGGCCTATGAAAAACTATTGCCTATGAAAATCCATGGCCTATGAAAATCTATGTTATGGCCTATGAAAGCATGGGCTATGATAATTCATGATATATGAAAAAGATGCCCTATAAAAATCAATGGCCTATAAAAATCCATGACATATGAGAGCCATGACCTATGAAAATCCATGGCTTATATATGAAAATCCATGGCCTATATATGAGAATCCATGGCCTATGAAAACCATCACCTATGAAAACCATTGCCTGTCAAAATCCAAGGCCTATGAAAAACCATGGTCTATGAAAATCCACGGCCCATGAATTTTCAACGCCCATAGTTTTTCCTATGAAAATCCATGGCCTATGAAAAACCGTGACCTATGAAAAACCATGGTCTATGGAAATCTATGACTTATGAAAATCTATGATCTATGATCTATGGTCTATGAAAATCTATGACTTATGAAAAGCTATGATCTATGAAAAACCATGGCCTATGAAAACCATCGCCTATGAAAATCCATGGCCTATGAAAAACCATGACCTATGAAAATCCATGGCCTATGAAAATCCATGGTCTATAAAAATCCATGGCCTACGAACATCTATGGCCTATGGAAATCCATGGCCTATGAACCATGGCCCATGAATTTTCAAAGCCCATACTTTTTTGCTATGAAAATCCATGGTCTATGAAAATCCATGGTCTATGAAAAACCATGACCTATGAAAAACCATGGCCTATGAAAAACCATGGCCTATGAAAACCATGTCGATCCTATGAAAAAACATGGCCTATGAAAATCCATGGCCCATGAATTTTCAACGCCCATAGTTTTTCCTATGAAAATCCATGGCCTATGAAAAACCATGGTCTATGAAAATCTATGACTTATGAAAAACTATGGCCTGTTAAAATCCATTGCCTATGAAGATCCATGGCCTATAAAAACCATGGCCTATGAAAAACTATTGCCTATGAAAATCCATGGGCTATGAAAATCTATGTTATGGCCTATGAAAAGCATGGGCTATGATAATTCATGATATATGAAAAAGATGCCCTATAAAAATCAATGGCCTATAAAAATCCATGGCATATGAGAGCCATGACCTATGAAAATCCATGGCTTATATATGAAAATCCATGGCCTATATATGAAAATCCATGGCCTATGAAAACCATCGCCTATGAAAACATTGCCTGTCAAAATCCAAGGCCTATGAAAAACCATGGCCTATGAAAATCCACGGCCCATGAATTTTCAACGCCCATAGTTTTTCCTATGAAAATCCATGGCCTATGAAAAACCATGGTCTATGAAAATCTATGACTTATGAAAAACTATGATCTATGATCTATGAAAATCTATGACTTATGAAAAGCTATGATCTATGAAAAACCATGGCCTATGACCATCGCCTATGAAAATCCATGGCTTATGAAAAACTATGACCTATGAAAAACCATGGCCTGTCAAAATCCATGGCCTATGAAAAACCATGACCTACGAAAATCCATGGCCTATGAAAATCCATGGTCTATAAAAATCCATGGCCTACGAACAGCTATGGCCTATGGAAATCCATGGCCTATGAAAAACCATGGCCTATGAAAATCCATGGCCTATGAACCATGGCCCGTGAATTTTCAAACCCATACTTTTTTCCTATGAAGAACTATGGCCTATGAAAATCCATGGTCTATGAAAAACCATGGCCTATGAAAACTATTGCCTATGAAAATCCATGGTCTATGAAAAACCATGACCTATGAAAACCATGTCGATCCTATGAAAAAACATGGCCTATGAAAATGGCCCATGAATTTTCAAAGCCCTTAGTTTTTTCCTATTACAAACAATTGCCTATGAAAAACCATCACCTATGAAGTCCATGGCGTATGAAAATCCATGGCCTATGGAAATCCATGGCCTCTGAATATCTGTGGCCCATGAATTTTCAAAGCCCATAGTTTTTCCTATGAAAACCCATGGCCTATGAAAATCTGACTTATGAAAAACTATGACCTATGAAAAACCATGGCCTATGAAAATCCATGGCCTATGAAAATCCATGACTTATGAAAAACTATGGCCTGTTAAAATCCATGGCCTATAAAAATCCCTGACTTATGAAAAACTATGGCCTGTCAAAATCCATGGCCTATGAAAATCCATGGCCTATAAAAATCCATGGCCTACGAACATTTATGGCCTATGGAAATCATGGCCTATGAAAAACCATGGCCTATGAAAATCCATGGCCTATGAACCATGGCCCATGAATTTTCAAAGCCCATACTTTTTTCCTATGAAGAACTATGGCCTATGAAAATCCATGGCCTATGAAAAACCATGGCCTATGAAAACTATTCCCTATGAAAATCCATGGTCTATGAAAATCCATGGTCTATGAAAAACCATGACCTATGAAAACCATGTCAATCCTATGAAAAAACATGGCCTATGAAAATCCATGGCCCATGAATTTTCAAAGCCCATAGTTTTTCCTATGAAAATCCATGGCCTATGAAAAACCATGACCTATGAAAAACTATAGCCTATGAAAATCCATAGGCTACGAAAATCCATGCCCTATGAAAATCCATGGCCTATGAAAAACTATGGCCTATGAAAATCCATGGCCTATGAAAATCCATGTTATGGCCTATGAAAAGCATGGGCTGTGATAATTCATGATGTATGAAAAAGATGCTCTATGAAAAGCATGGGCTATAAAAATGCATGGCCTATGAAAATCCATGCCCTGTGAAATCTATGGGCTATGAAAATTCATGGGCAATGGCGTATGAAAATCCATGGCCTGTGCAAATCCATGGCCTGTGAAAATCCATGGCCTATGAAAACAATGGCCTATGAAAAACCATAGTTTTCATACGCCATGGATTTTCATAGGCCATTGCCCATGAATTTTCAAAGCCCATAGTTTTCATAGAACATGGATTTTCATAGGTCATGGTTTTTCATAGGGCATGGATTTTCATAGGCCATAGTTTTTCATAGGAAAAAAGTATGGGCTTTGAAAATTCATGGGCGATGGATTTTCATAGGTCATGGCTTTCATATGCGATGGATTTTTATAGGCCATTTGATTTTCATAGGGCATCTTTTTCATACATCAAGAATTATCATAGCCCATGCTTTTCATAGGCCATAACATGGATTTTCATAGGCCATAGTTTATCATAGAACGTGGAAAAAATATATTGTGACTTGACATATTTTTCTTCACAGTGGGAAACTGGGGATAATGAGCTTGTGACATAACCAGGAGCACATTTGAATAGAACAGAATTAAACTTTATTAAAGCTAGATAAGCTTTCTAGCATTAGCACTTGTCTGTTTTCCATGTGCATGGAATCCATTTGTAAGCACAGTGTAAGTTAACAGTAAAAACTGAATCTATTGTATGATTCATTTTTTTAACAGCTCATACTCACTTTTTTTTTTGCAGTGAAGGCGAAGGCGGTTGGAGAAATTATTAAGAATAGACCCCCTGCTGGAGTTCTGGACACCACTTTGGCTACGGAGTATAGGGTAAACGTTATTTTAGGAATTATGTCTGAGATTTTTTGGGCAAACTGTGGTGAATTTATGTTACAGCTCTTTTTCATGATGTCCTTGCTATAAATTAGGTATAAAGCCAATAATTAGCTAATTGATGGGCTCCTGACAATAAGGTCCCAAGTACGTTTTTGGAAAATTTTCACTGAAATCTAATGGATTTTTAGCCTCAATCAAAAGGGTCTCGCTTGCCAAAAATAGCCAAAATTATGACTGAAAGGATTTAAACCATGCAGGCACGCCAACAAATCTTCTATCTTCGAACAGAATAATTTTTTTGAAAAGATACATAGGGTGTAAATCATTTATTTGACAAAACTGTGCTTTTAAAGGCCTAAAACATACAATTAGTGAAAGTTACCAAGAACAGTACTTAGGACGTTCCTGCCGGGAGCCCTTCAATTATCTTGTTGAGGAAAGAGCCAGCCATATCTACAGAACTTCCTTAAGGTTAAACATAAACAAAATTGTAGCTTTTTCCTTTTGAATGGAATGCTTTACTTTGACTAAGGAAGATCAAAACAATCATCAGAATTCAACTTGTCTTCAACACTAATGTTCTTTCAATTTACTTTTCGATTGTGCACCCAACCCTAGGTTTGGAATGGACAGAAATAAACATTGCACACATGCATATAACTTATAACTACCATTTAATTCTTTTTTATTTTTCAGATGGTGGAAGTAATGGAGGGGTCGGGGGTGTTCTGGTATTCACCCCAGCGAGCTTATTGCTCAGCGCTTAAGAGCTGGCATGGGTATATCAATGCAGCCATTGATATGTTTTTTGATAAAGACACCCTTGCTGCCTCTTGTGCAATGGGCAATCAAAGAAATAGCAATGGCCACCAGCCGTTAAATGTCATTATTATACAGGCACTTATTGGTAAGTTGCAAAAAAAAAAAAAAACATTCCATGATAATAGACAGCTAAATCTCCTTTGCTTGGCAGAGTTATTTTGTGCCCACACTTAGCTTTTTTGTCTTGTCTCATAACTCAGATTCCCACATGAATTGTATTCTGTCAATTAGTTACCCTTTGGCCTGTTTCAAACATCGAACTTTTCATGTGCCAAATCTAATGCAAAAGAGCGAGAACATAGCTTTTTTTCTCATTAGCATTGAATTTAGCACATGAAAAGTTCAATGTTTGAAACAGGCCTTATATAAGTCTCAGTTTTCCATCATTTGGTGTGAAAAATGAGTAAAAATGAATCAGAAATTAAAAACTTCAGCTGAATAAAAAATATTGTATACAAAACTAAACAGGTTATAATTAATACTTTTTTTTCTTTAGGGAAAGTCTTCCAAATTTTCTAAGGATGGGCCTACACCCAGCCAAGTGATACAAAAGATAAATATGGAGTGTGTGGAGGCAAGAAGGCCACCACGAGGCCGTACTACCACACCAAGACAGTAACGATTTCTTTTGTTTATATTTTTATGCAAAGAATTAAGCTTTTCAGGAACAAAGTATAATTTTATTTTATTTTTTTAGAAATCTTTTAGCAACGTAAATTTGATTTCCAAAGATTTTGGAATGTTTTTATATTTTAATTACAAAATCATTTCATCTTTATTATATTACATTTTTAAGTAACAATCCGTGTAAGAAGTAGGCAACCCAAATGCATGGAATGCAAAAACGTGTGAATTGTGCTATTGTTGAAACCGTCCACCTCATTGGCTAAAACATGAAAATCTACCATAACTTCATCAGGCAGTGCATTTATTTATCTCTAGTTTACTAATTGATTCCCTTTTAGTGAAAAATATTGTGATTTTTAATGCAACAAAAATTCTATGTGGGGAATATGGAAAATTAGAAGTCTTTCTTGGCCATTGTTTTGGAGTCTCACGATTGGATGAAATCTTGTAACACAAAAGAAACATCGCTTTAAAATAAAGTTTCAGTAAATTTTATTTCAAAACCATGTTGTCCATAGGTTGACGTATTCTCAGTACGAAAATCTAAACATTCTTATGTGGGGAAGGCGAAATGCAGTGGAACAATAGAGAATTGCCTACTTCTTACATGGATTGTTAGTTAAATGATGAAACCAGTTTAAATATTCAATATATTTCAATATTCAAAGTTTTCAGAGTATTTTTATGTGTTAACGACAAATCATTTTCATATTTACTATATTTTTAAATGTTTCAGTCAGTTGTTATTTTTTTCTTAAATGTGTAGAGAATGATTGATCGGAAGAGTATTTATTAAATACATTTCCTTGAAGCTTGTTATCTCTTCAAATGGGAATGGTGGGCAGGTGAAATATCCATAGTATTCCAGGGTTGTCATAAAGTTTCGAAGTAGCTGACTGTATTGTTGGAGTAGGCGGCCAATGTCGGGGAAAAGACCATCTCTTCTAAAGAACAGCCCAGCTGAGTAGCCGGCCGAGATAACAAAGGTGGTGATTTTCGCCGGCAGCCGGCTACTTTTGACAACCCTGCATGGTATTCCCACATCAGATACCAGTCTCTCTATTTAATATGGGAATGGTATGGGCAGGTGAAAAACCGATAGTATTCCCGTATAACATGCCAGTCTCTCTATTATATATGGGTATGGTATGGGCAGGTGAAGAACCCATAGCAATCCCATAGTGCCGGGTCCGGAATCATATATGGTTTTGGTATGGGGCTAAGCCATAGCATTCCCATGCTAGATACTATGGAGAATGTATGGAGCGGTGTGAAATACGTAGAAATCCCATAGAAAAGGACAGTGGAATTATAAAACTTCAGAAGACAACTGCAACTATGGGTTTCATATGGAAAATCATACAAAATCCATATATAGCCCATAGCAAGGCCATAGTTCATACCATACCATTTCCATACTTGGGCCATATATGGCCCATACCACTTGGTTTGGTAAGGGAGGCCATGGATTTTCATAGGCCATGGATTTTCGTAGGCCATAGTTCTTCAAAGGAAAAAAGTATGAGCTTTGATAATTCATAGCCAATGGATTTTCATAGGCCATGGTTTTTATAGGCCATGGATTGTTAGGCCATGGCTTTCATATGTCATGGATTTTTATAGGCATTGATTTTCATAGGCCATAGTTTTTCATAGGAAAACACTATGGGCTTTGAAAATTCATGGGCGATGGATTTTTATAGGCCATGGCGGTTTTCATAGGCCACGGATTTTCATAGGCCTTAGTTTTTCATAGGAAAAAACCATGGGCTTTGAAAATTCATGGGCCATGGATTTTCATAGGCCATGGTTTTTCATAGGCCATGGATTTTCACAGGCCATGGATTTTCACAGGCCACGGTTTTTCATAGGCCATGGATTTTTGAAGCCCATGCCTTTCATAGGCCATGGATTTTCATAGCCCATCGCCCATGAATTTTCAAAGCCCATTGTTTTCAAAGAACATGGATTTCCAAAGCCCGTGGTTTTCATAGGCCATTGATTCTCATATACGGGCCATCGATTTTCATAGGTCATGGCTTTCATATGCCATGGCTTTTTATAGGCCATTGATTTTCATAGGGCATCTTTTTCATACATCATGAATTATCATAGCCCATGCTTTTCATAGGCCATAACATAGATTTTCATAGGCCATAGTTTATCATAGAACGTGGATAAACGCGGTGAAGGAGCGACTGTTGCGTGAACCGAAACTTGACCTGCAGAAAGCTGTTGATATATCTCGATCTTTGGAATTGGCACAAAGAATTCGTAAACATGAAAGGTGCCCACAAGTCGAATGACAACGAAGTAGACGCACTCAACACGAATCATCCAAATAAAGGCCGAACTCCAAAAGGTGGCAAGCAAGGCCGATTTCGAGGAGACACCCAAAACTGTGATAGAAGAAGAAGTTGTGGAAGGTGTGGAGCCACACACGCGCGAAACCAGTGCCCAGCTTGGGGAAAAACATGCCTAAAATGTGGAGGTCCAAACCACTTTAGCAGCCAGTGCAGAACGGCGCATCCAAATGTCAATGAAGTGGTCACTCAAGACAGCAGCGAGGACGAGTTCTTTGTGGATTTGCTCTATGTTCGGAACATCTGCACCAAAGACAACCCAGCCTGGTTCTCTGTTGTGAAAGTAAATGGCAGCAAGGTGAAGATGAAGCTCGATACAGGTGCCTCAGCTAACGTGATATCTTGGAAAACGTTCAAGAAACTACAAAACCCTCCTCACCTGCAACTGCCAAATGTTTGTCTGAGAGCCTATGGGGATCACATCATCGATCACAAAGGCAAAGCTATCCTGATCTGCAAAACCAATCATCATGAAGAAGCACTTGAATTCTATGTGGCCAAGACAAAAGCGCCCCCCAAATGGAATGTGACGAGATTATTGCCAAAGTCGACAAACCCACCAACTGGGTTAATAGCCTTGTAATTGTGGAAAAGAAAGATGGCAGCCTTCGTTTGTGCCTGGATCCCAAGGACTTAAACAAAGTCACTAAAAGGAAAAACTTCCAAATTCCTACCTTTGAAGATGTCATCTCACGCCTTGGAGGGAAGAAGTATTTCACAGTCCTGGACCAGAAGGACTCTTACTGGCAAGTACCCTTGAGTGAAGAAAGCTTACATGTGCGTTTTCAACACCCCTTTTGGCAGATACCACTTCCTGCGTATGCCTTTCGGTATCTGTTCTGCTTCGGAGGTGCTGCAGAAGAGAGTGTACAAAGTGTTTGGAGATATGCAAGGGATAGAAGTCATTGCAAACGACATGATCATCTCTGGTACGACAGAAGAGGAGCACGATCAACTACTGCGAAAAGTTATGCAAAGGGCAAGAGAGCAAAACGTGAAGTTCAACCCAGAGAAGGTTCAATTCAAGAAACGAAGAGTGTTCTACTTCGGAACTATCATCAGCGAAGATGGGATCCGTCCTGACCCAGCCAAAGTTAAAGCCATGGTGGAATTACCCCAGCCAGCTAGTAAAGAAGATGTTCACAGGTTGATGGGCACCGTTGCTTCTTTTAAAGATTTCATCCCAGACATGTCTACAACTGTGTCCTACTAGGCAACTACTTAAGAAAGATGTAGAGTTTCAGTGGTTGCCGGAGCACCAGCAGGCTGTCGATAAGATTAAGGAAGTTCTGAGCAGTGAACCAGTCCTGCGCTACAATGACCCAAACAAGAAGGTGACCATACAAGCCGACGCCTCATCTACTGGGCTAGGTGCCTGTCTCCTTCAGGATAAAGGGCCAGTAGCTTACGCCTCGCATGCTTTTACTGAGACTGAGCAACGATGGTTTCAAATCGAGAAAGAGCTATTGGCGGTCACGTTTGCTGCTGAACACTTTCATCACTTCATTTATGGAAGAGAGGTTGAAGTCCAAAATGACCACAAACCACTTGAAACCATAATCCGAAAGCCACTCCAAAATGCTTCGCCAAGAATTCAGCTTATGCTTCTGAGGTTACTGAGATACAAACTGAACTTACATTATGTTCCAGGCACCAAGGTATGCATTGCTGACATGCTGTCTCGTGCTCATCCTTCTCCTGTACCTCCCAGTGAAGATTGTCCAGACAAAGAAATGGAATTAAGGATCCACAGCCTGG
This sequence comes from Cladopsammia gracilis, assembly GCA_022457155.1. Classification (NCBI taxonomy): domain Eukaryota; kingdom Metazoa; phylum Cnidaria; class Anthozoa; order Scleractinia; family Dendrophylliidae; genus Cladopsammia; species Cladopsammia gracilis. The sequence goes on along the minus strand of JAJGOT010000051.1, from coordinate 1,249,054 downwards.
TCTCAGGTATGCCAATTTCTGGCGAAAAAAATGAATCTCTTGAAGCAAGCAACAGCTGTCGACGAGACTCTACAGATGGTACAAGTGCTCATTGCTAAGGGGTGGCCAGATTACAAAAGGGACACTGTAACCTGGCCGGGTTATGGAATGCTTGGGTAACCAGGCCAGGACTAGACCTCGTGTATGAAATAAACATGGCTGACTCGACTCGTTGCATGTTACACATGGATTTTCATAGGCCATGGATTTTCGTAGGCCATGGATTTTCAAAGGCCATAGTTCTTCAAAGGAGAAAAGTATGGGCTTTCATAATTCATGGGCAATGGATTTTCATAGGCCATGGTTTTTAAAGGCCATGGATTTTCATAGACCATGGCTTTCATATGTCATGGATTTTTATAGGCCATGGCTTTCATATCTCATGGATTTTTATAGGCCATTGATTTTCATAGGCCATAGTTTTTAATAGGCCATGGATTTTCATAGGCCATAGTTTTTAATAGGCCATGGATTTTCATAGGCCATAGTTTTTCATAGGCCATAGTTTTTCATAGGCCATGGATTTTCGTAGGCCATGGATTTTCATAGGCCATAGTTTTTCATAGGAAAAAACTATGGGCTTTGAAAATTCATGGGTCATGGATTTTCATAGGCCATGGTTTTTCATAGCCCATGCTTTTCATAGCCCATGGATTTTCATAGGCCATAGTTTTTCATAGGCCATGGATTTTCGTAGGCCATGGATTTTCATAGGCATAGGGAAAAACTATGGGCTTTGAAAATTCATAGAACATGGATTTCTAAAGCCCATGGTTTCATAGGTCATGGATTTTCATATATATATAGGCCATGGATTTTCATAGGCAATTGATTTTCATAGGACATAGTTTTTCATAGGCCATGGATTTTCATAGGCCATGGACTTTCATAGGCCATGGACTTTTATAGGCCATGGTTTTCATCGGCCATGGATTTTCATCAGCCATGTATTTTCATCAGCCATGTATTTTTATAGGCCATAGATTTTCATAGGCCATGGTTTTTCATAGGCCATGGTTTTCATAGCGGAGCAATTGCCAGGCCGAAGGCCTGGCTGCGCAGCTCCATACTCATAGAACCTACGCCATGATTTTTCATGGTCATGGCTAGCGGAATGTTTCGCGGGCGCGTTGTCTGCCCGCCGAACGCCCGCCCGTGTTGGACAACATCCGGAATCTTAGCAATTTTGTTTTTCGCGGCCACACAGCCGTGAGCTTGGTAAACACTTTAGTTGTTTTCTTGTGCCTAGCAGAGAATTAAACTCGTTATTTTCCTGCATTTTTTCGCGGTTTGCTACTCAAGACAGGGATACTAATTAAGGTATACTCAGAAGCCGTGATAGAAGAAGAAGTTGTGGAAGGTGTGGAGCCACACACGCGCGAAACCAGTGCCCAGCTTGGGGAAAAACATGCCTAAAATGTGGAGGTCCAAACCACTTTAGCAGCCAGTGCAGAACGGCGCATCCAAATGTCAATGAAGTGGTCACTCAAGACAGCAGCGAGGACGAGTTCTTTGTGGATTTGCTCTATGTTCGGAACATCTGCACCAAAGACAACCCAGCCTGGTTCTCTGTTGTGAAAGTAAATGGCAGCAAGGTGAAGATGAAGCTCGATACAGGTGCCTCAGCTAACGTGATATCTTGGAAAACGTTCAAGAAACTACAAAACCCTCCTCACCTGCAACTGCCAAATGTTTGTCTGAGAGCCTATGGGGATCACATCATCGATCACAAAGGCAAAGCTATCCTGATCTGCAAAACCAATCATCATGAAGAAGCACTTGAATTCTATGTGGCCAAGACAAAAGCGCCCCCCAAATGGAATGTGACGAGATTATTGCCAAAGTCGACAAACCCACCAACTGGGTTAATAGCCTTGTAATTGTGGAAAAGAAAGATGGCAGCCTTCGTTTGTGCCTGGATCCCAAGGACTTAAACAAAGTCACTAAAAGGAAAAACTTCCAAATTCCTACCTTTGAAGATGTCATCTCACGCCTTGGAGGGAAGAAGTATTTCACAGTCCTGGACCAGAAGGACTCTTACTGGCAAGTACCCTTGAGTGAAGAAAGCTTACATGTGCGTTTTCAACACCCCTTTTGGCAGATACCACTTCCTGCGTATGCCTTTCGGTATCTGTTCTGCTTCGGAGGTGCTGCAGAAGAGAGTGTACAAAGTGTTTGGAGATATGCAAGGGATAGAAGTCATTGCAAACGACATGATCATCTCTGGTGCGACAGAAGAGGAGCACGATCAACTACTGCGAAAAGTTATGCAAAGGGCAAGAGAGCAAAACGTGAAGTTCAACCCAGAGAAGGTTCAATTCAAGAAACGAAGAGTGTTCTACTTCGGAACTATCATCAGCGAAGATGGGATCCGTCCTGACCCAGCCAAAGTTAAAGCCATGGTGGAATTACCCCAGCCAGCTAGTAAAGAAGATGTTCACAGGTTGATGGGCACCGTTGCTTCTTTTAAAGATTTCATCCCAGACATGTCTACAACTGTGTCCTACTAGGCAACTACTTAAGAAAGATGTAGAGTTTCAGTGGTTGCCGGAGCACCAGCAGGCTGTCGATAAGATTAAGGAAGTTCTCAGCAGTGAACCAGTCCTGCGCTACAATGACCCAAACAAGAAGGTGACCATACAAGCCGACGCCTCATCTACTGGGCTAGGTGCCTGTCTCCTTCAGGATAAAGGGCCAGTAGCTTACGCCTCGCATGCTTTTACTGAGACTGAGCAACGATGGTTTCAAATCGAGAAAGAGCTATTGGCGGTCACGTTTGCTGCTGAACACTTTCATCACTTCATTTATGGAAGAGAGGTTGAAGTCCAAAATGACCACAAACCACTTGAAACCATAATCCGAAAGCCACTCCAAAATGCTTCGCCAAGAATTCAGCTTATGCTTCTGAGGTTACTGAGATACAAACTGAACTTACATTATGTTCCAGGCACCAAGGTATGCATTGCTGACATGCTGTCTCGTGCTCATCCTTCTCCTGTACCTCCCAGTGAAGATTGTCCAGACAAAGAAATGGAATTAAGGATCCACAGCCTGGTCTCAGGTATGCCAATTTCTGGCGAAAAAAATGAATCTCTTGAAGCAAGCAACAGCTGTCGACGAGACTCTACAGATGGTACAAGTGCTCATTGCTAAGGGGTGGCCAGATTACAAAAGGGACACTGTAACCTGGCCGGGTTATGGAATGCTTGGGTAACCAGGCCAGGACTAGACCTCGTGTATGAAATAAACATGGCTGACTCGACTCGTTGCATGTTACACATGGATTTTCATAGGCCATGGATTTTCGTAGGCCATGGATTTTCAAAGGCCATAGTTCTTCAAAGGAGAAAAGTATGGGCTTTCATAATTCATGGGCAATGGATTTTCATAGGCCATGGTTTTTAAAGGCCATGGATTTTCATAGACCATGGCTTTCATATGTCATGGATTTTTATAGGCCATGGCTTTCATATCTCATGGATTTTTATAGGCCATTGATTTTCATAGGCCATAGTTTTTAATAGGCCATGGATTTTCATAGGCCATAGTTTTTAATAGGCCATGGATTTTCATAGGCCATAGTTTTTCATAGGCCATAGTTTTTCATAGGCCATGGATTTTCGTAGGCCATGGATTTTCATAGGCCATAGTTTTTCATAGGAAAAAACTATGGGCTTTGAAAATTCATGGGTCATGGATTTTCATAGGCCATGGTTTTTCATAGCCCATGCTTTTCATAGCCCATGGATTTTCATAGGCCATAGTTTTTCATAGGCCATGGATTTTCGTAGGCCATGGATTTTCATAGGCATAGGGAAAAACTATGGGCTTTGAAAATTCATAGAACATGGATTTCTAAAGCCCATGGTTTCATAGGTCATGGATTTTCATATATATATAGGCCATGGATTTTCATAGGCAATTGATTTTCATAGGACATAGTTTTTCATAGGCCATGGATTTTCATAGGCCATGGACTTTCATAGGCCATGGACTTTTATAGGCCATGGTTTTC